>CM062849.1:740141-1340141 GCA_031772225.1 Eubasilissa splendida
GATTTCCTCTAGCTAGGCGCTCATGCTGTAACACAATTCGCACAATAGAGGGCGCTTCTGAACCGTGTGTTCACAAAATATACAATAGTTTTACACTGTTTAATGAAGCGGTATCAATCCCAATCTTAATGCAAGTCATTAAGATTGGGATTGATACCGCTTTGAGATACGATCGCGGTTGAATCTACAGTTTTTTTTAACATAAAACCTACCAAATGTAGTGTAAAAGTATCTTAAATTATTTCAGAAGATATTGCATTACAGATTGTACGGATGTCGCGAAACTTCAGCTAACATCTATCTATAAATATAAAGAAGAGTGTCTATGGATGGGTGGCTAGGTGGATGGGTGGATGGGTGGGTGTGTTTGTTTTTTAAACAAATCTACAGTTTTATTCCGAGATTGATGAAATTTTGCACAATTGATCTTTAAAATAAGAGGAAGGTCACTGTCTAATACGATTTCAAAATACCACCCCATCCCTCTTTCCCACCCCTTAAAGCAGAATTTTAGTACTTCTTGATGAAATTTTGCACACTTGACGCTCAAAATTAAAGGAAAATTTCTGTCTACACGAGATTTCGAAAAACTACCCCCATTCCCCTTTTTCACCCGTAATACAGAATTTTGATACTTTTTGAAGAAATTTTACACACTTGATGTTGAAAATAAGCGAAGAATTATTGTCTAAATCTGATTTTGAAAAAAAAACTACCCATACCCCCTAAATGAAGCCTTTTCACCCTGCGTAAAGTCCGTACAGCCCCGGGTACTTCAGCTAGTAATATATAAATAATACATGTAAATAAATGAACTGTCTGGAATACAGGCCTCTAGTCTTCTTCTTCAAACAGTTCCTTCATTGCTGACAATCGTAATCCTCATAAGACGTCCTGCTCCTCTGTATTCTTGGCGATCTTCTTTCATCTGTTTTTGTGTTGTGTTGTTCGAAGAATCGATCTAAAATTCATTTACTGCCGTCTAGAGCATCTACTAGCATATATATATATATCACTTATCGTAAATGTTTTAATTAGCTTTGTTTCAGTGGATCCATGATTTCGTTCCATGCAGGAGTACAGGAAACATGTTACATCGTATTTAGGTTATGACTGCACAATACTTTCTTCGTGTACAAGAATTCAGCTCCACCTTGTTAAGTGCGATATTTAATTTACATAGAAGAGTGTCAATCTTCATTGAATGCAAATGATCACATGTGTTTTATATTATTTACCATTGTACTTTACCATTAAAAATATTTTATCCGAATGAAAGTTGACGATCTTCGGTAAAGTAATAATTTCATTTCTCCTTATTTCTACTTCTTCAATTAATTGGTATTCATCTCAGCTGATTGTCATTGATGCCAGAAAAAGTTTACAATAATTCGCATATCTTTATACAGTGGCTTAGTTAATACAATTTTTATAGTGGCTTCAAACATAAAAATCTAGTCGAAATCAAGGACAAGAAGTGTAAGCTCTTTAGTAACTAGTCACTACTTTCGTTTGCGACTCCCGCAGGCCTCGTAGACTAGTTCCCTTGGCCGAGTTTCATACTCGTGTTTGTTAAGAGGTGAAATCGAGGCGAGTAATGCAAGCACACATAGTATTTACAACAAGTTTAGAGTTTATTACACTAAAGTTACAGTTTAATACAGGTAACCAGGTATAAAGTGAATGGAGTAAAAACTGGTGGCACTGCATGGCTTCTAAATGGTCATCATGAAAACTTACTCAGAATGGCTGAATTTCCTCCATTGGCCGCGACGACCGAGCCTTTGCGGCCACTGGCCTTGCGCGTGCACGGTCGATACGCGCGCTTCTGTCTGATAGCGGCCAGTGTCCACTCACCACAGGAGAAAAAAAAAATATAACACCTATTACATTCCCTTTTCAATCAAAAGTATTAAAACACCTCCCGATATAAAAAAATACTATCCATAACGACAACTGCAACAAAATTACCTGTAACGACTAGAGTACAATTTTAAGCCCTAAAAAAGAAATCAAGTATCTCGGTGTAATTATTGATCAACATCTAAAATGGCAGTCAAGAAAATGTATTTATACATTCATAAGATTAAGAAACATTTTAAGTATACTTAATTATAAAAAGGTATATTTTGCTATTGTTCACTCACTACTGCAGTATGAAATAATTGAGTGGGGAGAAGTATACAATAATATAATGAACTTGGTAAAAATAATACAGAGAACAATCATCAAAGTAATATTTAAAAAAAGATCTACTTTTTCAACACAAACACTTTTTGCAAAATTCCCAGTTCCCAAAATAAAAAACATTTACAAAAAAATCTCAATTACTTAAATAAAATAATACTGTAAAATTTGAAACAAGCACATCATTAAGATTTAAAAATTATTTTTAAATCTTTAAATGTAACACCAAGGTAAGCGGTTAAAAAACATATGTTGACATAGGAATATTAAAAATCCAATTTCAATATTGAATTGAATACAATTTTAAAAATTACAATTAATAATGGGTATAATACAGGTTTAATAGACACTATTTTAAAAAATAAATTAAAAGAATATTATAATCAATTTTTATATAAATTACAGATAAAAAATAATGATAATAATGATTATTGACGTAGGATTTTATACATAAATAACTTTTCGAATTAAATATCTAAACACCTACTACGAAACATTAGACCGGCATTTTAAACAAATAATAATACAGGAAATTTACTCATAAATTCTAAAGACAAAGATGATAAATTTAACAATTCTGGTGTCTATAAACTTAGTTGCAAGGATTGTGCTGTATTGGTAAAACGGGTAGAAATTTTAATATAAGAGTAAGGGAGCATTTGAGATGTTTGAACAATAGTGGGTTTTCAGAATTTTCTAAATCATTTGATAGAAAATGGTCATGGTTTTGATAAATATTGGGAATCGTCGAAGATAAATAAAGCGTGTAAAACTAATCAAAAAATTATAAACAACCAACTAAATTTAACTACGAGTCCAATTCTAAAATTTTTTCCTAAAAATTATTCAAGTAAATGTGTATTAAGTAACAATTTGAGTTAGGTACTAAATAGATTCTGGTAAAGTAACAATAATATATGCTTTTAGTTAGTATTGACATCCTGTAGAAGAAAATTGTAATTTTTGAAACCGGTAGATGTATTTAAACTCAATAAGTGGTTAATAAAACAAAGTTGACAAAAAAAAATATAAACATTAAATATTTTTTTAGGTAACTTGATGTTGAAACTATAGTTAGTAATTATAATTCCACTTCAATTCCAGTTACAGGGCCCAAAGGTAGTCGATGCCTCATCCTATCTAAACATTTCTGATTTCCGTTTGCGGTGTGTAAGCAGTTATTGTCTGGTTTTGTTATTAGGGAGAGACCGCAAGGCACAGATTGCGGTGAATCGTAATGGCTCTTTGGTTAGACTTTCATTATTCCTGAGACAATTGGACAATATTCGGTTAACAATAATTATTATTATTGTGGAAAACAAAGTTAAGAAAGAAAATAAATGTAAATGTAGCTGAGAAGATTATTTCAAATACTTTGTTATTTAAACTAAATTTAATTATGACATTAAAAATATATTTACTTTTCATAAAAATCATTCGCAAGCTTGAGGGACCTGATGAAGGTTTTCACCATTAGTTTAAAATCAATAGTTTACTATTTATTAATTTTAAGAATTAAATCCAATTGTGAGAGAAAAATCTATAACATTGATAAGGGAGATATATAAAAAGGGTTACATGTCATAGTCATAGACTAGCTTTTGTATGAAAATCATTAATCCTGCGAACACACTTGCATCAGTCCAATTGAATCGCACGGTAACAAAAAAGTCGTATGCAACGAAAATGAAAGAGACGCATGACTAAATAAAATAAACAAGGTCTACTGTCAATGTACGGTTGTCCGCCAAACAATAAAGGGTTATTTCTGGTCTCATTATTATATTAATACATTTACATAATGATATGTTTTTATTTTCCGTGAGACGCGTTTTCTGTTCTACATATTATCTATGACATTAAAATATCATTAGTGTTGAAAGCGTGGTTACTTGAAATAATCAGAAGCATTTAAAGATGTATCGAAATCCTCAGAATTCCAATAAATAATGTTGCTCATTTTCATCTCATGCAAATAAAACTGTGTAGCTGTCCCCCATTATAGATATAAATACAAGTTGTTAAGTAAAATTGTTGGATTGATCATGTCCTTACAAGGCGAAACGCGTCTCAAATAAACTAAACCATTAGAATAAATAACAAGTGTTTTATTTTCACATACGTGATTAAGGAGTTCTACAAACTTACCTTTAATGATTCATTTTTAACTTATTTACGGACCCCAATGCGTTGAAAAGAAGATCCTCAAAAATTTGTACTATCTATGTTTATAATATAGATTAAAAATGTGCAAATATCATTAAGAGTTCTAAAAATTGTATATGATTTTCTTCGAATTCAGATGTTTCCGGAGAAAAACCTATATTGAAAATAGCACACGAATGGCATTAACCGTTCGCCCGGAACTCGTCTGTGAATGCACTATATACATAAAATGTACAACTCGCCTGCCAAGCCATTTGTGACACGGCTTCTGACAAAGTTTGAAACCAAAAATACTAATTTTGTTATTTTTTTAAATATCCTAAGATGTTAATCTGGTGTTTTAAAGAATCGATCATACTTACCAACTATTTAAAATATTATTTGAGCGTTACAAATATTAAATAGCAACTTAGTTGTCATTAAATTGACACATATATGCGACCGGTGTCGTTTCACGTTTTGAAATATTTTATAATTGTAATAGGTACATAAGTTCATGGAGTGAAATCAATTGCTTTTTGCGAGTTCGTGGGTTCTGTGCTTCTATACTGATGTTCGTGCCGTCGGAGGCCACAACCATTAACGATGACATCACCTGGTCAATCCCAGTGTCAGCCGTTTGTCATGCTATATCAGAGACATTAAAAATAATTGTATGATATTACAATCAATAACAGTTGTATTATTAACTATACATTGTGATAAGATATTCTAAAATAAATTCTCTTAAACGTTAAAATTCGTTTTGGATTTTATACAACTTGATGTGCTAAAATATACGTCTATGTCTTAACAATTGTTCCTCTGGTGTTTTAAAGACGTGTTCAAGCTATCCTAATTGAGACCTGTATAGAAATGGGGACTTCGTGTCGAGGATGCCCGTCTCGACACAGAATTCTCTAATGAGACGGGGACAGTCCAAACATATTTTTTACATAATATTATATAGTTACAAATAAATCTCTCTCGTCTTGGTAATTCTCACTCGATCCAATAATGTTACTTTTGCTACTCCCATAAGACAACTCATTTCTGTAGTCTGAATTCTTAACCTTACTCTCTCTGTAAGGGTCCATATTTGGTGAATGTATGAAGGTGCTTAAAGCGAGAGTTGTTTGTCAAGACATTAGCATGCATTCAATCTTATCTTTAACACTTTCAACATTACAATTAATCTACGAAAAATAACTGACATCTAATCTCCTCCTAAATTTGAATGCGCCCATGGTATCCCTTATACAGGTGTCCAAGAGACAGTAGTCTAAACGGAGCTTAGGGACAAGGGACGTCACTAGCAATTCGTTGAACTCAACTAGGCTAATTCGAAATTCAATGATTTAAAAGTTATTTGAAGTTGTGTGATTTTCGAGAAATTCGCAACCCGTCTTTACAAGACTGAGCGTCGTGCCATAGATACTGAATAAATCGAGATGAAATTGAAGTACAAGTATAAGATTTTTGTGTACGACTATTCGACCAAGGCTTGTTTTCGGTTTAATTATTAATACTTGGTTTACTGTGGCTCAGAAAAGCTAAAAGTAACCTGGTCAGACCATTATCTCAGGTTCTTCATTCATGATGTTCTCCTTCCGGGTCCCCGATTTACATCAATCATTTTCTTACGTTATTAGATGTAGTGTCTCATATAATACTTCTCTGGATCAGGATAATAAAAACTAAACCTAAAAATAACATTTTAAAAATGATTGAAAGGTTAACAATTATTTACCAAAATATTCTAGAATGTTTTAAGTAACACTTCAAAGTAATTATCAAAATATATCTAATTTATAAAAAAATAATCTTGCATACAAATGCCCTGTTTGAATTATTTGGTTCAACATACTTATCGAAGAGGGGGGGGGGAGGCTCTGAATGGATTAACTTATAAATTAATATTTTATATCTATGTTTCTTCTGTGAAGAATATTATTGAAAGATTTTAATTAAAATACAGAAATGAGTTTTCCTTAATTAAATTTCTGAAGGATTTGGATAAAGTAATTCGTTTACCGAGAAGTAATAATTTTTACGTCTTCCATCATCACAGAAGCGTCTCAAGAAGCTATTGTGCTGAAACACAAATGATGCTAGATGAGGCTGCAGCCGACTACTGAGTACTGGGCGTATACCTGATCAATAATTATTATCAGCTCAAATCTCATACTAATTCTACCCGAAGGACGCATAGGCTATAAAAAAAACACATTTTACATCAATATTTAGGCATGTCATATTCTACTATCATTATTTTAATGTAATGATTATATTTAAGTAATGAGCCTGATAGATAATCCTAGTACAACATTATAATGTAAACATATTTAAAGATGGGTTGGATAAAAATACGTTAAAAAAAGCACTTTTTTAAGGTTACGAAATTTACTTAAACTGTGAAAGATAGAAAGTTTTAAAATTATTTAATTATCTCAATAACACTGAAAAATATGAAATATTTGTATTTGACTGTTCTAGAAAATCATGGATAAACATGGAATGCTCGATCAACAGATACAAAGCATATCTACATATTGTAGGACTACGTATTTAGTTGCCAGTGGCGTGTATTAAGCATGGACTTGGTGCGGTAAAAGCGATGGGTATTGTCACTAGAAGTTGTATTCATCTGAAAGAAATACTCTTTCAGAAGCATGTTTTAGTAAAATTATACCCGTGTGAGTTTATTTTAGTTCTTAAAAAATATTTTTTATTAATTAGAAATATATAAATCTAAAAATGATTTTATCAGTATATCTTTCTAATTGATACATTTAATTTGTAAATATCACAGGAATATGTTGTAAAAAACCGAAACTTTATAATAATAATGTGTTCTCTTTGAAAATAAAAATTATTTAAGTTTTTACTATTATTCTTAAGAAATTTTCCAAGTTGTTAAATAAAGTACATACTTAAACATTTTATAATACTACATTTAAAAAATATTGAAATGCAAACATTCGAGTATGCTTCATATACACATTTGTGGCGTTTTACAACACGTCTGTTCAAGCGAAGATGTGTATTCAGTTTTTCAGAACGCTGCGCGGCGCCAGAGTTGCGTTTAGTTCGTATATTTCTAAATTCTTCCGCTAGATAGCTCTAGTTAACGAATTAAATCACAACTTTAAATAATATTCACACGGACCTATATACTTAATACATCATACATTAAGTAAATATCTAATTTGTATTTATTTTGCCGAAATTATAGTTATACATAGCTTTTTAATTATATTGCGCACACTTCCCTGGTAGTTACTCGTATATAAACGAGTATTGTACTACCTATGCTTTTATATAATCGAACCGACAAATATCTGATGTTTGGCGTGTGTGTAATAACGTACCTACTTACCCAATCATGTATGTACAATGAAGCGAAATCAGATGACTAGAGTTTAAGATGAAAAGGTTGTTATTTAGACAGAAATTGGATATGAATTAATTCTCGATCAAAAAGAGCGGCGTTTGTCAGAAAGGTTTTCATGAGTTTCTGTCTGACTATCTATTTATGGAGGTTGATTATGTAAAGAGTGGATCAGATGTTGGTCCACCTCCATAACTCAAACCATTGTGTTCAGTTGGTTAAGTATTCAGTTTGGCTTTAGAGGGAGGAAAGGAATCAGACAATGACATTGCGTAAACCGAGTAAGAACTTTAAAATGAATAAACTTGATGTATTAAATACAAATTACAATAAATACGCGATTCTAAATATAAATACAGTTACGCAATGGAGTTCTGCGAAAAACGCGATCACTTGAATGAGGACCGATGGAGAGGTGGCGCGCTGAACGAAACGAACGGAATGCCCAGCTGGTGTTTATTTGCGTGGCGTTAGCGGGTACCCTGTTTATCCGCGCTTTGACAGCCACCATGACCGCCATGGCTTTGTATTACGTAGATGTCGGCCTATGTCCAAATCACAGACTTCAAAAGCCCGCGCCATCTACGTAGTCTTATCTTCAGATCTCATATCATATTTATCATTTCCATAATTCTGTGAACTACTCTTATATGATTATCGTTACATACTAAGACGCTATTCTGAATCTGTATCAGGATTGTCATCGATATCATCAGCAGACATCGATATTCAAAGTTCCTACGATGAACGACATTTATCTACATAATTGTTGCAGTTGCCGTGATAATTTGACCACATCTGTCGGAATCACGGCTCAAAGAGAAGGTTTGTCATCATGAGATTAATCCCCGTCACGCTGAGTGGAAAAACTGCTCCAAGAATCTCTTCTTCAAGTGCTTGACTATCTAATGAACGTTAGCAATCTGTGCCATCCAGAAATTTTTAGAATCATCAGCCAGCATGTTCAGCAATGATGAAATGCTGAATCTGATATTTATCGGTATATTTTTTTCGCAACCAAATCAATAAATTGTGTCAACCCAGCTTATTTTTAATTGTGGTCTGAAGATGAACACCTAAAACCGAACTGCTTTTAATTAATTTAGTGAGTATCGACGAATCCATTATGAACGAGTACGATCAAAGTCCGTCCCTATCCCGGAATTGGGATGATATTTGTGCATCACTCAGCAAAGCAACGCGTGCATTAATTAACAAAATCTTCAAAGCTTTTAAGATTATTATAAAGGTAAGCTCAATTAGTTCTGTTCCGGCAGTTAGTTAATATCTATACATTCTATATGAGTATCATCATCAGGTTATCAGAATACTGGCAACATGCAGCATCGTTTCATTCTCATACTCAAATATAAATGTAGGTCCTGGCAGCGTAATACTTTATTCATGTGGCTCGAGCTTCCACAATACTCGCTTAATTTGCGGAGCTGGAACCAAATAACCCTGAATCATTACCAAAACTGTAGGTTCAACTGAGTGAAACAATCAAGAAGAAGCAGTGTGTGCTTTACACATCGCTCGGAGTGTATCTCGTTAGCGAGGTTTGATTCTGAGGTTATTCTCTTCATAAAAATCCACCTAGTCAGACACAGTCCTGCCAGCCGTGCTGCGGTATACGTAAGATAATATACAGTAGAAATTCACAGCGAATAAACTTACTGGATTTGTTAAACATCGTGTCGAAATAAATTAATTAGTAGGTTCCTTTCCTCCCTGCACTCCACCCCCCCAGAACCACCCCGACACGCGCTTTCCATTATTCTCTCGTAAGCATTTTACAAGTACAACAACCTGCTTATGGCTGAGACTACTTAAGGGAGGAAAGAGGTTTAAATAATATTGAAATAGGCTTTTAGTACGAAAAAATCTACGATGACTAAAACAATTTTTGCGGTGGTTTATTTAATATTTTTTTAAATTAAAGAGATAATTAACTGTATTTTTACATATTCCTGTAGATTAGTCGAATATAATATAAAATATTAAAAAGTTAATATAAAATATAACAAATTATTATTATCATGTAGTATTTATTTATTTATATCTTTTGTGTGTATTTATTGATTGGTTCACAATGTTTTTTTAAAACTACCCCTAATGATATGTTACCACCGATGACATTAACTGCACCTAAACCGATGAGACATTTTATATTGGGGGCTGGAAATAGCATTCGTTTTATAGGACTTACGTGAGGAGAATAAAAATATAAATGTTTCAAGTTTGCTTCCCCTAAAAACATCCCCCGTTATCTTAAATTCCTCTACCGTAAATACACGGTACTAACAAATAATGAGATTTTAACCTTTTTCATTTTTGGATTACAAAACGTATTTAGTATAAATCTAAAGTTACGTATTTGTATATCTTTACAGTTAGTTAGAAAAATACCTGTATTAGCAGTACGCGGAAATACGTTGCTCTAAGAACGCGTTCTTCGGGTTTGCAACCTTTTTAATGCATTTCTGCAGGACAGAATCTCTTAGTAAAAGCCATCTATTGAGTCACCTAAGCCCCGAGGGTTACAGCAAGTTAGTAAGTAACTTCCACAGGGGGCGGTGGAGCTTTAGCTAATCTCCATTTCTTGATCCAGTGGTTCCGGAGACTGTTAGATGGATAGCCAGGATTTACCACGATGTAGCGTAAGAAGCACAGCAAGAAGTTAACTGTTTTGCTTGCATTTGGACTTACTGTGAGTGGTGTTTCTTGGCTATTTTAGCCACCGTAACTTGGATATATCCACTGCGGACGATAGTTGAAAAACATTTTCAGTCAGGAGACTTGTTTCGTACAAGTTTTTGGTGATTCAGCTAAGAACGTTAGGTATATTTTTTGTAATACAGAAGTCTAGCGAGATTTGCCCACGCACATATTCTGAAAACCATTTTTAGATCGAACCCGTGAGGACTGGAAATGAAAAAAGAATTGATAGCGGCAACTTCGAGGCAAATGTTGGCCGCTGCGTTTAAGTAGTCTAACACGCAACAACTTAAACGCCAATTAACGCAAGCAATTACCCAATTAGATATATATTTTAAATTATTGAAATAAAAACGTATTTGACCATTTCCGCGACGCAAGTACCTACCGCCTGACGCCAGATTATATTTCAAGTCTTGCCACCCTAGCGGTGATTACTACTATTAGTCTGCTTTTAATCACAAAGAAAGCGGATTAAGGTTTGGGTGAATGTATACGCTTTGTGCACAATATTTTGAAAAGATGTTGATGGAGTCATTTACATTGTGTACTTTTGTTATTATAATAATGATAACAATGGATTATTTAAATATTGTCATTTTCGTTTAAAAAATTCACCTCAAGAGCGTTTTAAACATAACTGTTTAATTCTACAGTATTCTAGTATTTAAAATCAAAAATTATGCAATGTTCACAAAACTAAGGCTTCCGGCAACGGCTGGCCGATTCTACAATCCTTGCTGCGGTAAAGAAGGGGCTGACCTGAGAGTTTGACGTCTACTATTGAAGTTGTGTGGGATGCAGAGCTCTTGAAGATACAGAAGCGCCATGTCACATGTCACCATGTACGTTTTCCAGCATAATTTAAATTGCCAAAGAAGTTCACGAAAAGGAATGTTATATGAGAGAATTTAGAAGATCCACATGTTCCAAAGCGCTAATATTTTTAATATTCCTGTTGCTCTGATGCTGGTAAATTAGTCATCATGAGTAATATGCATTCTAGGGAAACTTTACTGTTGGTGTGGTGGTCCAAATACACGCGAATCTGCTCAAATAGTCTCGGTTCTACTTGCAATCTCCTGTCACCTAGAGCATTGATGTCTATCGCATGTTGTAGTGGCCTCGCTAATGTTTCCTTGCATTTTGTATTATTATCAGCACGGGGTATATAAAGTGTGAGCGGGTGCACTATAGATTTACAATCGATTTTTATGTTAAAATATTATTAAAATATGAATTAAATATATTAATTAAAAAGATATACATAAAAAATCAATTGTATCGAAAAATATTGTTGTTGCGCCACCGGAACTCAAACCTGGATCTCTTTGGACCGGGGAAGGTGCATTATCCAACTATGCTACAGCGAAAATATTTTTAGCGACAATTTTCGAACCTATATGTTACCTTTTGATATTAATACATTTAATCGTTCCATTATTTGAAAGAGCCATCTACCTTATTTTTACAGAATCTCAAATACCTTTGAGTAAACTGATAGCAGACGCCAAAATTATCAATTCATTTTATTAAATTTTGGACACATTGATACAACTTTATTATTAGAAGAACACGTTCTTATTGTGAAGTTGTAATTATTCAGAACATAGGTCTGTGATATTTTAAATATGAATTAAATATATTAATTAGAAAGATATACATATAAAATCAATTGATCTTATATTATCATAAGATTAAGATATACATATAAAATATTATTATTGTGAATATTTGCAAGTGTGGCTTATTTTTGTTTAATGAAACTAACCAACTTAGAACCGTGCTATTTGTAGCAGAGGTAAGCAGAGTCCCCAGAGTATTCTGTCTAGACACTCAAATCTTGTCATAAAAGTAATATTGAAGAAATGGTGGTTCAGCCAACAAGGGCAGTGTTAGAAAAAGCCGCCACTAAATAAGGCTCTTATTTTATTGTTGGTCTCCTTGATCATAAAACGTGTAGTTTTTTGGCTGTAGATTTACGCTAATATTTTACGATAATACGCCTAAAATAAAGACTCTTATTATTAATTGAATTTCTATAAAAATCGCATTTTGGTTATGTAATGTTGTTTTTTGTGTATATACTACTCTTCCAACATATCTCAATCTACCTGAGTTTTGTCATTTGTGGATAAAACGAATTTAAAAAAAATTCTTAATTCAAGTTTAAATATAATGGACAAGGCTCTGATTTTCCAGTGTATTGACATATTATATTATTATATATACATATTTCATATATGGATGGTATGAAAAATGTATCATACCAACCATATATGAAATATGTTTTACTTGATCGCTCCGCCCCAGCTCGTATACAGATCATTGTATTTTGTTTAATTTTTTGTACTGTTTCAAACGTCTAAATATTATTGCAAGTTCAAATAGTATTATTTTGTCTTGTGGAACTATATCTGTGGAAACATTACACTATATTGCCCCCTTTAATATACGAATAATCACCAAATATGGATTTTTACGGCAGGAGTGAGAGAATCCAGGCCGTCGTGAAACAAAAATGCCACCATAAGAGAGACCCTTGACATGGAGTCCCTTCTTACAAGAATTTCTAAAAAAATTCCGATTGAGGTGACATGGACGTGTCTTTCTATTCCAGAGAAACAATGACCACTACACCAACAAGCTACTTAAAATTGGTCAAGATTAAATACTCGTAGATTGAAATTACATATTTTTCAAAATCGTTTACATAAGTTCAAATAATAATGTTAAACTTTAAATGCTAATGTAGGGCTAAAAATAATGACGTTTATCTGAAAATGGCCTTATATAAATTATCCAATTTGTTTATAATATTTTTTGGTAAATTATATGAGATTAAAATATTATGTTCTCCAAAATATAAACAAACACTTAACACGGAGATATTAAATAGTCTAGTAGTTAGTCCTCTTAATAGGGGAAGTTGTGAACGATAATATAGCACTGCTTGACATACGGCGTACACTCAAAGTGCTAAGCTCAGTCAGTTAGTGGAGATCCTTTGTTTGGAGGACAATCGTCAGGAAAGGACACTGCATGGGTCAGGATTACCAGGACTTGGGTTGGGTACGCTCGGATCCTTGTACTTTACTGAAATGGATAATCAGACTGATGTAAACGTTGTATAGATATATAATATATATTAATTGAACCATTATTTATATTTTAATACAAATTAAATGCATCAATTAGAAAGATGTACCTACATATAGATAAAATCAATTTAGTTGCCACCGAGATTTGAACCAGGAACTATATGGGGAAGTGCGTTGACTAATTACACTATGTCAGCATAGTAAATTGAATACAAATTTTTGAACTCATATGTTGCAGCTATTTCAAATTAATATTCCATATTTTTAAAAGCTATCATTTTTTATTGTATTTTACATAATTACGTACATAGACGGAAAAATATTGGAAAGAACAGATAAAATACTATTACCTTGGAATGCAGATTAAATTAAAACTGGTACCCTTCTATGAAAATTACATGTCATATGGAGCAAGCCCGAACTTCATTCTTCCCACCAAATAGACAAAAGGAATTTTTTCGTTGTGAGGCCGGGCTTAAGGGTGGCTTTCGCTACCCGACCTTTCGAAAGCCATTGCTTTATGCGTTATTGGTTCGAGTACAGCACCCATTTCTCGTCTCCAATTAATTATCAGATGATGTAAAAATGTACTTTTAAAATTAGCAATATTATCTTTGTGGTTAAAATTCAGATTTTTATTTATTATCTTTGTTTTATTAACCACAAAATTAAATTTAAATACATCTACCGGTTTCGAAAAATATCATTTTCTTCTATAAAAATATCAGTTATGACATCCTGAAGAAGAAAATGATATTTTTCGAAACCGGTAGATGTATTTAAACTCAATTTAGTGGTTAATAAACAATGATAATAAATTAAATAAAAAAAATTAAAAAGATGTAAAAATTGTATTTCTGATTCTATTTTCAAAGATTGTTCTGGTGCGTTCATTCGATCGCCTAAGCGTTCTTCGCTTAGTTCGAGCGGTATCCATTTTCCTTGTGTCCACACCTTGTCGATTTTTTTAAGATGCACTTGAACGCTTTACCATGAGTATCCGAGCTTGTTCGCGATTTTTTCCATAGACAAAGTTAGATTGTTTACGATTTCGGCAGCCAGTATGACATTGTCCACTTTAATAGATCTTCCACTTTCAGGGCTATTTTTTAAATCAAAATTTCCTGATCAAGATTTCATGAACCGTGTTTGACACTTGCGAATATCCAAAATATCTTTCTGTACATCACAAATATTTTTAGTAGCACCTGTTACTGTCTCTTTCTTCAAAGAATGATATAACATCACATTTCTAATAAATTCTTGGTTCGGTACAAATTGGTCCATTGTAAATGGGTTGTTAAATTTCAGTTTTATAAATTACAATTTACTCTGGGTATGTATAGTCACCAGAATAACACAAAAAACGTCGTGTAAGGGCGGCTTTCAAAGCGCAACTAACCATTGAAAACGGTAAACAAAAAAAACGATATTCTTTTTTGGTACCCCTATATTACGTTTTTATTGTTCATACATAATCAGTTATTGAGTACAGCGTGTAGTATAGATTGTTTGCAGAATATAGATATAGGAATTACAAAGGAAATAGGTGTGTGAGGCTCGTGACGTGATGAAAGAGAGTATGATTGATGTATGCGAGTGAGACAGAAAGTGGATCATAACGCCAGCTCGTGCTGGGTCCTGAGTACCGGAAGCGGAGAGCGCGCCAGGGGGTTGGGGTTTTGCTACCCTAACGCACGAGCCGACATATGAATTCATCTGGATTTGTTTCGCCGTCGGTGCTACCATGTACCAGGTAACCTGGTTGTGGGGATGCGTGTAATGAGGTTTATGGATACGGAAGGAGAGCTAATTATGTACCAGGATGGCTGCCACCGCGCCATCTACCTGTGCCTGGGGGAATATGATGTCGCGGTTTGAACTTTACCTTGACTTCAATTTATGTACTATATGGAGTTAATGACATTAAAAAAAATAGTTAAAAGAAAATTTAAGTCCCATTTAAATATCGATGTACACTTAACTAGACTTTTGAACGGCATCAACTAGGTTAATGTCTTCACTAGAGAATGTTCAGGAAGTCGACGAAATTATCGGAGTCAATCTTTATCCAGCAGATGGCTGAAGATGATGATAATATATTTTACTATTTTATTTAAGTATTCTCGATTAGGTGTATGATATATAACACTGCTTTACCTGCTCGATAATTCTCATCATCATATAGATGACCACTGACCAGTTAGCAAGATGTGCAAGTCTCGGGAGTGCTGTCTAATGCCACGACAGATACCACACAGGTGCCGCATTCATATTTGACTTATCTTCTACTAGTTTGAGTTATGTGTTAGTGCTTTAGTCACTGCTGTAGTCCCTCTAATTATGCCTAAGCTAAATACAGTTTGGTGCCGACGTAAACAGGTGGAGTGGGGCGTGGAAGTTTCAAGGGTTTTTGCGCTCGTTATTGGGAATACGGAAAGTGAGGTTAAGTAAGTAAAAACGTTACCGTAGCTTAAAAATAATAACTTTTTAAAATGATATTTTTGAATCACATTATTGAAAGTAATCATTTTTTATGTGTAGGTACTACAAAGTGCAGGTCAGAGTTAAGTCTAAGTTTGTTAGTTAGTAATATAATAATATTAATTAACATCAAAACAATATTGTGAACAATATTAATAAACATACCATAATAATAATATTAATAATAACAAATTATAAAAAAAAAACAAAATACATATATTACAATTGAAAAAAAAATCTTATTTTATCTTAGATAATAGTAATGTAAAGTTTTGTTAACTTTAAGTTATTTTGTGGTCTGCTATGTTTTCTTAAGTTATAGTGATTATTCTAATTAAGAGAAATTCGAATGTATAATTTATATATTTACACAATTTTCTTAATAAATTAAATTAATACTTTATATGAATTGAAACGCGACTTTGTTTTTTAATTTTAGTTATATTTTTTTATATTTATCCTTCATTTAACAACAGTTATCATTGGTATATTCATCTTATGTTATGTATATAAATGAAAATGAAAAAAAATGTCAGTATGTTAATGTGTTAATTAGATTTGAAATACCAAATACCTGTACTAACATTAATAATATTCCTCTTATTATTTCATTTATGTTAATTGATTATTACGTTTAAGATATTATATTATTTCATCAATATGTATATGTAATGCCAAATAAAGCCTAATTGGTGGAGGTCACAGTAAAGAGAAAAAAAAACTTTTTTTTTCATTTTTTTTAATGTAATGGAAATCCTATTCCTATCTCATAACCTATATCCTTCTATATTAGTCAAATAAAAATCGATTGGGAAATTCATATATTTCATTGAAAAGAGGTGTCAAATCCTTTTTATTGTGTATATATGACTTTTTGTGTTTTACATTTTGTGGTGAAGGTATTTTATTCAAAAAAAGTAAACGAAGAATTCTAGTTTCAAATATTTGAATAAAATGGAACAATGCAATTCTGTTATGATTTTTATTTATGTGGATTTAAAATTTCTGTAATAATGTCATTATTTCATCGTCTTGACGTTGGAAATTAGTTTTTGATATTTTATTAATGTAGAAGACGATCCAGTTCAAAAAAAGTGACGCTTAAATAGAGAAATGAAGAACAAACGCAAACTAGTCGTGTAGCTGAGGTGCTCTACCACGCTAACCGTCCTATGTACGATTTTGGCGCACGTTCTAGAACTAACTAACGGATACTAGTTATCAAATATAGCATAAATTCAATACTTCATATAAAAAGTAATGTACTAATATACTTCTTCTTCATCGTATCACTAAGGGTCGTAGTTTTCTGTAAAATCTAGAACTTGGAGAACTAGAACGTCTCAATTTCTCTCGGTCTTGAGTCATGTAGAGCACAGCGTTTAAAGAAGCTCTTGTTAATTATTTATTTGAGCTATCCATTTTGCAGGAGACTGTCTTCTTCCTCCCTTTTCTTCAACCGTCCTGTGATTACGAGTTTATCGAGACTATATATATATATATATTGTTAGAATCCTTCTTCTCTATGTTGTCAAAAGCTTTTCTGTAAAATATACATTTGTACACTTTGCGGTCTACGGGATACGTATCATCTACCCCCAGTACCACATCTCGAAAGCATGAAACATATTCCTTTCCTTCATTCTATTTTTATGCTAACCTAACTACCTATACATGTTTTACAATAAAATTTTATAACTTCTGATTGCACTTTTTTTTACATAACTTTCTATAACTTACTTTACATTATACTTACTTACCTTACTTTATAACGATTTTACTTTAACAATTACAACTTTTAAAAACTGTACAGGTAAACTTTATTTTCATATGTACTATGTATGCTACGAAAATAAATGAATTCTTAATGTGCATGTTTCTATTCTATAGAGTGCTATGGAGAAAACCAGACATTTCACCAGATGTGTAATAATATTAAAACGGGCCATTATCTAATAATAACTTAACCTAATTTAACCGCTACATTACGAGTGACTTGGTAAATTTGAAAGACATTCAGGCCTATTCTCAAAATTGCAATATTGAAATGAAGGTGATTGTTACACCAACCCTCAAAAATAGACAGTATGTAAATTAACGTCCGTGTTATATTTGAATGAGAGAGAGGGAGAGAGAGTGAGGGAGTGAGGGAGATAAACGTACCATAATCTGTCAAAACACGCAAACGACGTCTTTCCATTCTCGAGTTTCGACTAAAAATATAAGTTTTTGGTTAAAATAAGTACTAATACAGTATTCAAAGTTCACAGAAAAAGGTTTGTTCATAAATTACCTATTGATTTCCTCATCCGCAGCGTCGTAGTGAAGAATCACGGCCAATCCTGTTGCCATTTTTATGTTTTGACAGATTATGGTACGTTTATCTCCCTCACTCTCTCCCCCTCTCTCTCATTCAAATATAACACGGACGTTAATTTACATACTGTCTATTTTTGAGGGTTGGTGTAACAATCACCTTCATTTCAATATTGCAATTTTGAGAATAGGCCTGAATAGATTCATTTATTTGAAGTTATGTCGGTATCCTTGAGTAGACCTGGGGCTCAAAACACCTTCATTTCCATGCACACCGCAGACGGGTGTAAATTATAATCTGAGCATCAGTCACGTGACAGATTCGGCAATCTTGGTGAGCTGGTAATTAAGTGCATGCTGATGACGAGCTGGCGTGCCGACTACGCGGTGCTCCTCACACCCTCGGCCGCCGTGTCGATTTGGCAACCATTATAATTACACTACGGCCGTATAATATCTGTAATAATATCTCGGCAGGATTTACATATATTAGTGAATGCTATCAGCAATTCACGTTCGAGGCTCGTGCGTTGCGAGCGTTATTTACGCAACGTTAATGTTATCCCTCTGAGAAAATTACAACACGTACACATACAGGGTGTCACATCACCAGTCATCCACACTTCAAGGGAGTTTACTTCGTTCAAAATATTTTAGTAGAGTAGAAAATGTTCTAAAACTATAAAATATCAACAGTTAAGGCAGCGTTTTCAACATTTTGACTATAGCTACACACTTGACCCTCTATTAATCTCCCACGATGCACCAAACATCGACATAATTAAAATTAGACACGACGCTCCCTATAAACAAAGTGCGACAAACTTATCAAGTCTCTTTGATAACTATCACATCTTGGCGTATTAGTTATTTAATACAAGTCGAATGATTCAAACATTGTGCGTTTGAAATAGTTAAATTTCAAGATCATTTTGAATCCAAAATAAATAGATTCGTCTGATCCTGCAGTTTGGAAAACTAGTTACGTGACACCCGGTACGCGCTAAAGTAAGATGTTGTTATCTGCGGAGATTGTCAGCCCCCGTGCGAGCTTTGGAACGTAATTATGATGTAATAGTGCTGAATCGAACCGCTGACTTTATGATAAACAGCGGTGTTCGCTTTACGTTTGTCAGCTTTAGTTGGAGAGTTGGGAGCAGTCCAACGTTACATTACACGTAGACAAGAAAATCATATTTTCCATTAACGTAATAATTAATGGTGAGTGTGCTCAGATATTTCCATGCTAATAATACTGTTATTGATTTTATAATAGGTTCTGGATTATGTAAGGACATGATTCGTTTATTATGTTGTGTACCAGCAAGGAAGGTTTTTAATATGAAGTCTTGGTGGTTTGAAGTAATTATAAATACTAATTAATACATTTATTTTGTATTTTTTTTTTTTTTTTTTTTTTTTTTTCCCGGTAGCCGCAACAACAATGTTTTTATTTTTCGATAATATTGATTTTGTATGTATATCTTTATAATTAATACATTTAATTCATATTTAATTTATTTTGTATTTTAAATATCACAGACCGTCTGTTCTAAATAATTACAACTTCACAATAAGAATGTGTTCTCCTTAATAATGATATAATTATTTTTATTGAGTTTTAAGTGTATAAAGAGCTCTGACTATCGCTTACATTGGCAACTCACCAGGTACTTTAAATGAGAATGTCTCTAGATTTGATGCGGATTTCCACGTAATAAATTTGAGAGACAAATATCAAGTGACAATACAAGTCCGTCTACAAAGTACAATAATGATCAGTTGTGTGGTCTTAAAGAATGACTTTGGTCAGTACATTAACAATAGATAATAATACAAGATAAAATTCGTAAAAGGAAGGCTCCCACATAATGAAGTTAATTAATTGACTAGCGGGAAGGTAGAGCAGGTGACACTTAACAATTGCGTACATATTTCATACACATCTATTATATCCTGTGTCCGGATGAGATTTTCATCTCGAGACAATCTCTGAGACAGGAATTATGCTCCCACGAGATTCTTTGGAGTTAACTCTCGGCTTTCATGGTCCCCCTTGTACAAGTCTAAGGGATTCCAGCGTCGCCATATGCCGCAAAGATAGATTTTGACATTTATTTTGTCTTCTGAATTGTCACATTCGTTGTTTATCGTTCAAAGGTCTGTCTATTGATGTTCCGTTCATCCGCTGGGTCAATTTGAATCAAACCATAACTGCGAATAATGTCAATAATATGTATTTCAGAATAAATAATAGTAGATATATATGTGACGTTTATTTATATTTATAATTATTCGTAATTTAAATTAAAGTGAGAATTTGTAACAAAGTCGTGATTTTACGGTGTAAATCTATGATTCTTTGTCATGGTTTTGGATTGCGAGAATATTCTAGACGCCTAACGAATGAGTCATGATTTTTATCTAAATATGGCAAAATAGAATATTTTTTGAGTTATTCCGATAATAAATAGCGAGTACACTTCAAAACAATACTGTTAGAGTTTCTTCATTATCTCGCTTTCAGTTTTTATTTAATGCCGTACGGAGCAGTGTCAAAGGAAGTAATTGGAAAAGCTATTCAATCGAATCGCCATATTAAGAGGAGAATTAAATCCGATTCGAGTTCAACAAAAGCCACATTTCGATTTAATCCACGATTTTAACACCGGAAATAGCTGTAAGAGTTATCTGCTATTCGGTCCACCGCTCCCAGGAGCGCAGACTAGTTTCGAGATGAAATCCGTACCGACGCCCGACCGCGCGCCGTTCAACCGAGTACCGAGAAATTATAGTCATTTTCTTCCTCATCGCAAAAAGGTACGCAGCATTTGGTATTTAAAGAAGCAGTTAAAACTATTTACGAGACTTTTAAAATATGTGCCCTGTAAAATTTAGCGGACGGGGTGTAGCGCATCGTATTGGGGTAGGTTGGATAAATCTACCGCTCCGCAGCGACCGCCGAACAAGTCCGTGTAACGAACACCGGCCACCTCCTCGCACAACGTGCTCCCCTGGTAGTACGGCCTTTCAGCGGTGTGGCGCCCAGGTCAAAGCCGGACAAAATAAATTACACCTCCATTTATTTTACCTCTTTGTGCTTTTATTATTTACATTTTTCAATTGAATTCAAAATATTTGTTATTTATTAAGTTTCGCTTCAGTTGCTTTTTATTGACGGTCTGATTTATTTTAAACCACTTACTTTTTCTTTTAGAATACGTACTCCTTTTGTAACATTATTTCGTTTATTTATTAGAATTGAGTGTTACAATTTTTTGAGAGACTTATCTCAAGAGACCGATTACCTATTCATTCGAACGATAGATTCCTAGCTGAGTAAAATTACTATATTTTTTTCTATTTATTTTGTGCTGTGCGCTATCTCTTTGTTCTTGCTAACTCATTTATGTCATCGACCAATTGCTTCTGAAGTCTTCTTACTGGCCAACTTGAGAAGAGTGTTTTCCAGTATAGCAATCTATCGGCTCACCTATTATTACTTTTAATTTAAATATTGTCATACTATTATGCACACTGAAAAAAAAAGTTGTTTAGAATAGATAATTATAATTGAACCTAACCTAACTAGATATGTATTAATCACGTTGTTTAATTTGTCGTCAAACGATTTCGACACCACTATATCTTAGTACCCTTAAAACAGTATTTCAGCGAGGTGGACGTAGTTTATGCGTCGCACTGCAGCGGTACACCGTTCTGGTCATAAGTTGGGATGAAACACTACCTCCACACACCCCCGGACTGTTAACCTTAATCGATGTTTAAATAAAGTAAAATGAAATATATATATTTTTCATAAGCCATTAATGGTGAAATATTTCTAGCGCCCCCGGTATCTTCTGTTCTAAGTGCCTGGCAGCTCGCCAGAATGGTTGATAAACGATTTAATAGTCGCCTTCGATGTTTCGGTAACTGCCTTACTAAAACTAAAAAGAAAAAATCAACAAGTTGTGATTTTGAGCACCGACTACACAATAGTAAAACCTCGTATCTGTGATATTTTTAATAAAAGTAAAAATCGAAAAATTTGATGATATATGTTCGTTATTTTTTGAGATTAAAATTATTAAACACCTAAGTTATAATTATGCTAAAAATATTTGCACAATTAATTTTACGACGTTTAGAATACTTTAACCTGCGTCAGACTGTCGGTACAATTACACTGAGGTAGTCCCGAGCCTACGCGCTAGTTGTCATTTTATTATAAGTATAAATCTGTATTATTCAAGTAATTTTAAAAAAAATATATTAACTACATAAAAGTATCAGAAAAAGTAAAAAAGTTAATCAAAAATTAACGCAAATGCAGAATACACTTATTTTATGATTGAGAAATTAGAAATACTGAAAAAATATAAATAAAATTGATGTTACAAATTAATAATTTAGGATTAAGTAATGCATATATTAGTAGAGTAGTGCATGGGATACGAGGGTCGACGAAGTCTAATCACTTGACAGTACTTGTCGTTCCAAAACAAATTACTATGTAATACAATTTAGCTTTTAAACCGAGCCTGTGATGTGAAGAATTTATTTAGATTAGGTTAGAGAAATAGCCTAGATCGATTTTGTAGAAATAGACAACTTAAATAGATAGCTTAGTGTGAAATCATACATTGGTCTTGATAAAAATAAAACTTAGTTTGTGTGTAATTACTTAAAAAAGAAAGAAAGTCGAGGTCACAGTTTTCAAGAAATAATCCACCTTCCGTATTCTCTGAATGACTGCGCAGATTTTTAAGAGCCGTAAATCAGAGTCAATCCGATTCCTGTCGACTAATGGCCTATTAATTGTTCCCCAATTTCAATATCCACAATTCCACAAGTCGTACAATGGTGGAATTATTTCCGGCAGCGTCGGTTCGCTCCAGCACTTTAGCCGAGTCAAAGTTCAGTGGCGGGATGTAATTGGCGGGCCGATGGGCGACATTAGTCCGCAAACTGTATTCATTGGAAGTAATAAATTTCCAAATTATCGCAGACTTGGCCACGGAATGCTTCCAGGAGTCCCGGATCTGAATTTGGATTGGATCTGTGGAATTGTGAAGTTGGACCGTTTACGCGAGCGCTTTGTCCGATCCGAACTCGACGACAGGAGGCAGTAATAAAGCCACAACCAATATGCTTTATGGCTGGAACTGCAATTGTTTAAGTTGTAATATACCTCACACCTGAATGTGTTCCGTACTCTTCGACTGCTATCTCTTTAAAAATGTCAGTGCTCAAATCAAGACACGCCTCTGTTTTATACAAAAAATATTCACTAAGGATTCTACAAATGCGAATTTGTTCTTCTACTACTTTTTCTTCTCGTGCCTTATTCGTGCAACAGATGTTGGCTATTGTCACTTTGTTTAAATACGACCCAGAAAAGCTTTACGGAAGACTGGCCAAACCATTGCCTCAGGCTCTTCAGCCACGATGTTATCTTTCTTCCAGGGTCCCGACTTTTAACAATCTCTCCCTGAGTTATGAAGTTCAAGATTTTATACTTTTCTGGGTGTCTCATCACAAGTTCGAGATATTCAAGTTTTAGAATTTTGATTGTTTTAAATATTTATTTTTCTTTATTTATCGGAACCCATAACATCTTCATTTTAATACAAATTAAATGTATCAAATAGAATGATATACAGATAAAATCAATTTATCGAAAAAATATTTTTGTTGCTACTGGGATTCGAACTTGGATCTTTTCCTATCCGGGAAAATTAATGTATTAATTTTAAAGTGCAACATGTATGTTCGAAAATTTCATTCGTAACTCTATCCATCCAGCTTATTTTGAGCATTCTTCTCTACATATCTCAAATGCTTCCAGTCGCCTTATCATTTCTTCAGCAAGTGTCCGTGCTTCCATAATAACACCAAAACACATTCGGGAGGGGCGTGCTTACGTTAGACATGTATTATTTTATTTTCACTCATTCACGCAAGTTTATCATCTCCCAAGCGGACGCTTTGTGAAAGGGTTGGGGAGAAGCTGGAGTAATTCCAATCACGTACGAATGCAGTGAGGACACATGGAGCGTCTCTCAGCTCCTGTTTTTCGTATATTGGCGATACATAAATCAATGCAAGTTCTCTTGAGCACTTCCCACAGCATCCCGACTCTTCACATGAAGACAGCGAACTGTTAACAGAAACTGTCGCCTTTAAACATTATTATTATTGTCATTATAACGAAAACTAATTAGATAAATTACTTGAAAAGATGCACAGAATAAAATTATCTGGGACTTTCTATTACCGGTAGACAGCTTAACGTTATAGAAACCAACAAATGCTAAATGAATGTAATGAGATTTCTTAGATTAACATAAACATGAATAAATCCATCGTGATCCAGGCTTAGTTCAACATGAAATTGTATTATTCAAGGTCAATAGTAGTAATAATTGAAATATGTAATATGCATTATCCCCTTTTAAGGCCAAGGATTGTCGCTTGCCACGTGATTAGACTTTGTTGACCTTGAAACCCACGTATTTCATGTACGGTAGTTTTAAATATATTGTTAATTCTCCTCAATTGTCAAGTTTAATTTTTTTTTTTACATAATTTTTAATTTCCCAATGATAAAAAGTGTATTCTGTAACATATTAATCTCCGTTATAAATAAATAAAATGTTTTTACATTATATCATATATTAATGTCATTATAAGAATATTTATCAGAGTAATTTAATGATCTGTTGATAATATGTACGAGAAAAATAAATTAAATAATATTAACTGATTTTGATCAATATTTCTTACTTGATGAAATTTGGTCAGTTGGTTCAAGCCGTTTTATGGCAATATAATATTGCAGGTACGAGAGTCCCGGTGATGGCTATATTTTTACGATATATAAATTTTTCTGTGTATGTTTCTAGAAGCCCGATTTAATTATTACGGAACTATGTTCTGAAAAATTGTAACTTTACTAATATTATAAAATATCATTTCATTAAAATGAACATATTATATAATTTGAACACACATATGAATCTGGTTGTTAAAAACATTCAATCGTGTATGTGAAATAAGTACGCGGCCAGATAAGTGGGAGGCTGTTGAGGGTAGGTCAGGGGGTCAGGGGGTCAGGGGGCTAGGGCTTCCGGAGGTGTGACCCCGGCTACAGTATTTTTAATATAGCTAACACGCGTATGAAATAAGTGATATGGAAAACCGCGCCGTCTGCTACCACCCACATACAAGGTGACTGGCTTTCATCTATACCATTTATATAATACGACCTAACACGTGGATGCCGTGTGTTCATAAATTTAATTATTGCAAGAGATATCTTCATAAACATTAAAAAATCACGTACAATATAAAAATAATGCATGCAGATATCTGTACTATGAAAAAATTGCTATTAAAATATAATTTTAAAGTGTCATGTTTGGCGTTTGACATCTACATTTTTTATAAGATGAACGAAAAAAATCAAGAAGATCGGCAAAAAAAAATATTTTTCATTTCTATTGATCCGTGATCTTAAACACAAAATCAGCCTGTATCTGGACGTGGCTGGCAGATATTCTTATTATTTAAAATAGAAAGGTAGGAGGTGAGGTAAGGAGGTACATATGTTTGCATAACTTTGCAAAAATTGTAACGGAGAAGAATTTAAAATTTAAAATTTATACTGATTGGTAGGGTGCCTAGGGAGAAGGGAGAAGTTATCTATGTTTTGCGCAAGGTCATAAAGAGCAACTACACAAAATGAGGTTTAGATAGATCAGAGAGTGTAGAATTATATAGAGAACTGACAAATAAATAAAAATATAATGGCTTGAATTTATTCAGTATTTGAAATCTGTAGAACACTTCCATTACTGATTTTTCTTCCACGTGCGCTTCAGGAGTAAGAAAGTGTATATAAATTCAAGTACTTTATAAAATATGTGTCACCGTTATAGCATGAAATGATATTTTATACACATTAAGGAGAAAACATTATAAATATTTCAATTGTTCAGTTGGGGCATTATGAAGCCAAGATACAATAGTGAGCAATTCTACAAAAATCTCCGCTCGGGGCGGTCGACAGGGGCAGGAGGGAGGGGGGAGGAGGAGGGGGAGGGGGTGGCGTCGGAAATTAATGAAATTACTGCTGAGTGATGAAACCGAATGAAGAATGAAAATAAAATGGCGAAATTCACTCAGCTTTAATAAGATTTTAATTGAATTGACCGTGTTGCAGATGGCGTGACCGGGGTCCAGGGAACCACCGGATGGAGCGGTGAGTTGTTGATCATTTGTTCATCTTCCTCAGGCCGCGTCCCTCAAGCTTGGTACTGCTTCCACCTGATGACCAGCACAATATATAGTTTAGTCTAGTCTAGTTTAAATATAACACCTTCTATAACTGAGCATGAGTTGACTTTCTGAGAAGTTTACTTAAAATTTATTTTATCAAAAGTATGTATAGATTATCAGGCTATCTATATTGCATATAAATGTAAGTTATTTACTCCAGCGTCTTACCGAGACACAACATATTATTTGACATTATATTGGGTTGATTCATAAATTAGTGATTACTTTGCCCACAGCAGGAAGTTGGGTAACCATCAGTAGTACTTGTTTTAAAAACAATGTTATATTATATAAAAAAATTAAATCAAACTATAAAATTTACGGTTTAAAAGTGCATAACCTAGCCAGATTTTTTTTTTTTTGAGACCTTCATGATCGGTTTTTCCGCACCCTACTTACTCTCCGGACCTTGATTTCTATTTGTTTAGATCGAATTAATAAGTCGTCAACGAAACAAGAATAAGTAGTACTTAATACGTAATTAGATTATAATTAATGAATAAATTTAATAATAGCCTGTTATTTAGGAGATACAAAACTTTACGAAAACACAAAAATGATGGCAAAAACATAGCAACGCCTGGATTATAAAAATTCTACAAAGAAAAAGTTGCCAATAAGTATTTTTATTTCTACACTTTGTTCGGATTTACTTTAATAATGGGATTTTCTAGTAAATAACATTAGATAGGAACTTTACCTATACGATTAATATTTGACATTTATACATCATTTTGATCTATGAAGGTATTCAGATGCTTGTGTATGGTCAATCTGGCGTAAAGCCTCCTGAAGATAAACTAATAATTAAAAACCTGATGGTTCTGGAGGAGTTTGGTTAATCATTGTCCCTTCTTGTCTGAACTTTTGAACCCAACACCGGATAAGTAGCGTGCTCGGCCCATCACTTACTCGTCGAATATTAAAGTGAGTACAAAAAGCGCGACGCGCACGAACCAATGAATCACCGCACTTTAAATATTACTCAACCACGAACGCGTGGTGCGCTCCCGACCAGTGACTCATTGCGACTGGCAAATCAACAAATCACGCGCGTCGAACAATAGCTCTCCCACTTACCTCACTCTGATGGTTTACGAGCAATTACAATTTAATCTTAAAAATTTTCCCCTGGACACCCTTTATATACCTACAGGTAGTATTATAAATGCGTGCCGTTATTTTTAATCCATTATTTTTAAAATACACAACAAAAGAACCTTTGGTGTGATTTTCGATTTTTTTTTAAACTAATAAAGACCTTCTATTTCATGCGTGGTATAGTCAAATTTTGAAGCGGTTATCATCAACTTGAAAATGCAATAAATGACAATATCATCATTATGTTGAATTGCATTGAATTAAAAATTTAAAAAATGCCAAACTGTATAACATTCAGACGAGATTGCGTTATTTAATAAAATGTCTACTCTGGCAACAGAAACAGCACAAGTATACAATGTACCCCAGCATTTGTCTAGTTCGACTGCATCCAGTGATTTCCATTTGTCAAGTGTTAAATAAATTGAATAGATTTCGCAGTAAAAAGGTGAACTATCGCTTTTTGGAAGGCGGAATGATAAATGCGTGTGTGAGAGCATCAGGTCTCAGGTCCAGATCTCCGTGTGGAAGTAAACAAATAGGTATTCTTATTGAAATTTTGCGAAACAAAATGTTCGAGGGGAAAGTGTTTTTTGTCAATAGATTTATGTATTGCGGTTCAAGGAAGCACTGAACCTGAAAAAGGTAAACTTAAATCGAGGAGAGTTTATCGTTACCATAGGAAACACAAATATGATGGAGCGGAACATATTTCTTGCGAATATTCTCAAATTGCTGGGCTTTTGCGCCATTCCAATATTGGTACTCCTCTTCTACTCAATCTGTATATTTTATTTATGAGTATACTCTAAAATAAATTGATGTAATGATACAAAATTATTATAGAAAAATTTTAGTAATTTTTTTAGGTCGTGTATATAACTCATTAAGTCGTTAGAAACTATATGTTTTCACAAGAGGTGGGGAAACGGAATGTAGGAAGGGTGGTAGGAATATGTTATAGGGACAGAACAGTAAGGGCTCAAGGGCCAACCAAGAAGCACGACTTACCTGGATTTTCTCTGCTGTAGTCTCGCCGATTATGACGAAGCACTGTGTACACCAAAGTAGTTTCGGCATGCATCGAGAAAAATCAAAATTCACAATAGGAATAGTAACTGTACAAATAACAGAACAGTGTAATGACGTAGTACCAGGACGGTCATACTTCTTGAGAGTTTTAAGTTCATAGACAGTACATACAGAAAAGTTGTACTCTGAGGTATAGGGTATAGGGCAGGGAAAAAATAGATAATTGACTAACTTACCATCACGCCGTTTCCCCGCGGGGGTAGACAGAGAGGATAGAGCTCCAAACTTTTCTGTCGTGATATACAGTTCTCGTCTCATCCGCATTCATACATCTTCTCATACAAGCTCGCCAATTATTGAAGCTTTTACCAGGACCATCCTCAAGTCAGCCAAGTCTTCCGCGGACATTCTCTATTTCTGGTAAATAGTGGTTTAAACAAAGTATTTTGTATAATTATTAAAAATATATTAATTTATTGTTTAAAAAAGGGGAAAAGACTATACAACCCCAATACGTGTGGAATATGGCAACAATAAATATAATTGAATGGTATTTGTGGTTTCAAGGAATACAATTTTTAGAAAACGTATTTGAACAAGTGCAGATATCATACAGCCTACCATGTTACACATTGGAATCAGTAATATTTTAGTCTGTGTTTTCAATAAAATAAACCATTGCATTCAACAATTAACCTAATAATTTGACTTCGTTAGCGTAACCCAATTAACCATCAAAGAGGTTTTTCGAGTAGATAGACGATACGTATTACGCCGAGTAGATAAATCAAATACATACATTTTTTCTTCTTTCTTCCTTCATGTCATACAGTGACCTCAACCAAATGAGACTCGGCTCGTATTGTACCTCCACTTCACTTCACTTCACTTCACTTCTGACTTTGGGATATCTTCAGTGAGACGCAAAATATGGCTGAAGGTAGATAGATAGTTAACTGGTGTAGACAGGGCTTGCTGTGGTTGGGTTTATTTCAGAATTAAGGCATTCGTGCTCCATGCTGTCCACGGGATCCGTAACACATTTCCAGCAATACATTTCTATTTTACTCTTATCACTATTGCGGTCTACCCAAGTCGCTGGACACATGAAAATTAGAAAAAATAAACACAAATTATCCAAAACAATAATATTATATTATGGTCCCGTTAAACATCTGTATTGTAAGAATTTTGAATAATCGGCGAGCTTGTATGAGAAGATGTATGAATGTAGATAAGGCGAGAATTGTGTGTCAGAAGAGTGTGGCGCTCTATCTTATCTGCCTAGCTCCACGGGGAAACGGCGCGATGGTAAGTTAGTTAGTTAGTTAATATAATCAACTAAAATAAATATCATTCATTTAACCCTGTGCTTTTTCATACAATAAATCTGATAGTAAAATTTTTTTTTGCGTATAATACGTATTTTGTATTTTAACTACGGTTTTATTTATTATTTACGATTTTAACCTCTCTAGCTATAACAAAGCATCGGATTTCATCAATAAATAGCACGCACTGAATAAAAAGTGCCTTCTGACGATTATATATCAAAATAAAACGCGATCAATGCGGCTTATTCCTCAATGAGGCGTGTTCCCCCGGCTTACCCCACACAAGTATACAATGAGTTGAAGCCTACTACAGGTAGATTGTATTATATCACAATAGATACGTACTTATTATTGTACTTAATGAAAGCAATTTATTTATTGTTTCTAAAATGTTGTCATATTGAATTGATTTTTCATCATTTCGTCGTTGACTTATTGTATTTTCGTTGTTGAAATAACATTTGTACAGTATAAGTACCAATAATGTAGTTCTTTGTATATTAAAATAAATGAGCGATATGATATTTTCTGAAGATGTTATCATATAACATTTTGGCCATGGCGGCTATTTTATGTTAAACAATTAGTATTAAGATAAACTTAATGTTACCGTAATAATTCTACAATAAACCAGATGTAATGAAAAATCAAGAGATGTAATATAACATGTAGGTACTTGATTGAACTTTCGAAGTGAGGTTAATACAAACAATAAATATATCATATATTCTTTAAGTAAATATTTTAAGAGAAATCAGATCACTTAGATATACAAAAAATATATTTATAGAAAAAATATATAGTTACCACCGGAATACGAATCCGAACTATACGCGGTATATAATGCGGTTAAACAGTTAATTAGTTATATTTTTATTTATTATCTTTGTTTTATTAACCACTAAATTGAGTTTAAATACATCTACCGGTTTCGAAAAATACCATTTTCTTCTTCAGGATGTCATAACTAACTAAAACATATATTGTTTCTTAGACAGAATCTATTTAAAAAAAATCTATTTTAAAAAAAAAAATTTTTTTTTTTAGTACTTAACTCAAATCATTACTTAATACAAATTTATTCGAATAATTTTTAGGAAAAATTTTTAGAAATTATTATTATATACAAAGATAATAAATAAAAATATGAATCTTAACCACAAAGATAATATTGCTGATTTTAAAAGTATAGTTAATTAGTTAACCAATTAATTTTATCTCGAATTTTTAACTTAGTATATTTTTTGATTTTATTTATTTGACATTATTACAATTTTATTATAACATTAATTAAGTATTTTATATTATTAAGATTACATGGTTTTTTTTTTCGCTTACCTCTCCAAAAAAGAGATTAGGTCTTGTGCTTGGAGAGGGAGTTACACTATAATAATTTTATATAATATTTTATTTATTGTGTATTTCTGTGCTTCTGACGTGTTCTATAATATTGTTTATTTTCTAATTATATGTTTCTGAAGTGTTCATTAAATTTCTTTCTAAACTCTTTTATATATTTTGTTTCTTTAATTTGTGTAAGGAGGCTAATGAAATTTTTTATCCCTAAGTATATAAAATTTGCCTATAGTGATAGGATTTTAAAATTATTTTTAAGCCTTAATAATGTGCTTGTTTTAAATTTTACAGTGTTATTTTCTTTAATTAATTGATTAATTGAGATTTTTTTGTAAATTTTTTCTATTTTGGGAACTGGGAATTTCGCAAAAAGAGTTTGTGTTGAAAAAGTTGATCTTTTTTTAATATTACTTTGATGATTGTTCTATGTATTATTTTTACCGAGTTCATTATATTATTGTATACTCCTCTCCACTCAATTATTCCATACTGGAGTAGTGAGTGAACAATATCAAAATACACCTTTTTAAAATTATTTAAACTTAAAATGTTTCTTAATCTTATGAATATATACATATATTTTCTTATTCTTTTCACTGATTCGCTAATGTGACTGTGCCATTTAAAATATTGATTAATAATTACACCGAGATATTTGATTTCATTTTTTGGGCTTAAGTTTGTACATGAGTCGTTACAGGTAATTTTGTAACAGTTATCGTTATGGATAGTAATTTTTATATGGAGCGGTGTTTTAAGACTTTTGATTGAAAAGGGAATATAATAGGTTTTTTCGGAGTTTAAAGAAAGAAAATTACTATCGAAACAGGATTTGAGTGTATTCATGACGTTCTTTGCATGTTCGTTTGTAGTGTTACAGTCTTGTCCGTCAACAATGATAGCAGTGTCGTCGGCGTATGATATAATTTTTCCGGTCAATTTTAGTTTGAAAATGTCATTGACATCAATTATAAAAAGAAGTGGGCCTGAAACTGTCCCTTGTGGTATACCAAATTTACTGATTAGGGGTTGGCTTAGAGTTCCGTTAATTTTTACGTTTTGCGGTCTTTTGTGAAGATAGATTTTAATCCAGCTTAGTGCTTTGTCGTCTATACCGACGGATTTTAATTTTAATAATAGTTTGTTGTGGGAGATACTATCGAAGGCTTTTCTCAAGTCCACGAAAATTCCAATACATTTAAGAGATTTGTCTAGAGATTCTTGGATGATATTAGATGATATACCTATTGCGTCTTGTGTACTTTTGTTTTCCATGAACCCAAACTGGTTTTCATCAATTGCTTTATTTATTTTAATAAATTGAGACAATCTTTTTTTAACAATTTTTTCTATGATTTTTCCAAAGTTTGACAAAAGAGAGATTGGTCTGTAATTGGTTATTTTCTCAGGGTTATTTGATTTATACATGGGGGGAATGATAGCTCGTTTGTAGCATTTTGTGAATGCCTTTGTTTTTAAACATATGTTTATTACATGCATTAGGGGTTTGGATATTTGTTTTTTTATAAATTTTAATGTATTAACAATATGTTCATCATAACCTTGTGCTGTTTCCCGCTTCATACATGTTATGATTTGTTTAATTTCGTTAATTGTTGTGGATTGAAAAATTTCTATTTTATTTCCTGTATATACTGTATTAGAAGTATCTGCATCAGTATTCCAGTTCTTTGTGATTTTACTAGCCAAGTTTTTATCAATAAATTATTATAAATATTTGCTGTTTCCTGTTTCTGAACAATTTATTTTTGAATCGTCATATACGATACAACTTATTTTTTTCTTCTTTATTTTCCATAATTTCATTAATGATATTCCAAACTCTCTTACTATCATTTTCTGCAGATTCAAGAATTTTTTTGTAGTAGTTTTCTCTAGTATTTTTTATTAAGAATGTAAGTTTTTTCTTGTATTCTTTTAAATATCTATTTAATTGCTCGTTATTTGGTAGTTTTTTATTTATTTTTATTAAGAATTCTTTATGTCTAATTGATACGATTAGACCAGAGTAATCCAGGGTTTTATCGGTTTGAATTTAGACGATTTGCATTTAGGTAAGGTATATTTAGTGGCATTTACATGTTTAGATAGTGTGTCTTCAAGTATGTTGCAACATTCGTTGACATTATTGCATTGGTATAATTTAGTCCATTTTTCAGAATTTAATTTGTTTGGGAGTGTGTCATTTAATTTTATCGCATGTATATTTTTGGTTTGAAATTTTTTTCCCGTCACATGAGGATTACAAATTTTTGTTGTATTTGTAAGAAAATATAATCGCGTAGTGGTCAGTGACTTTTGTATAAACGATACCAGAAATAACATTATTTTTGTCTGAAATGTTACAATGCAAGAAGGTAGTTGATTTTTTTACGTTTCTAGTGTATCCATTTATACATGACATAAAGTTTAATTCAGCTAGTATATTTAAGTAATTATCTTTATTATTACATTAGTAGTCGTTAGCTATATTTAAATTTATGTCTCCTAAAATAATAGTTTTCTCGTTTTTTAGTTTTAATAATACATTTTTTAACTCTTCTATAAATGTTATTATCGATGATAAGTGAGTTCTATAGATGGCTAATATGTTAAATGAATTACTTTTGTATTTGATTTTTTATATATATTTTTGTACCGTGTACGTATTTGAAACGAATATCCTTTTCCACTATTTTTGTTTATGATATTCTTAGTTGCAAAGTATGTATAGTTTGGTATGTGGAAGTTAACGTTGCGCGATGAGCGTGTTTCTGTTAACACTATCACGTCCAATCTGTATAATGAATTTGCTACTACAAGGAATTCGTCGAAATTTTTTTGCAAACTCCTAATATTCATGTGGATAGTAACCAGATACTATCGGGATTTGGTTCTATTATGTAATTTGTGTCGTTTATTGAATGAAAAATTCGTTCATCTATTTTGATTTTTTTGTCTATCTATAGAGTTAATTACATAAACGTTCATATTTGAATTTATGAAAATAGATAATTAAATTTGAAATGTCGATGGATACTCTGGAATTTTATGTTTAATTTTCCTTTTTCTATTAGGATTTTTATTAATATTCCTGTCGTTTGTATGATGTAGTTTGTGGTTTATCTTTCTTTGCCTTTCTTGTTTATGTTTTTTTGTTGTTTTATCAGTTTTATATTATTTTTATGGTTTATTTCTTGTTATAGATCTTTGTTTTGCATTTTAATACAGTTTATAATTTCTTATTCTGTTAATCCTCGTTCTAGTCTCATGATTAGAAATGGTTGTTTCTTTTTAATTTCTTCCGCTTTGATTTCTGTTCCCAATGTTTTGTTTATTTCCCAGCTTAAATTCTTTGAACCTTATTTTTTTAAACAATTAATTATTATTTTATTTTTCCAATTTTTTTTAGTCCTGTGATTCCAATTTTTAATTTTATCAATTTAATGTTTTTTCGTATTTTTTCTTTTATTTCCTCATTTTTTAATTTATCAGCAGACACGATTATTGCATAATTCGGTTGGAAAGAAATGGGTTTATTTATGTTGGTCGTTAATATTTCGGCATATGATTTATTTTTGTTTGTTATAAAATCTTCTAGTTTTTTGTGTAATCTTCGTTGTTTTTTTTATAATTTTATCTTGTAAAGTTATTATTTGTTTTTGAAATTGTGTTTTTTCAATGTTGATTAGTTCTTCTTAATGATAAATCTTTTACTGTAGTTATTTTATTACTTAGTAAGAGCTATTGTCTCTTTATTTGCAATTAATCTCAAAAATCTTCGAGTAATACGTGACATTAAGACTTCCAATCTATTTTTATTTAATAAAAAATAGAATCGTACAAATAAATGTTCAGTAAGGACAAAATCCTGTTTACAGGAAGATTAATGTTTTTTCTCAGTGTTAAGATGATGATTGGAATAAAATTAGAATTCACCAATCAACGGAAAGCGACAAAATAACGTACGAGGGCCAAGTAAAAAATAAGGTTCCTTACGCTGTACACTCGCCACGCGAGATGCTAGGCGAAATCCGGCAACACCGCCTTGATTGTTGGTCCCTTAACTACATCCCCACTACCGGGAGCAAACGCTGCGACGCTCAGTAAAGGCCTGACAGCCATCCACTATGGAACCCGCCATCGCCGTTACCGCCAGGTGTGAAATCCGTTCGGTGATTCGATTTTTAAACGCGAAGAAGCTTAAACCTGTTGAAATTCATCGACAGTTGGAAGAAGTTTATGGCACAGCTTGCATCAGCGTCCAACACGTCCGCAAATGGTGCAGGGAGTTCTCCGAAGGACGCACAGACGTCCACGACGAGCAAAGGAGTGGGAGGCCATCGGTGTCGGACGAAGTCGTGGCGAAGATTGAGCGCATTCTCCTCGAAGATCGGAGAGTAACGCTTCGGGAGCTTGCTGTCCAGGTTCCTGAGGTTTGTGAAAAAACCATCTTTGTAATGTTTTGGCTATTACGTGGCGAGTTGCACATTCATAAATGGCTCCCATCTGTTTCTTTATCTATAACAAAATTAATTTCAAATCACAAATAAACTGAATGCCGAACCAATATTTCATTAAATCTAACATCTGGAGCATAACATATACGGATGTGTAACCTGGGCAACAGCCCAGAGAGTGAGAAGTAGGTTGCAAGCATTCAAGATGTGGTGCTGGAGAGAGATGGAGATAATAAGTTGGAGTAAAAGAATTACACATGAGTTCTGAGGCGAGAGTGTAAGGAAAGAGAAAATAGATAGAATAGATTCTTAGACACAAAGTATATCTCAGAAATGTAATTGAGGGAAGAAGTGAAGTGACATGTTCATTTAGTTATGATCACGGAGTGTGTGCAGCTAGACTAGAGCGGGCTGGAGACAAGAAAGACTACTTGCAGCTGGCAAGTTTATTGAGCACAGTTATACAGAATTGGATTACAGGATACAGGATTAGACAGTACAATAAACTAACTTACCATCAGAGTAGGCAGAGAGGATAGAGTGTCACACTTGATTATTGAAGCTTCTAACAGGACCATCCTCCAGTATCTGGTTTACTTGGTCGTGCCAAGTCTTCCGCGAACGTCTTCTCTTTCTGGTGCCGTACAATATAGATACCCGCAAATAGTTAACGGAGGCTGTTCTCGGAGATTGCGGTCGGGAAGACTGCGAGTAGAGTGGCGCTCGGGAGCCAGCCTGTCTCAGTTTCGGGCGCATGTTATTGGCGTATGGTGGTATCGGTATCAGGCGTGTTTTTACGGCTGTTAGGAATGCTGATTTTGCACACCGGTAAATGTAAGGTACGTTCTGGGGTCGTCGGCGTCGACGGTAATGATGGCTGAGGAGGCAATATACCTATTTTTAACTTACTTTACTTTACGGTATTTTGTTACAATTTTGGGTGTGTATAAATATTTAACTGTTGTTCAGATTGTTCTTGAAGTATTCACATCGCTCCAGAACTTCACGTAGCTGACATCTTCCGTAACTATTTATCTATCTAATCTAACACTTATAAATTGTTGAAATAAACGAACAAAGTTCAAACGTGTACGCGACACGAGGTTGTTCCGACCCCCGCAAGATGGAGTGTGTCGCCTGGACGCCTGAAGATTCCAGAATGTACCACGTGCCACTCTAATGAGGAGGCAGGCACGTGTGCCAGCATATTATCTCGCGGCACCCTCGGTGTTCCAGCATCCAGGACAGTACATTTCTCGGAGAGAGGATGTTCTTGGTGCAGAAATTATGTTGAACCAGAGAGCGGGATTATATCCTCATTATTTTGTTTTGATTTGCTTTTGAGATCATTTTAACATTAAAAGCGCATTAAAAAAAATTAAAAACAAAGATTTGTTTTTATATAATTGAGTATTATTTTTATCATAATTATATAGTTTCGGGAGGTGTAATACCTCGCATCAACAATTATAAATGACAACTAAATTTAATTAATTTAGTATTTGATTATAATAAATAATTTTAAGTTGTTGTTTCTTACATCTCTTATTGAGAGAGACTGCGCCAATAATTATAGTAATAATAAAAATAATATTTAGTTGTATATGTAGTACAATGTTCAGTTAACTGACTGGTTAGGTACTGAACATTTACAAGAAGACTGTTGGATAAAGACCTCTCCTAATCACCATCGCTACCCTTCCACATCCATATGCATCTTGCAATAATTTAAATTCTATCGGTTCAGGTGTCCAGCTTATTATCGTTTCAGCATTGTTATAGGCGGACTACATATTCGATTTTGGTCCTATGACGAGTTTATTAACTTCTGACCATGCTTTAAGGACACTCCAAGCTTGATCAGCTCCATGGTTCATAAAGTTAAGTTCAACGTGTGGGGTGATGCCTGTAAGGATCCAAGTTCCGGTACCAGGTCAGGTGGACCTCTAAGTTTGGATCTTAATCGTAATCTTTTGTGCAATTTGAAGGACCAATGCTATTTGTTTGTGCGCTGGGGGAGAAAATACGAAATATAATACCAATATAACGCGGCCTGGGTTGACCACATTACTAATGAAGTTGTATTACGACGCATAAACAAGTCAAGAGTACTAATAATAACTAACAAAGAAAGCTGCGTACGTTGAACACATTCTCCGCAATGAAAAATATGACTTCACAACTCATTATGCAGGGGAAGATAGAATGCAGCAGAGCTAGGGGAGCTAGGGGTGTGGGTAGAAATAGATTATTGCGTAACTTCAGAAAGTGGTTCAATCAAGTATCTTGTTGGTCTAGGGATTAAGACGCTGGCCGAGTGATCTAGTAGTCGGAGGTTAGCGCCTCCTTCCAGGAGACCAGCAACTTAGTCCTATTTTCAAAGTACAAGCGTATAGTAAGTACAAGTTTGAAAATAGTAAGAATATTGATAATGGCGTGTATTCCGTGTGCGCAAAATATATATGTAAAATATTGGTGATCTTACACAGGATATAATAGTACGTGTACTGCAACATAATCGCCAAGTTTCGATAGAAGAAGTCTTGTTAAAAATTATGTACGCGCTATATTTTTTGGCGTGCGCTATGATGCCAAATTGTATGCGCGCGCACACCTTAGGTTTTGGTATATATTAGATTTCATGTTCCCAAATGTTTATAATTTATTATATTATATTTAGTCACATTTCAATTGTATTATAATAACGCACTAACATTTTATAATAAAATAAATAAATAATCTTCACACTCTTCTGTGCTGAAACACCACTCACATTCACACATTTTCTCTTATACGCTCATCGAATAATAAGAGACCATCTTCTATAAAGTTTACCTGATTATGTCATATCTTTTGGGGACGTACTGTAGTAATACATTTACTATTTTAAAGTACCCTCCTCAAAAAATTACGTATCAAAGTTATTTCAGAAAAATACGCGGTGCAAAAGAGACCGAAAAACAGATACGTTTCACTCGACACTTACATTTTGACACATCTATGAATTTACATGTTCCAAAAGCAACAATATTAACTAGTTTGAAATTAAAATAATTGTCATTTCACGTTCCGGTTGATAAAAAAAGAAGAAAGAAAGTTTACTGAATCCAGTAGCGGGAAATGAGATCACTGTGGTGTATATAATATATTTGTTCCTGTGAATACCTTCGACAGCTGTTATTCCTGGGTTTCCTATTGATAATATGGTCATGTATGAACACTACCACTAACCTGTTTCTCAGGCGTTGTGGCTTGGTCCGATGTTATTGTTCTTCTTATCTCTGAGTAGTATTCCGATTATTGAAGGCTCCTTACTGACTGCAATTGAGCTCTAACCGTGGTTTGACAGCAATCTTTCAATCTCAGAAAGCGGCAACATTCACACAACATAAATAGCCAATTCCAATCAACGAGTAATCCCAGGGGAGCCAGTCGAAGGAACAAAAGGTTAACAACATATGTGTGGTGTATCCATGTATGATAGAGTATACATACAACTAACAAATTAAGAAATCTTAAAGGTTAAGTGGTTATATATGAGTATGTACAGTAGAACGAATGCATAAGGATGGGATAGAATGAAAGGTATACGACTTGAGTATATGTCTCGCCTAACTAAACTGGACGATGATCCTGTGACATGACAACTGCACACAAGGCACGTGCACACAGTCAGCATATTACTTTGCTGCCGTGATTTTGTATTGTTAATTGCTTAATGTCACGGCCCCTTAAATCTGGATCTTGCCACACAATACGTCTCTATACCTGCCGGTCTTGAGCAATGTTGATCGCAGTATTAAAAGTAATTTATTTAGTCTATCCACACATCAGACTGTCCTCTTTAAAGAAATGTTAACTATTGTGAGGTGACTTGTACGAGGCCGTGTGTACATTTATCTGGTCGCATCTTATTAGAAGTCTCACCAGTCGAATAGCGTACACGAGGCGACATTTGTGTAGTTTTCCAAGTACCTTTACTATTTCTACACATTTGTATATCCCAAGTGTTAATTTTTAGTGTTATTTTAATTTTAAATATGAATTAAATATATTAATTATAAAGATATACATATAAAATCAATTCTATCGAAAAATATTGTTGTTGCGCCACCGGGATTCGAATCTGGATCTCTTTCCTAACCGGGGAAGGTGCTTTATCCAACTAAGCTATAGCGACATTATTTTTAGCGACAATTTTCGACCCTATATGTTATCTTTTTGATATTAATACATTTAATCGTTCCATCATTTGACAGAGCCATCTATCTTATTTTTACAGAATCTCAAATACCTTTGAGTAAACTGATAGCAGACGCCAGAATTATCAATTCATTTTTATTAAATTTTGGACACATTGATACAACTTTATTATTTTAGGAGAATACATTCTTATTGTGAAGTTGTAATTATTACAATGTAATTATTATTAAGTTCGAATCCCGGTGGCGCAACAACAATATTTTTCGATAGAATTGATTTTATATGTATATCTTTATAATTAATATATTTAATTCATATTTAAAATATCACAGACCTTTGTTCTGAATAATTACAACTTCACAATAAGAATGTGTTCTCCTAAAATTATTTTTATTTATTTATGAATACTTTTTTTCTACTGACAACTCATCAAAAATAGTAATATTTGCTTTTAGTTCTTATGTAATAAATAAAATTTGCCACGTTTTCTCAATAATCTATCTGCATGGATATAATTGTTTTTATACCATTTTTGTTAATCGTACATTGTACTCCATAAATATATAAATAATTTGTATTCAGTTTTAGTGAGAAAATAACTATTGTTACATTTTCAAGTACTGATGTTACAGGAAGATTATTATGTAACCGAAGTCAGCTCTCTCCTTTGTTAGATTGCGGTTCTTCTGGTTACAGCAAGTTCCAGAATAGCGCGAGCCACCAAGTATCACATAATCCCTTAAGTGTTTTTATTGCAGGCGGATCTTCTCCAGCGAAATGATGTATTTTTAGCATTTAACCCTAGAATTCCTGTTAGAATTATTTTTGCTACAGACTGAGCATCCTCTAATATATTATGACGTCTTTTATCATCTGAATTGTTTATATTTTAAAATTGGGATGGAGTCGAAATTTACAAAGGTTTCGGAGCAAATGATAATGCATTTAATAATTAAATTTTTACCTTTTTCGTGTACAGATTATCAAGGTCATTAAAGACCCTGATAGATAATCCTATTATGATATTAAGTTACAATGTAGAAATATTTTAGACAATTAGCGATATTATATGTCATAAAATACACTATTTTATTGTTAAGAAATTAAAATCACTAAAAAATTGTATTAAAAGTTATGTATAATTATGATAGTTGAGGAGAATACATATATTTTCATAGAAAGCAATCACCTTGTGGTTGGACATATTATATTAAATAAAACACAATCACTTTATATAAAACCACGAATTTTATTAAACGCCAACCGGTTTCGCTTAGCTGAAGCTTTGTCAGGGCGTATTTAAAACTAATAATAAATTTTACTAACAACAATATTTATTGTTAGTTTTAAATAAGTCCTGACGAAGCTTGAGCTAAGCGAAACCAGTTGGCGTTATTCGTAGTTTTATACAAAGTGAGTGTTTTATTTAAGAGATTAAATACATTATTATTATTTTTAACTTTTTAATTTTTTGGAAAAAAATTTATTAAAATATATGTACACAACTTTATTCACACAACACTTTAATTAAAAATTAATTAAAACATTTTCGACGCTTTCTGTGTCATCGTCAGTAATAAACTAAAACTTAAACTATAAGATAGACTATCGAATATATGAGGGGGAGTATGAAAGCCGTGTTACGGGCGGAGCTAATATGGACATAGAGGAGATGTAATAGGGGATGTTTGTATGTTAAGTACATTTTTATTGTTACTACTATTACTCTATATTTTCTCCCATTTTTGTATATATATATAGTACTTCTACGTTGTCATGGGCAAAACGATGCCTCTTTGATCTTGCGTGGTCTGCCAACTCTGAGTTGATGCTGAAGTTCTTGATCCTGTCAAGGTGTTTTTATATTCGTGTGTGTATTTTTCTTCCAGTCTGTCTAATATAAAATAATTGACAGTTCTTACAATTAATCTTATATACTCCACTATTATCCATCGGATCTATTTTAGTTTTATTATTTAATATCTATTTTATAATGCTATTTATTTATTACGGTATTATCCATGAATAATATAATTTCGTATTTGAATTGAACCCGTATCATGAATAATATATCCATGTTAGTCTAATTGACGAGATCTCGTTATTATAATTTAGTATTCTAGGTAGGGGTGAGGAATAGCCCAGTAAAACTTATGAAATAAGGTTGAATATCTCAGTTATCGGATCGGACAAGCAAAATTGAGGGGGTGTCCAGTTTATTGTACCAAGCCCAAAGTGAATTCTTACACTCCCCTGAGAAACTGCTTATAACATAGTTATAGAAGCATATATAGAGCGATATATGTACGTAGTTAAAAAATAAAGTGCTAAAGTTTTGACCACTAAATGTCGTAGATACAATTTAGTTACGTAAAAGACTCGAGAAACGCAAGCAACAGACTGTTCCAATTGAATTTATTCGGAATATTATTGTTCCGCCTTGAGAAAATATTAACAGCAGCTCAAGATAAAGAGGGTAAGATTGTAGAGAGGGTAAGATTGAGGGTCTGATTCATTTATTACTAAATAATTTCACACACCTAAGATCGACTTCTTTATCTTTAACATTTTATAATATGCAATATAATATTATATCAAATCCCAATGTCATTCAATGCGTTACGCGTAGGATATTTTGAAAGGAAACTAATTCAATACATTAGAGGAAAGTGGGATTTTCCTTCGAAATATATGAATGAGGTGAACGTGACCTTTTTATTTCTAAAGTTAGATTTTTTAATTTCTCTCATCATAACAGTAATATTTCTGATACAAATATTACGTTAAGAGGTAATTTTATTTAATAATTACTTATGTACCTAGATCATTTAATAATTTTTTAGATTTTTTATTGTGTTCATAACGATCTATTTTCAAAGTTAAAACATCAAACTATTTTTACAAAAAGTTTTTCAAACAAATAAATCTGCTGCTCAAATACGGTGCTGGTATCAACAAAATACCATCATGAAACTTTGTTATTATTATTTTTATTAGAAATCGTATTTTGCATGATTTCCACGTTCGTCCTAGGATATCAAAAAATATGACTTACTTGAAAGTCTATTTAAATTTTCTCCTTTGTTACGTTGTGCTTCCTACCGTATGTTTGTCTTCTCTGGCGACTGTCAGCTACCCCCGTGCACCGCCAAGGTACCCGCGATACTCGGCTCTCGGCTCTCGGCTCTCTCCAGACTCTACGCTAGACTCCAGAGAGAGAGGTCCCGGAATCAAAGGACCTTCAGAGAACAGTTATTTCAATTACCTCATCCTCTTATCACTTCTGGCTTCTAGCTGCCAACAACGAAGTTCCATTAGTCTCAGGCGGAGTTTATCTTATGCGAACAAGACATTTTTTAATCTACTACTTAAATAAAAACATTCCTTTGTATATCTGTTTTCGTCCACATTTACAGTTATAATTAAATTATATTTGTACTGAAAAATCTACAATATTTATTATTTTATTATACAGATTATTTTACTGTGTTTTTAATAAGCACTTAATGGGTAACTTTAAAACACCAACCGGTTTCGGAAAATGTCATTTCCTTTTTAGGATGTCAAATTAACTAACCAAAAACATATGTCACGTTATTATAAACAAAGTTAAATAATTTATTAAAAAAATTAATATAATAAACTATAAAGTTCAATTTGAAAATATTAAAAATATCTATAATTTTAACATGTTATTTTATTGGAAAATTTATGATATTTTATCAAATACAATGGAATTTAATTTATACGTATCAACATAGAAATTAAAAAATACGATCCCGATCCAAGATTTTGATCCAACAACCACCGTAACGTATAACATGTGGTTTCATAAAATTCCACCGATGCTGTGTATTAGAACCAATTAGTTTCGCCAGTCGCCAGTCGGTTTTTGGTTTTGTCCGCACCCTTTACGCATTTAATTTACATACTTATATTTTATTTTGATATAAATATTCACCGGCTTTAATTGGTTGTGATCGTGATCTTAATTCACTTTCCTTAAATACATAAAAAATAGGTTTAATTGATTATCAAATTTATTAAAAATAACAGCAGCCTAGGCAGCAAGCAGTCTAGCGGCCACTATACCTATCTGCAGCGCCTGGTACAAGATATCTGCTAGTAAATAATTAATACATCGGTACAATCTATTTTATTCTGAAAATAAAAATATTTTTTGAACGTTATTATTACCGAAATCCCCATAAATCATAATTGACGCACGATAAAAGCTATTCGTCCACGCGTACAAATACCGTGATTGGTCATGAATTAATGAGTATTAATTTAGAAGTACCCACAGAGCTCGATCGCGCAACATGGATATTTTCATTTGTTTTTCAAGCAGGAGTCTATCGATATTTTTTTGTGAATTCAGTAAATAGTTTTACTATATCACCAATGGTTCACAGTTTTAAAAATACTTGTTAAAAGTAGAGGCTAGTTCTGTGTACTTTGACATTCAATTCATCAATATTTTGCAAAATAATAACCTGTGTTCAAATTAAAGCAAAATTAATTTTATTAATAACATTCTATTTCAATACAATACATCAGATGCAACGTAGAAGTTTATAAAATCGTTTACTTGCTTTGCATGCAAAATTTCATAAATGCTTTAGTTTTTTCAAAAATATGTTATAGTCCTTGCGATTATATTATCTAACGATAACTTGCTATTTGTAAAATATATGAGACATTAGGTTGTTGCATAATTATCCAACGTTTTAAAAAAATTATATTGTAACATAAATTATATGATAAATTATATTGTAACGTAACCAAAATAAAAACAAACTCAATACATATTAAATACAATTATCATTCGGGGGCGTAGTCACCGTTATCGTGATCGATGTTGAAGTTTTCAACCAGTGTCCAAGTGGTGCAACTTTCGTCCTCTTCCACAGCCGCCAGAAGAGACTGGTCATCAAAATCTGAAGATCGAGTCTTTCCTGACTTATCTTCTAAGCTTGTATAACAAGCTTCGAAGCGAATAAACCACTCCCGGTATGCCTTTTCGATAATCGTTCCTTCGCCGAAAAGATCGTCGAGTTCGCGAAATGACTCGGCAGCTTTCCACCCTTTCTCCAAGTGGTACAGCATAAAGTGGTGTATTGTTTTCGAATCGCATTTTAATTTTCTAACCCTATTAAAAAATTATATTATGACAAATGTCAATTAAAGGTCAAATTCAAAAAACGAAACGTCGCGAAAAAAACGGCGGACAATTAAATAATAAATGTTAACTGTTCAAAGGTTTTTGATGAAACTTTGTGGAATTCCATTACTATTTTGTCAATTGAGTTAAAACTCTGTTTTATTCCACGATAAATATTCAAAAATGGAGACCCATAGTCATTTACAACTTATACATAGTTGCGCCAACGGACGAAAGTTTGTCATTATAGAAAATTCAGAAATATTTCATAATAAAAATAACAATAAAAACATAATAAACATTCAAATACCGCCTATTACATCCCCTCTCTTATCCATTTTAAATCCACCCCCACCCCCATCTCCGTTAACTCTAAACACACCCGTTATTACTGTTTTTAATTTTAGTTGAATTACATTATTGATAATGAAAAGATGCTCCAAATACGTTCTAATGTTTAACACAATAAAATTTAGTGTTTCAACTGAATTTACAAAATAATAAATGTTATAATTCTCGTAATATTTATCAAATTTGGATGAAACTTTTCTGAAATATTATTTGGTAGTCCTATCGGATCAGTGATGATGATGATGATGATGTTATGTTCGTCATACATCTTAAATAATTGCTGGTGGACAATGTCTATTTAGTTTTCGTAGCAATCGATTTAGATGAAATTATTTGATGGGTATCGACCCATAGATCGCTTATAAATAAATTCCTAAAATACTCTTCGTGTAGAAATACCCAGCTCGTATTGATCGATAATCAAAGATAAAACATTTCAATACATTAGTTAACAAAAAGTGTTTGTGGTGGTTTAATATAGAAGACGATCTAATCCAGAAGAAGCGACACTTGAACGACGTCCTGGACGAGCTTTAAATACTGGTTAAGATTTAAATTTATAGGATCTCACATTTTTTGTTAATTTGCACACATTTTTTTTACGGAAATTTTGGCAAAATGAATGTTTAGGGGTTTCGGTAATCTTATATTATGAACTGAACCGCCGTCACGCGAGCAAACTTTAAGTTAAGCCATTAGCAAAAAATATTTAGTAAAGTACCTCCCCCTGTGAAAAATATCATCTGTGGTATTTTTCCTCGGGAAACTTATTTTCATCATCGTAACAGGGTCCAAAAAACGAGGATCGCAGAGAGGATGTTATGTCCAAATATTTTTCAACTTGCTTTATTTTTCTCAGATGTTGAAAAGTGATTATTATTTTTGAGAATAGATTTTAATTTAGGCTTTCATTAAATTTAAGGATAATATAGCAACGCACGTTTAATCGTGTATGAAAACATTATAAATTTTACAATTTTCAGAATTTGAGAATGTTTTTACTCTGATTAGTTTTATTTGAATTTAATATTAACAATTATAATTTTCTTTACTTAATGAAAGAAATTAGTTTTTTTTTTTAAATCGTTTAATTTATGAGCTAAGTAACATTTATGCTCATATTGTTTTTTATTCTGCTGTTTTAGTAGCGGTAGCAGACAAGCCAGAGATGTATAGAGAGAGATATGAATATTAATATTATCTATTGTGAACTATGCAGCCGGGGCGTTACACCTCCGTCGACTAGTTCAGCGGCAAACATGCGATGTGAATCCCACCGAGTAAAACCTCTCAGAACTCCTTACCTTACCGACGATCTCCCAAATCTGTACTCGTCCCTCGAAGCAAAAGAAGAATATTTTGAAATAACAAAATGAGAAAGATGGTTTTTTTATAATAAATAAATTGATTGTCTTCTTCTGCTTCTTTCAAACAGGCAATCCAAGAGTGATTTGTGCCATTAAACAAGTTAAAACATTATTTCATAGAAAGCAGTACAACAATATTATAGAATAGGGAATATTGCGTTACAAGTTAATACCATTGACATTCAAAAAATTTGCTATTATATAGCTTAAATGTGGCGAGTGGAGGGAAAGAAGATGACACAAGTTAACCGGGAGTTGAAAATTACCATTGACAAGATCATTGTAAAAAAAAACCTGTGATCCGCAATGGACAAGCAAAAAAGACATGGTCAAGGGTTTCCTCCTCGGCACCACATTCACACATTGGGGAGTCTATTACGTTTATTCTGAACAAATGTGAGGCCACCTGGCAATGCCCAATTCTCATTCTAGAGATATTTGCTACTGTTCTTTTAGAGACTTTCCTGTTGGAGAACCAAGGGGTGCGGGGAATATATCTTTGGATTATTTTAAGACGATTACTCTTGTGATTGTTTGGATCCATCCATTGTGCAGACCAGATAGAATTCGTATGTTTTTTTACAATATTAAGTCTGTCGGGATATGGAATTGATGGGGAAGAACTCCGAAAAGAGTAGCCTTCTTGGCCAGTTTATCAGCACATTCATTTCCCTGAATTCCCTTATGTGCAGGGATCCAAACGAATAAATTGATTGTCAAATGAACAAAATTTAATAAATTGAACTCTACTTAGCATCAACTATGAAGTTGTGACCAATTTCATACCATACTTTACATTTACGGTAGCTTAAACAAAAAAACGTGGACAACAATATGTACAGACTAAGTATTCTTCCGTTCCATATTGCATGATTGAATCTTCGTCCTGCGAGGCCGCACCGAGATACAGAACACCGTGATACAGTGCGCCATACTCCGATCGCAGCAGTGGCATCCAAAGTGTGGCTCCGCCCCAAAAAGGGCTTGACAGGGCCACATCCTCCCCCATCCAGAAGCATCAGGGTCTTGCCGGGCAACACCAAAACCCTCTGCCCAGCCAGACAATAGTGAAGAAGACTCTGGTAGGAATTAATCTTCTGCCAGGATGGATGGTAGATAGCCCATCGTGTCTTAAAATATTCCCGCAGCGACTGAGTGGCAACATAACTGCTGCCTCAGTCGGCCGGGCCCCAAGCAGCGCTCTACCCTCCCGACGCCCGGGCGGGCAGGCATAGATTTTTAATTTTACAAATTAGTTATCACCATTATAGAATAAAAATTTCCTACATGAATTTAATTATCGGGTATATACGAGTACCTATGTACATAAAATATCTGTATGGTGTATAACGGATTTTGTAAACATCAAAACTTTCGAAGTTCTTATCAGATTTCGATCAAACTTTTGAAAAATGACAAATTACCCTGACAAATTATTGGTCAAGTTCGTTAACCAGCCTGATGCTCCGTATTGAACTATGAGAAAAATAAAAAATCTCTCTAATTTTTTACCCGTTATGTTTTGACATACAATTAACTACCGCCATTATCCAGCGACATATCTTGCCATGAAATTCCTAAAATCTCAATCATTCATAATATCACTTTTTAAAATTTATTTTGTAATATTTGTATTATTGTACTGAGCAGTGTTAGTTCGAGTCACAATGGGCCCCTTACTTACTGTATTGATGAGGCTTCATTGATTTAGTACCTACCTCATATACTTTTAAGGTTCAGTATTAATAAGAGTGCAGCCTTATAAGACCGACAGTCTAAGAATACCAAAATCATGGTTTCATTGTCAAAGTACACAAAGTATTCATTTTCATATTTCTTATATTAACAACACAAGAAAAGTATAATATGCTTATATATTATTAATAATTATAGTATCCAAGAAATAGTAATCTAAATGAAGACATCACAAGCAACCCATTTAGCGTCAAATATGGTTATCCGAAATTCAACGATTAAAGTTAATTCGAAGTTATGTCATTTGAAGAAATTTGCAACCTATCTTTTCAAAAATAAGCGCTGTGTCATTAATTTTCAACCTATCGTGATGAAATTTGACACAAGTAGTTAATTTAAAAAAATGTTATTTAAGCTTTTAAAAACATGTTTGCATTTCTGATAGTTCAATTTGACGCTCAATAGGTAGCTAATAATGCCCCCTTATCATTACCGACTACCATCTCCGGGTCATCCTGTAGCTGTTTTGCCGGTAGCTATCCAGAAATGAATTACATGAAAATTTCGGCAGTTTTTGTTTGCGAAGGAAATAATTTATTACTCCCGAAATACAAAAACAGTTTTTACATATTTTTGTAATATTTGAAGCAGTAACTAAGTACATATGTGGTTAAAAAATTTAATAATGAATATTAAGTAATTATGTTTATAAACTCTAGAGTTTTAATGTTTACAAGCCAGTATTTTTAGAATAACGTCTGTGGGAATGTTTAGATTTAACTATATAATAATTAATAGGAATCATTCTTAGAGTAAGACTGATGCTTAAATTAATTTATGATATTTTGGTTGTTTTTACTAGTAATGAGTAAGTAAGTAAGTCAATCACCGATATCTGTAAATCACAATCACTAACAGTGATAACAGTTAGTATCTGAAAATATCGTAATATGTGATTCTTGTCATTAAAAATATTATCGACTAAAAACATTAATTTTTTTAAAGAATTTAATTTGTTACGGGTTTTCTTATTATAAACTTTGTTATGCTAAAAAGCTATGGATTAAACGATTAAATACAATAATGAAATAGTATAACAGTTATACTTTTTCAGTTGGTCTTTTGATTCAGTGATCAGGGGTTCGACTCTCGTTCCAGGAGACCAATATTTAATAACCAAATTTAAACCAAACATTTAGCTTATTTGACAATAGTTAGAATTGTTGTTTAGACACGTATTCCATGTTTATTAATTTATTTAAAATATCTATTATGATGCTATCATAAAACGGTGACCACAGTCGTAGCTTCCAATCACTGATAACAATTTACACTCTCACTAGTAGAAGTAACAATTTATACATTCACTAGTTTGTGCGTGCATTTCTTATTTCTAACGATTGTAAAGTTATTTTGTATTAATTTTTAAGATTTTACAATTCTCTTCGCGTGTCATTATATTATATCACCCAATAGAAAAGTCTCAGATTCGTGCCCCGTTGGCAGCTCTATTTTTTTTTGATCTGAAAGAAATATTTTCCTTCACATTCTTTATTTATTGTGATATTAATGTTTGACATGTAAGTATTTCACAACCGTCAAATAAATATATGGTTCTTCTAGGTTATTCTACTGTGGCCAATTTTCAATGATATTTCGGTGGCCATCGTCAGAGCTGTTACATACGATAAACATAGAACGCACTTATATACATGTTATGATAATACTAAATATATGAATAACGTACTTGTTTTTTTTATTTTCAACCTGCCTCAAAAAAAGATTTTAGTAAAAAAACTCGCACAGTTTTATAAAATTATAAATCTGTAATTTTTTGCTCCGAATTCTATAACGTATGAATAATATTATTTTTTGAAATGGGTCATTTCTACGTCAGTTACTTTGAAGCACGGCTTATATTGTACACGAAGAGATGTGTCTCGAATTTATTACTGATATGTAGGTACTCTACTAAACATTTCCCCTGTAATAATATTTTTAATGAAAACACAATTTTGTTGTGAAGTTGTACTTTCAGAACATTGTTAATTAAATTAATCAATGAAAAAGGTATTTAAAAAAAAACTATCTATCTAATAAAATATTCGGTCGCTATCGGGATATGAACCTGGAACTATTCCTCTCTGAGGAAACAAGCGAATGGTGATCACGAGGAAGGTATCAGGGGTGAGGGGGAGGGGCGAATGGTAACCACTGCTTACCCAGGACCATTTTATGAGCAAAAACTTTCATATTGGTCATACATATTTACCGCTAGGTTTTACTGTCTGTAGACCATTTGGTGTACGTAGACCGTTCACTGTCCTCGCTATAAATAAAAAAAAATAAGATGGACAGATATAGTCTGAAACATGACCGGAGCCTTATTACATATCGCACTAAATGAGGCCCAGGATCGCGAAAAGCAGTTCGCTCTGTAGAAACAGACTCTGTCATGATCACATCGACAGAGAGAAAGAGAGAAATACATTTATGAAGCTTTTGAGATATGATTGGATTCAGAATTCAGGTTTCACTACAATATGAAATTAATTAATTAATATAATAAAACACAACCAGTTAGTTTATTACTGAAGATGATGCAGTAAGCATCGAAAACATTTCAAAGTATTATAGTGAGAAGTAAACAGCGTTGTGTTTTATTTTAATATATATATTTTTTCTTAAAGTTACTTACATTAATGTTGTTGCGTTACTCTTTCCGTAAAAGTGCCTTTATCTCAGCATGAGTCTTGAGTATGTATATATTGGAAGAACGCATTGGTCAAAGACTTGTCTCTTAAAATAGAATTTAATTCAAAATGTTCTTTATTTTTACGTCAATCTAACATTGAAATTCATTAGTTAACTTAATTCACGTAACATTGAAATTCATTAGTTACAAATAATCCGGTAACATCTTGCGTGCGCGGCGTTTGATTGTCCCATACTTTACCCGTTCCGAACGGGCCTTAGCTTTTAATGCCAAGACGTGTCCTATAAATAAATACAAGTAGTGTCGACACAACCTTTCTTAATGGAGCAAATATCACTTAAAATGTTAGCCTACCTTATCTAGCTCGGCTCGGGCGGGGCGATTTACTGCGTTCCGATACACAACGCCCGAGTTCTCATTCGGCCCTGCCAGGTCTAGGGACAACACCCGTCGCCGATGAATAACCGAGCGATATCGGATGTCAAATAGCTCGAACAATATATCGACAGAGATAGTGTTGCTAAATTTAAATTTAATTTTACGCGGGTATAATATTAATAATATTACAGTACACGATCATAAAATTGCGTTGCAAACACGGTTTCGTGTTATTTAGGAAACCACTCATTACAAATGTAATAAAAACCAAATATGAGGAGTTAGTTAGTTAAGATTATGATTGCGTGGATATGTATGTGCGTGTGTGAGTTTATAGCGTGTGAGTTGTGGTGTGTCCGTGCTTGATGATCTCGGAGCGTATTGTGTGTGTGGGTGAGGCCAGAGCAGGATGAGAAACGAAAACTACTAACGTTTGTCACTTGATTTATTATTGAGCACTGTTTACAAATTTAGAGAAATGGTTAAACCGTACAATAAATACTAGAGAAGAGTGTCGTCGGTACTGGGTGCGTTTGTGCGACTGTTAAAAGCTCGGTTTCACGCACCGGTATAAGCAAGGTGCGTTCAGAATTTTTTATATGTTCGTAAAACCGATATTATCTTTATCTTCAGTTAGATCGCAATGCTATTAAATACTTCTGAAGATGATTTTACATTTTTAGTTTTTTATTATAACCGTCTACTGTTTCATTTTTTTTTTGTAGATTTTTCTGGGCTCTTCTGCAGTATGTCTCCGATGTATATGGCCTACGTTGTATCATCATCATTTACAAAAAGCGATAATAGTTTGGGGATGAATAGCAACAATTTTACTGGAACAACATAAAAGAGCGCCTACGGCAATTTTTCGGGTTACTAATCGTCGAAAATTTAGGTATCTATCGGATTAACCTATAAAACAAATCTGTATGCGCTGAGATTTTTTGAAATCTATTAGACACATATTTATATTTATACTCACCCATCAGTAATAAATCGTAGTTACAACACATGTAAATATATTTTCATCTATGCTAAAGATTTTTAACATTTTGCTTATTTGGTTCATTCATATGTATCCCCGTAATCTTGGCTTCCTTCAACGTTATAAAAATATATATTTCGTATATGCAAGAATTTTCTATATTAAGGCAATCGTGGCACGCGGAAAATGAATTAAATGCTTGTATTTTCCTAATTATGGCAAATAACATTAAGTTTATTAATTTTATATTAGATTAAAGGTCTTATCTAAGTAATAGTTTTTAAAAAAGTCTAATCTATCGTATCATCTCTGATATAAATTATTAATAAAAACCAATATTTTCGTTAAAAAAACGCGGAAATATTTAATTATTTTTGGAAGGGAAGTCTTAACACTAATTGTAAATTTCTCAGTAATAGAATAATTAATCAAACAAGGAGCCAATAAATGACACAAATGGGCAGTAATCAGTCGAAAGAAACGAGTATAATATTATTTTTTTATTTATTATCTTTGTTTTATTAACCACTAAAATGAGTTTAAATACATCTACCGGTTTCGAAAAATACCATTTTCTTCTTCAGGATGCCATAACTAACTAAAACATATATTGTTTCTTTGACAGAATCTATTTTTAAAAATTTTTTTTTAGTACCTAACTCAAATCATTACTTAAAACAAATTTACTCGAATAATTTTTAGGAAAAAATTTTAGAATGGGACTCGTAATTAAATTTAGTTGGTTGTTTATAATTTTTTGATTAGTTTTACACGCTTTATTTATCTCCAACGATTCCAAATTATTTAATTTGTGACCAACACCGTTTATATGCAAAATTGACAATCCCAATTTTTTATCAAAATCATGACCATTTTCTATCAAATGATTAGAAAATTCTAAAAACCCACTATTGTTCAAACATCTCAAATGCTCTCTTACTCTTATATTAAAATTTCTACCCGTTTTACCAATATAAAATGCAGCACAATCCTTGCAACTAAGTATATAGACAAGTTTATAAGTTTATTAGATCGAATAATTTTATATTTACACACATATTATTTATTTTAAAAAAATAGCATCACCCAATCAACACGAAAAAGACAACAGAGACAAGTTAGGGACAGAGACAAGAGGGGGGGGGGGGAGGGGAGGGGAGAGCTATTGTTTAAAGGTTATTCGAGTGTATATTAATATATCTAAGAAAAATTTATGACTTCTTTTTTTTACGTTTGTTAGCTACCTATGTTGTATAAGTATACAAATTGTTTTCTTCGGGTTTAATATCGTTTGTAAAATATATTTTATTTTAATAATTTTTAAATTTCAGACAATAAATTTATCTACATAATGAATGAAATTGCATCATCGTAGTAGATGCATAAAAATAATTGGGGAATATTACCTTATTACTGGTTGTAGCTAGTTTTAGATAGGTTTCGATAGAAACATTAATAAACTCATATTGCAGAAGGCCCCATGATGCAACTTCCGGAAAATTTTAATGCACTTTCTATGATCATAACCAGGAGACATAGAAACCATCCTCAAATAAAAAGTTTATCGTCGTAATTATATGTAATATAAAGAATATTGTGGACACGATAACTTTTGTAATTTTTAAACTTCTCTTAAAAATTAACCTATTAAATATGTTGCCTGTGTTAATTTTTTAGTCTCATCCGCTATCTAGTTTCAAAATAGTAGCTGTTCAAAAACATTAATAGTTGATATTAAACCTCGCAAAAAAAGTCACCTATATACAATATTGACCTTTTTCTTGGGCCAGTGCCGGAAGCGATATGTTTATTTTAGCTTCGTAAGGAACTGGTTATCAGTGCAATATGCAGGTGCATTCGACGTTGCTGCGCGTAGCCACCCAGATCTCTTTGGCAGATTACAAAAATGTTAAAAACTGAAAACAATGATATTTTCCAGAGATCTAGACTGAAGCGAACAGCGGGGCGGAGAATAATGAAATCCCTTCGCAGCCTCCCCCAATGGACCGGCTTTGTTGGCCCGACGCATTATAAAGTACAAACTTTAGTAATATTACAAAAAGTCCGGGAAATTTTTAAAAGGGAACCAGCGGGAGGGAAAGGGGGGGAGGCTTGTCGCGAAGACTTTTTCCGATTTTAATGAAGTAGTAACTTTCTTCTTAATGCTCATTTATATTCTTAGAAAAATCAGTGGACATTAAGCTCCCCTCAGCCGCGGCGGGAGGGAAGGAAGCCGTCCGGGGCGGGCAGGAATTGTGTCCTCAATATTTCACTTTTCAAAGGAAGTCGGGAGAATGCTTTTATTGAAAATCTTTTATAAAGCACTTGAAACTTTTTTATTCGATTTCAAACTTTCTTTGCTAATTTGTTTTGATGTGAACATGGATTCTTGGGGATGGAAGCGCGCACGCGCGCGCGCGCGTATGTGTCTGTGCCGCACAAAAGGCGTCTCTCGCAGTGACCAAAGTTTTCAAAATAATTTAATAATATTCGGGCGGTTCTTTGGAAACTTGGAAATCACAAATAAATAAACATTCATATTGGCTATGTGGTCACAATGAAGATAGGCTGAAAAATTCAGAATAAATCGAGATTTAGGTGTCCGAAACATTACAGAAGAAGACCTCAAGCAACCTGGTGGTCAAATGGCGCATTCGTAAACGGGAAAATACAAAGAAAATGGTATTTGTACATTTGTATGAATAGCTAAGTAATCCATTGATTAGGTTGCTAATGTATTTGAGTCTAAGCTGATGTCTCTATTTAATGAGTGAGCTCGTATCTGAGCATTTTGGTATGACGTGAAGTGTTCTACCACTAGTTTTTCCAAGCTCTGTCCGTGTTCTTTTATAATATGCTAAAAACGAGGAAGAGATCTTATCATATTAAATAAATTACGTGATTTCTTTTTGAAACATGAAATACTAACTGAACTGTGTCGATTATTCAGTAGGCCCAACTTAAAAATATTGGGTGTCTTTCAAATTAATCTTAAGTCATGGCCTGAATGTTAACGCCTATTTAAAAATAATATTAATAAATTAATATGAAATATCTCATACCTTCAAAGGTAAAAAACATTTAATACAAAATTAGTACATATCAATTATTCCGTTTAAATACCCACTGGATCATATAGCAAATACATTTTTGTCGGGTACTAAGGTAGAGAAGTAAACGGGGGCGTCTAAAAGTTTGCGCAAATTGTTAACTTAAGCCAAGACACAAACCACTGAAACTGGTTTAATTTCCGCTACAAGCGCTGCATTCTTGTTAATAACATTTTAAGGGAAAGTTTAAATAGCATTAGTTTGTTGTTGAAACCATTTAATACTCGTTATTCTACCAACAGCTCTTTTCCAGTGCTATCTATTATTTCCAAGTTATTTTATGCAGCGTTGCCATGAAGTTACTTTGAAAGAGTAACATAAATATCACAGTATTTAAAACTGTCAAAAGGCACGAAAGACATATACAAGTAGAATTTAATAGAAATGAGTACTTATCTACGTGTATTCAAAGTACAGTGATCTTTCTTCTTGTCCTCGCTTTACCCTATTCGTCTGGGGTCAGCTACTCTAATCGTTCTGCTCCACTGTGTTCTGTGGTTTTAGAAGTAGTCTTCCCGGTCTCCTCCATCTGTCTCGATTCATATGGGTTTATGAATCGTGTGGTCTTCCTATCTTTGCCTCACCATAACACATTCTTTTAATATTTTAGGGCCAAATCTTAGATGTACTCGTTCAACACAGACCCCGAGTCAAGAGTTCAAAGAAAAATAATATTTCTCACTGAATTTAAACTATTTTGAAAATATTGTAACTTGCAGTACAGATATATATTGTATAAGATGCATTGCGCGAGCTAATTGCGATATACGCCTGACCGAGCCTCCAGTTAACCCTTCGGGCACAGTGGGTCGCAAATGGTGGATTCCGTGATTGAGGGAACAAAGTGTGCATTAACCCGCTGATCGGTATCTTGCATCAGCGGCTGTTACGTCACCCGCCACCCGCCACCCGCCACCCGCCACCCGCCACCCGCCACCCGCCACCCGCCACCCGCCACACGCCACACGCCACACGCCACACGCCACACGTCACACGCCACATGCTACTGTGCTCTTATTCGATCTCAAGAAATACAAACTCTTTTCTTTACCACATATAAAGATTCCACCTTATACCTAAATTGTACATATCTTGATTAAAACAAATTTACATATGTGATTATGGAGTTTTACAAACTTACCTAGGAAACAGGAAATATAAAACAAAGTTTATTCGTGTTTTATTTAACTAAAATTTAGAAGCTTTAATTTTAATTATATCGAGAAAAATACTTTAATAAACATTTTAGTTAAATAAAACATAAGTGATGTTGATATTAAGGGCGCAGGTGTATTTTGGAAAAAGAATTTTCAATTGTGATTTCAAGATATACTTAGTAAAATCTTGGCGTTTAGAAAACAACTAAAGACTCTCTTAAAATAATTATTTTTATTTAGATTTATATTTTGTTTGTTCAAAAGTAATTTATTATCGTCATCAACAATCGTTCCATTTTTGCACCCAGTACAACCCCCAGTACCCCGTGACTTCCTCCAGGCTTCTCTTGCTGGTGTCGAGGGTCCGCTGTCTGCTCGCTACCGCTCGTGTGTCACCGATCCGGCGCACCTTTGACCTGCCCACATTCGAAGTCTCCATTCTGCCACCATTTTAACCCATTTGTTGTGTTCACTTTTTGCCCAGCTTACTGCCATTTTAGTTTTAGCACCCGGTGTCCTACGTCTTCGAATTCGATTTGGCTTTTTATCCACATATTTGTCTTTCCTTTACGTAGCGCAATTCCCAACACGGATCTCCCATTTATTGTGTATTTAAATCATAGTATCAAAATAAATGTTAATGCTTTATAACCGTATGTCAGGACAGGTGGTTCGCACGCTGAAAGGCTTTCTTCGTAAGTTGTTGTGACGTGTTTGATTTGAAGATAATTTTGAGATTTTCAAAGCTTGCCCAGCGAGGTGCTATTTGCCTCGTGACTTCTACAACGATGTGTGTTTAATAATAATTACGTCGAGTAATTTTTATAGCGCTATTATGGTAAAAAGAATTACATCAAGGGCCGCTTTACACATGAACTGTTTACTCATCCTATTTAAATGTAATAATTGTTTTTTGTCATCAGCTTGATCTTTTCTATTGCAAACAGAGTTAAGTTGAGAGATCATTGCTTATGCCATCTCAGTCATTCCCGCAAACATAGCGATGTCGTCAGCAAATCGGAGATGTGGAACGGTTGGCTTCTCTCGTTTAGATTTCAAAATCCGATCCTCTAATCTCTGCGTCTAATTTAAGTCATCTGTTCTCTTGTGTTGTTCGCCCATCGTTTCCATCATCATCAATCCTCAACTTCAGGATCTTTGCGCACAGTACAAATTGAAGATGTGACATTTCTCCTTTAAAGTTTATTACTGACCTGTGGCGTATTTACAAAAATAGGGCCCAAGTGCAGAATGGAACAAAGAACCTCCTGAATAAGTATTGTATATAAGATATATGAACATTAGTACTACGTGGCTTATCCACTAAATAGCAATAACAAAATGAATATCTAATCTAATATAATATTTACACTTTGCAAAGCTTTTATATGCACTTGCAATGTTAAAATACTTTACATTGCCTGCAATTCTGGCGTCCATAACCTGATATATTTGCGGGGCACTACTGTATTACATCTATAACGTTTTCACGTGTTTTTGTAATACATGTGACAAATGACTTTTTAAATTTATAATCTTGCTGTGGATTATTATTAACGCTGGTAAAGGTATGGATGCTCGAAAAATTAACAATTTCAAATGGATTGTAGGGTTATAACTTTTTGGATCCCAATGTTCTTCATTGACTGCATTGGCATAGTTGCGCTACTGTTAATAACATCTCCCAGGTAAGTATTATATTTTTAATTTATCTTCGCGTTGGTGAATAGTTTAGACGTAATTTAGTATTCTTGCTTGATACCACGTTGTATTAGCATCGGATGGTTAACCTAGTTAATCAGTAGTTAATAGTTAATCGTTAATCGATGTAGTCAACCTGGCATTTCTGGAGGGCATCTATCATGACCCATGTCAACCGTGTCAAAAATGGTTTTCAAAGTTTATAAATGCCATTAAAAGTTGCTTGCTGGATTGGTTTTTTTGGATAAGTTGTCTCAGTGTATGTCATCATCATCATTGCCTTATCCTAAGAGAATCAAGGTCCAAAGCTTCGACATATCGCTTCCATTTCGCTTGTCTTATGCTGCTTCCGTATATGTCAGCCAACAACTCCGAGTCAAGTTAAGTGTCAAGACTAAAATGTCTGCCTTTTGAGCTATATAAGCCACCAAATATAGATCATTACGGAGAGAATGAGATTAATAATAAAGTCTACTCAGGGGAGTAGTACGAGAGGAATATTATCGGGCCAAGGGAGAAGTCCGAAGATATGAGATCACCCCTGCTATAACACTGTATATCGTTTTTGAGCAGATCTGAATTATGAATGCATATGCGTTTATATTTTATGTGCAACAGTACTGCATATCATTCAACATGGCCGACGCCCCATCCATCTATCAATATATTTGTAAAATCCTATATACAGTGTTATTACAGGGGAGGTCTCATATGTAAAGATATCAATTAAGGTGGCTTGGATACGTCTCTCGAGTACGAATATGTATTTTGCTGTATGATCCGTTATACCCTTTTCTATTAAATATTTCATATTCAGAGTAAATGAATAGACGTGGTGTGAAGTGTATATATAGGAGAGGGGTTTGGTATATTATTTGCGGGGCGAGGGGCATTCTATACACACATATCTGAAAATTTGGATTATTGAATTTTTATTGTATGTCTATTATTTTTGGTACTTTGAAATCTGTGAAAAGTAGTATACTTGGATAGTTTTTTTTTTAGAATAATTTTTATTATCATTTATTGAGTGATTTCTAATTGTGGCATTGAAGTTTTAAAAAAGCCATGGAGCTCTTTAATTGCGTGAATAGTACCAAAGTGATCACGTGGGTGTCACTAAAATGTAAGTTTTAGGACAAGGAATTTGCTTTAGTTCATGTCTATTTATTTGGTGGTCTATAGTTGAAACCTATCTAATCCATCAATTTTATAAACAATTAAAAGGTATAATAAATTGGGCGATAATTCTTCAGTTCGATTATATTACAATTTTTATACATTATTTTACTACTACATTTCTACCCATACTTGGTATGTTTCCACATCATAAACACACGTTGAAAAGGTGGTGTAGGATCTTATTTACTTTTCTTTTTCTGTGTTTCAGGCGTTTTACTGCGATGCCATCTTGAGCCTGGCGGAGTCTTATTATCGTGGCTGAAAAAGTTTTCCAGTGTTAATTAAGTACATATAATTATAAAAAAATATTATTTTCAGGCCTCGTTCTGTGAAAAATTATCACCGCAAAGCGTGGGTGTGATTAAAAAAAATATTTTTGCCATTAATGCTTTGCTTCAAATTGAAGATTGTTCCGTGCCGACTTAAAACATATTCATATGTGCTCTCATTGGCTCTAGTAACTAGTTACTACCGTATCTGCTAATCACAGAGTGCGCTGCTCATCCATTAGCATTCCCCCCTGAAATTCTCTAACATACATAAATGCAGTGGCGTAATGAAAAATATTGAGCGCTAATGCAAAAGGGACCCTTATATATCGTACACCTAGATCAAAACTAAGACAACTCAAAAAAAAAAAAAAACAAGAATTTTTAGTTATTATTTTATTCAGATACTCTGTCATATACGCGACTAATTTAGCCCCAGTTCTCTAATAATGTCATTTTAGGATACATTTATGACCTAAACTATTTCGTAACTTTAGTAACAAAAAATGCAGAAAAATGATTATTTTTTTTGTCTTCTAAAAAATGACTTTTAGAGTTTTCATAGTTTCCATCTAGGTGTGCGATATGTGTTGTGCATAAAATGTAATTACCAAGTGCATGGTTTTACCCATCAAATACTGAGAATATAATTGCCTTTAATATTCATTCATATAATATTCTCACATTAATGAAGTAAAACGAAATTCTAGAATTATATTTCTTCTGTCTTGGATTTAAAAAAAAAACATTTTTACGTATTAGTTCTTGGAAAAGTATCCACACCCAATGTAATACGGGGCGTGGACTTTTCGGGCTTGCATCTAATGCGGGCTTCAAGGCATCGCATTGGCTGCATTGGCCTAATTACACCACCACGTACGTGCCTATTCTTCAACAACGCCAACTATTTTCTATATCTTGTAATATTGCCCTCACGTGAGAATATTGGTGTGACACGTATTCTGTGTACGCATCTCTATTTTTAAAAATATATATTTAAGATCTTTCAATATCATCAGGTATATACTTATATAAATTAGATTTAAAACAACAACCAAGCAATGGATAAAATACAAAAAAACCTGCAAAAATATTGTTTAGACAATCGACATTACTGAGTTTATAGAATAGAACTACAGAACCATCAACTGATCCAAAACACATATAGTAGGATAACCAATGCAATTAAATGACCAGTATTATCATTGACTTGATCGATGCATCGATTTGGAAATCGCCGTCTTCCACTCTAGCATTTCACCTTTTAAGCCATCACAAGCTTCTCCTGGTTGTCGTCGTCTCTGTCTGCTATGTGTCCGAAAAATTGGAAGATACATCTCGGATAGATCGTAGACCATCTATCTTAAATCTTTTATTATTCCATAACGGAAGTATTAATAAACATTTAATATACTGTCTCCGTAATTCTGCATTGAATTTAGAAGACATGATAACTTGTTCTCAACGCTAAACGCAACAACACTTTATACCGGTTTTGACCAGATCTGATTTCTGAATACCACAATGTTGTATCTTGTTGAGCATCGAATGATATATAACAACCATATAAAATAGATAATAATATTATTTAATACAATTTCTAAGTGAACTTCCCTGAAACAACCTGGTACATCACCCAAGCCGACCCTCTGTCTATCTTTCAACATTTGTAAAAATCGGTATACAGTGTTGTTGCAGGGGGGGGGGAGGGTTCAGTTGTTGACCATCTTCAGACATAAAGTGAGTATGACTATAGAATAATTTTTAGCCTTATCTGAACAGATTTCTTTTAGAATGTGACCTAGATATTTAGAATTGTTTAGTTTATTTAAATATTCTTTATTTTATTTTATTTATTTGTTTATTATTAATATAGTGCATACATATGTAAATATATATGCTCTAATATAAACAAGATCAAAATGTTCCTTTATTACTAAAACTTATCTTTCTAGTTTCTCCTCCTTTCTCATATCTTTTGGCATTTCATTAAAAATCTTCATCGCACTATACATCATCGATTAATTATCCGCCGCTGATGTTTCGTATCTTTTCTTCTTGAAATCATTCATTATCTCTCACATTTGTCATTATTTTGTGACTCGTCTGTCGTGCTTCTCTGATTTCTTCTCCTTGTCCATGGTCAGCATGTGGTTACTTTTTGACGATCTGTTATTCTGTTGTGTCCTCGTTACTATTTTAGTTTGGTCACCCCTAGGGTGGTATCAGTCACTCGGATCTTTACGCGAATCCTCATGATTCGTTTACGATCTCTAAGGGATATACCGAGCATTGACCATTCCTCCGCCCATTAGGCCAGGTTATATATTCATAGGTCATTGTTGATAGGATACATTCATTTACATATTTATATTAGTTTGTGTCTAAAACTTAAAGCTAAAAGGATTGATCGATGATCAGAGTTAGCTTTAACAAATAATTACGCTAATGTATTATTCTTGGCTGTCTACGTGAATCTATTTAATTAAGTTCAATAAACTACGAGTCTTAGAAACCAATATTCAATATTCGCAATATCGCAAATTAAAATTAAATATGGATCTAAAATAGAATTTGAAGTGTTAGGCTGTTGCACACCAGATACTAGTTCCCTTAACACGTAAATTTATTTATTTATTATTAGTAAAAAAAACGGTATAATCAACATCAAATAATAATACATGTAGGATAGATTATAATGATATATATGCCATATTTTTTCAATTATAATATTATTTTTTAGGAGAACACATTCTTATAGTGAAGTTGTAATTATTCAGAACATAGGTCTGTGATATTTTAAATATGAATTAAATATATTAATTAGAAAGATATACATATAAAATCAATTTTATCGAAAAATATTATTGTTGCGCCACCGGAATTCGAACCTGGATCTCTTTCCTAACCGGGGAAGGTGCATTATCCAACTATGCTACAGCGACAATTTTCGAACCTATATGTTACCTTTTTGATATTAATACATTTAATCGTTCCTAAAATTGTCGCTAAAAATATTGTCGGTGTAGCATAGTTGGGTAATGCACCTTCCTCGGTTAGGAAAGAGATTCAGGTTCAAATCCCGGTGGCGCAACAACAATGTTTTTCGATAAAATTGATTTTATATGTATATCTTTCTAATTAATATATTTAATTCATTTTTATAATATTATTTATTGTGTTTTTATGTTTTGTGTTTTATACTCAAGATCTCACTACGCAAGGATGATCGCCCGTAGATTTATCCGATTGTTAAACGGTTGTTCATGAAATCGGTTGAATTTGATTATTTTTTTGCACATGAAGTTTAATTTATTTTCAATTTTTAATTTCATGTGCAAAAAAATAATCAAATTCAACTGATTTCATGAATAACAGTTATAAAAACATAATAATAATAAAAAAATAGAATATTTACGGTAGGTAATAGTGATGGTTCAAGAATATAAGCTGAGAAAAAAGATATATTTATAGTTTCATTGAATCGATCAGAATACCAGTAGAAGGATTATCCCAATGGATTTTCTATATGATTCCAGAACGAAGGCGCCCAATAAATCGTCTCAGGTAAAGCTGGAACAAATGGAGACCTTATACAAAAAGAGGTTTGGCCAATATTGGCCACCTGTAGGTGTCTTGTTGAGAAAATGACCCGCTTCTGAAGGGCAAAATATGAAAATGAAAATAATGTTTTTTTACCACTATTGATAGACAATCAGTCTCAAGAGTGGATACGAATATGTTGTGCTTTTTTATAAGTGTTTACTGTCTACTGATTGCTTCTGCTTCAGATCACGATACGGCAATATGACGAACGCAGCATTCGCTACAATTGACATCAGTAGCATGAGAATGAATCATTCTTAGTCAGTATCGATTTAACAAACTTTGTCTTTCTCAATCGTTCACCGACACTTCATTCCACTCACCTACCTGTAAAAAAAAATATTCGCCCGTCACTGTACCGATTCAGGGCGGGATTCAAACTAAAAATAGACACCCTTTCGACATTTCATGGTCGATATTTAAAATGAACGGTTCGGGACGCGGGTAAAAAAATACAAAACACATTTTTACCCGCTTCAATTGCGAAATATATAAAAAAAATTAGTGGTCACTTTACGCAAACAGGGATTTAGGGTAACTCCACCACTCACTTTAAAGAATGTGATTGCTTTATTCCAACTATGTTTCTGAAAGGTAGAGATACAATGTCACTGCTTTGTGTGGATTCAAGTGTTTTGTAGTTCTTGTGTCTCTGTACAAAGTAAAAGTGAGTTCTCCTGTATCTGGTACGTAATTTAATATGGAATCTACCAAACTATATTTATTTTGGTATCTGGTTTTATCTGATAACAGTTATAAGATGTTATTTAAAGGGTACAATGAATGATAGTAAGATGTTATACGAAACTGAAGGAAAATTTAGACAGATAATTTTAAAATATCGATCGCGCTACATGTTATTAATAGGCCCGCGTCTTCGGAATGAGTCACGATGAGACTTATTTCTCAGATAAACATATTAACATTTTAACTTATTTCTCAAATATACATACACATGTTTAGATTTTGTTTTGGAATTAAATCAGAAATCAACTTGAGTATGTGATCAGTCCAAAGAGACAAACAAAGTTCACTTAAATAGCGAAACTCGACATGTGCGCTTAAGGATCACCTAAAACAATATATAGGTACGTACAATAGTTTATTCTGAAAAGTTATAAAAAATAGAAGGCATTGAACTACAAATATTTATTCCGTTTTAAGTACTGCTAGTATGATTCAAAATCACCTAACTGACGAATGGAACATCAATGATCAATGAACTGAAGTGGCGGCAAATTTCTGAGACTTTGTGTGAGAGTTGTCTCTGATGAATCTCCTGAAAGCATAATTTCTGTCTTGAGTCAAAAATACAATAAAAATCTCCTATAACTTAGTTGCTCTAGATTTAATACAAAATGGCAATCAAAAATCTCGAGGCAAACCAATCCAGAAGCGTACCATTGCTTACAGAACTGATTGATCGATGATTCAAATCAGGTCTGGTTGCTAACACCTCTGCCGACCCACCTAACGAGCTTTTATTCTTCTTCTTCTTCTAGAGCTAGTCCGGTTTTAGAATGCTCGAAATCTTACCTTGAATTATTAAACTGCAGGATCTGGTGCGTTATGGATGTTTGATTACATGACCGAAAAATTGCAGTTTCCGAGTTTTTATTGATTTAACGATTTTACCTTACGCATTCAGATCATTACAATATAATTTATAACCCTATCGATCCAGCAAATTTTTAAAAGCCGTCTGTAGATCCACATCTCAAATGCTTCAAGTCGCTTCAGCATTGTTTCAATGAGTGTCCACGATTCTGCGGAGGTAGGTGGTGGAATGAAACGAGGGTCGTTTGTACAGTCAGCGTATTGTGAGGGATGAAGAGGTGAGTATACAAAGGTAGCGGTACGACGATACGAGGCTGGGCGCGACTCCCATCGGCAACAGTCTAGTCCTCGAGCCTAAATGCTGCATGTGTCTTCTGTCAGTTGGCGCTGTATTGTAAAATTGTACTCCATCCGCCTCCAGTATAGGGAACATAGCATCGAATCTTTATCAATCGTAAATTAAAGTTTAGACCATGGTCGGCAGCTGTCAATGCAGGCAGCTCAGACTCGCTCTGTATGATAGAAGGGTCCCAGTTTCGTTTATTCTGTATCCCAGGGAGATTATTTTGTCTTCTCTTCCAATATAATTCCGTCTATGTACAGCCCGCCATCATTCGTTTTCTAATATTTGGAACATTTAGATTTCTACCAAATAATTAATTAATATACGTCGGCAACACGTACATACATAGGTGTTTATTCTATTTCAGGTGTTCAGTGTAAGAAAAAATAAAGACAGACGTGCGGTGTATTAATATACCGAAATGACCCGAGTTTATTCTGAACCCTTCTCTGTTATTGATAATATTTTTCCACGTGAGCCGTAAACCTTTCCAGCCAGCCATGAGGGCGGTAATGAAAACATCCCTAAACTGCTCCTTCGCAAACCCCGCCGGGCCGCCCCGTGATTCCTGCGATTCGCCCGGCCTGACTTACTATTCTTTGATATTTTTTACGATAGGAACTCCAAAAAAAAAAAAGGTTAATCTCTCGGCGGATAAATGTTCATCTTTAAAGTTTTACCGAGGATCGTTAATTATATTATATTATTTCATCCGTTTTGAGTGGCATTTATAGTCTTAAAATAGATTTTTTTTTAGTTTTAAACCACTTTATTATGTACATACACTAAAGTCAACTAGTTTCAGTTGGACCCAATCTTCTTCAGGACAATGTAGTATAGACTAACATAAGTACAGATATTTAAATACGGCATATACGAGTGAGACAGAGTATTATTTAATTATAATGTCAAGCCATATCGTGTTTACTTTCTTTGAAAAGTTAAAAAAATATTATTCTCCTTGTTATACCTAGCAATTTAAAGAAATCACATTCAGTCCAATAGAGGCTGCATATCTGAAGTTTGATACCCTATGAATTGGTCCTAATAACAAACTCTTTCCATCCCATCAACCTTCCCGCTCTGTACAATCGATCTACGCCAATCAATTCAATTACATTCATTACATTGACACCTGCAGGCTTATTTTGAGTTTCGTTTTACCGAAGAAGACTCTTAATGTGAAGTGTCCAAAGATCGCTTAAGTAATACAACATCGGTCAACCCTTTTAATAAAAACTGATTGTTTTAAGTGAAGAATAATAGAATACTTGAGAGATGCTGATCTCTGAATTATCATTTATGAATTTCCCGGTTTAAGGCAAATGACTTCAAACATCGGAGAAATTGATTTGGAGTAGCCCAGAACTATTAGGCTCGGTCTGTCTGCGCGTGCACACTGCTCAGCCTTCTTGCTGGATGAGGACTAAACCTTCCGGAGGAATATTCAAATCACGTGAAGCTAAATTGTAAGCGGTCTTATTAGAATTCTCCGGTCCCGGGGGCGGCGGGACGCAGGGAGCAGGGTAGCGGCAGACCGGGGCGGTGAGCAGTGGCGGCTGGCCCTTGGAGCGACTGTGCCGATTGCGAGACTTTTTTCAAATAATATTTCTTCGCTGTCATGCTCTCAGTAAACCTTAGTCGTGATAATGGTTCTGAGGCTGTATCACTTGTTCCGGTCCGCGCCATTTCTTGTATAATCCAGGAGCGAGTTCTGTAACGGAGTCCCAACCGGGTCGATCCATTTCACCTTTATCGGTTATTTTAACCCCTTACTTCCTGCTCAGGAAAACGTACATTAAATAAATATTTTTATTATATATATCATTCTATTTTATTTCATTAAAAATAAAACGATAAAAGTTAAACTTGTGACAAAATATTTTTTTTTATTTATTATTATTAATCTGATATTTTTGATCAAAGTACAATAATACAATACTTTTTTTTTCTACACTAACACTTCTCTTAAAAATACATATTTGTGTAGAGAAGTAGTGTGTATATTAATAAAATAAATATTATTGTTTACGCGTATAATAAAATAATAGCACAGCGATCTAAAAATATTCTAATTTTAGGGGTACGTGTTTCTTTAATAGCATGTATTAGTTCTTTATTATGATTAATTTTCCTAACATATTTTACATGATCAAGAAAACAACACAAAAAAACATAATACGCAGTTGTTAAATAGGAGTAATTTAAAGTTAAATGTATGAGAAAAAAACTAAGGAAATAAAATGTTATAAACACTAACAAGAAATAATAATTTACATACAGTGCCGCAGAATTTGGATTTAAATATATCAATGTCGGTGAAAAAATCATTGTATGCTCGGCACATTCTCACTATGGGAGAGAATAAACCACAATTGATTCGACTTGTAGAAATGCTGAAAAGTGGATGTGATCGTGATGTCGTAATGTGTCATAAAAAAATATTAACGACAAAAGGGGTAGACAATTAAAATGGTTTCGACAGATTTTGTACAAATTAAAATTATAATAATATATATTTTTAAATTTATTAACTGGCATGGCAATATGTGTTTATATTATATAATTATGCTTTGAGTCGACAAGATTATTCTAATTTTTTACATAAACTAAACGTTATATACACAAGTTTTGTTTTATCGCGATTCATTTTTCTCAAAATTATGAACTGACTGCTTTTTGCACAATGACAATGATTTATTTAAAATATAAGAAATTTTATAGAATTCATATATTCTGCGTTTTGAAAATATGACAGATGTTACAATAACATAAATTTTTTTTTTTTTAAATGGTGGATGAGTATATATTATTACTTTTAGTTCAGCGCTCGAGCTAAATGCTGGAGGAGCTGCCACTGGCAGCGGGTAGGCAGGAGGCATGCGGCGAATGGAAACCGAAGTTATTTCCTCAACAACGCTTCAGACAGTGAAGAAACCGCAGTTGTTGAATTCAGGATATAATGTTTCGTTGTGTTCCATCAGTCTACTCCGCTCCGCTCTGCTCTGCTCTGCTGCAGCGCCGTTTGCGCCAACATTCGAGGAATAGCTCTTCTAATTAAATATTAACCCATTCATTTTTAAGGTCCATCAAGACTATGATACTTTAATACGTAAACCGTTTGTAAAATTAATATTATATTTATTCCATTACATTTAAATCACTGCCTCATTGTATTGATGGTATTACAATGGTATGATTGCCTTGTACGTACAAATGACGTTTAATTTTATATAAAACATGTTTGCTTTGTAGAAAATTAATGAAATAAAAATAAATAAAATTAATTCCATTTTAACCCAAAGAAAGCCGGCGTCGGCTATCACCGACAGAAAGAGGCAAAGCGATAAACGTCACAATATCACGTTTGGCGATCCTTACTCTATGGCTGACACCCGCGTGACAGCGTGCGGCGTCATTAAATAACGATTGATATCACGGGCGCCGCGTATCGAATTTTAAACAAAATTATTCTTTCCAGTAGTGATATCATACGGTGACTCATATAAATATTATTCAACTCAAGAACACCACGAATTACGTCTGAAATAATCATTATTCATGCAAACAAAATTGACAGTTGACACTCACTTTTGTGTTGCCAGATTTATTTTATAAAATTAGATAAAATTGATTTATACGAAAATGTCCGTAATTTCAATTACATTTAAAAATATAACATACACTCTCATATTGACGTCAAAGTGGTGATATTTTTTCGTTTTACAGTTATCGAATTATCGAAAACTTTTTTGATTTTATTTTTACAAACTTTTTTTACAAAATGGCAGAGGGAATTTTTTCGTTAGTGGAGTTATTGCCGACTTTTTAGACATTTCCAACATGCTCGTTATTACCGCAGAGTCCGATGAGTTGAATGATTATTTTGAGGTTCACGTCTTTGTCACGCGATTTAATTACGCAATAAGTTTGAAAGTATCTGGAACGTTCCAATTTGAGTAAATTGTTAGTTAAAGTTTGACGTGCTTTCGCGATATTTTATTTTTTTATTGGTAAGTAGTTCAAGTGTATAAGATATTATTTTTTAATTATTAAATAAAATAATAATACGCGCGTTTTATCATAAATACGTGAGTGCGTCGGTAGCCAGCACTGGCCATTGCCGCGACCGGTGGCATCATTTTATGCGTGTTGTTAGTAATATATAAATGAAATGTGTAATGTGTACTTAGTTGTGATGTGGAGTGCTAATATATACATCACATTAAACACAATGATATTATTTAAATAAAATGTTCTAGGTAATCCGTGTTCACATCTATATTTAAAAAAAAATAAGCTTACAGGAAGGATCATCCTTTTCGTGAGTTGTTTGGTTTTTGTATCGAGTAGGGTTAATGTTCTCCGGTGCGCTCAGGCTAGCCATAAGTTGCGTATTTTTCATTTTGGCCGCGATCATAGTTTTCACTTGCTTCAAGTGATATAATTTTAAAAAAACATAATGGTCAAACCCAAATTGATTTAATAAGTATTTAACAATAAACAAAAAAATGGTTGTAAAACACGAGCGACTCCTGTTAAATAGAAGACGCTCTCAAAACACCTGAAAATGCTAAATGACATTTCTAGTGAAACGTCGGAAGAAAGATTCTTTCATGATCAAAAATAATCATTTCTCGGTATCCGTGAAAATAATACTAACAAAATTTATTATACATGTTATATTAACACACATACAGACGTACTCAAATTATTACTCAAATTTATACAAATGTAACTTCCTCTTTAATTATTATTTTTTACAATTTTTATAATCTTTATTGTGTCATGGTCGTCTCATAAAATATATTTTCTGTAACAAAAATATTTTTCGGCAACAGAAGAGCTGTGCACCTCCAAATAAGAATGATCTTGAATTATGGGGGTGATATAAAATCGTGATCAAGATTTATAATAGTACAAAATTAAATGTAACAACAAAATAATAATTTATAAAAAAATTAAGAGAAATTGATTAAATTGGAACATAGGAATTAAAAATAAATTCAAATTGTAAAATCAAAATGGTTCGATACTGAAGTGACAGTGATCTACATTACTCGGATTATATACGTATGAATCATTATTTTCAATATCATTTTGTCTTCCGCTCGAACTGTATCTGTAAATTTGAATCGGAAGAGAATGAGAGAACGAGACAATTAAATGAACCGCTTCATAAATGAAATATTATCATTTACGTGTCGCGATGCGTCAGATGACGCCAGGAACGTTACCACCCCCCCCCCCCCCTGCATCAGTTAAGCAGTATTCGGGCATTTTTGTTTGACGATCGGTTTCATTCATCTGTCATACTTAGGCCGGTCACATTCTGCAGCAATATGTATAAGGCGATAAGCAACTAGCAATTTACAATCAGGGTGATCTTAATGTTTCGTATTGGACAGATTCAGCATCAGCAACAGTTCCTGATGATAGAACTTGCAATGGGAGATCGAGAATTCACGGCACAGCAGCCCAGAAAACCCTACACAGAAGTGTTTGCGTTTTCTGCTGTACTCTAAAGTGATGTAAAAACTGTTAGAGAATAAGTTTTAAAATACATATAAAACGGTTTTCATCGACGTGTTGCGTTATTTAAGAATTCACATTTTTCAAGTAAATTTGTATTAAGTAATGATTTGAATTAGGTACTAAAAATTTTTTTTTTTTAAATAGATTCTGGAAAAGAAACAATAATACATATTTTAGTTAGTTATGACATCCTGAAGAAAAAAATGCCATTTTTCGAAACCGGTAGATGTATTTAAACTCAATTTAGTGGTTAATAAAACAAAGATATTAAAAATTGAAGATTTGTGGGAATGTTTGTTTTCCGACTCCAAATCAGTTCGGAGGTTATGAAATGTATTGCGTCCTGTGACAATACGATGTTCGATATGTAGGTATGTCGCGTGTATGTACCTAGGTGTTCGTGTGGAATAAGTTTTAAAATACATATAAAACGGTTTTCATCAACGTGTTGCGTTATTTAAGAATTCACATTTTTCGCTCATTCAATGTTATGGACGAGCAATAAAAAAACTAATATGATTGTATGAGCATGAAGCAATAAACTTTTGTAAATGGTAAATGGTATGCACGCCGTGGCGTTAGCAATATCCGATGACAGAATGAAGCGAATGTTCAAATGCAATATCGCGTGCGAGCTGTAATAATAAGACTGTTTTTACATATAGGAACAATATCGTTTATTACTGCTGCATATTGCAGGTAGTTTATTATTCCAGCGCAAACCCTTGTTTATCTTTTCAACGTGATTAATGTATGTAAAATCCTAATATCTTTTTATTCACCGCGAATGGAAAATTGAATGGAAAATTTATACATTTTATTGAAGAGAAGTGTTAAATTCCTCTGAAATGTGGTAAGAGTTGTTCCAAAGGTACATTTAAAAAAAATAGTAAACGAAGAGTTTAGTGTCAGATAATTAAAAATTGAAATATTGAATTAAATGAATAACAGTAATACTTTTTATGAATAGGTAATTTATTTCATATTGATCGATTTTTAAAGTAAAAAACATCAATTTTAGAATTTCGTCAACATGGACGACAGTTCAATTCAGAAAAAATGATGCTTAGATAAAGAAAGAAACAAGTTGATAAAATGGTAAATCAACTCGCGCGAGAAAGATAAACACAAAACTTTGAATACATTTTTCGTTATTATAAAGTATTTATAGTACTGCGGTATTTGATTAATTTGGAAGATGATTCAGTTCTAAGATGGGTTTGAAGACTACTTATTATAATAATTGCTTCCCAATTTGATTGGCTGAGACCGATGTCGCTGCTTGTATTATTGTGAAGTTCGTGTCAGTCGCGTGATAGGCAGGGGCGGATTTATCATGAAAATAATGAAGCTTAAGATTTAGTGCCTCTGATCGCGGCTGACGCCGAAAGCGACTTTTAGATATACTGTGTGAGGATTGATTAAACAAATATATCAATATTACAGTATAATTCAGTCAGTAAAATCGTTCAATTTTAAATTCATTTTTCTGTAAAGAATGTATTCTGTTTAGAATCAGAAAAATAGTTCCGTATTTCGCTATTTTGTAAAACGTGATTCTTGTATTGTTTTTAGGAATCTAAAATAACATATACATTGTCTGTAGTCTTTTCATATTCTGTGGCGAATCATCTATGTATATTTTACTGATTATGAAATTTGTATTCTCACTAGTGACTTAGGCGTGTGAGATATACGAACTAATCAGCTTAGTAGAGTAGCCTTTATTACTCTTTAATGAAACATTTATGATTGTGCCCATGGCTGCTGGATGTCTTCTATCCATGGATTAGATTATCGCTGATGATACATTTTGATGGACATTTTTCACCTTATCCGTGTCAATCTTATCATCGTCCATCCATCTTCGTATCGATTGCAGTTTTGGCCCTGCTGGCAGGGCAGTGCTGACACTAATGAACGCCCTAGTGCAAATTTAAATACGGCCCTCGAGTGTATCTTAAGCGTACCTCTCTTCAGACACTTCAAATTGTTTAAAAGGACTAAGCCAAATTAAGGATTATAAGGACAGCGTCCATTTAGCCTGATGCACAACAATTATGCACTAATATTAATGGTTTGACATATTAGAAAAAATAAAACACAATCACTTAGTATAAAACCACAAAATTTGACTCGTTAATGTTTAATACTTGACCACTTTGGAAGTGATTGGTATGGTTATTTAATTAATTAATTTGGAATCGTTGGAGATAAATAAAGCGTGTAAAACTAATCAAAAAATTATAAACAACAAACTAAATTTAACTACAAGTCCCATTCTAAAATTTTTTCCTAAAAATTATTCGAGTAAATTTGTATTAAGTAATGATTTGAATTTGGTACTAAAAATTTTTTTTTTTTAAAATAGATTCTGGCAAAGAAACAATAATATATATTTTAGTTAGTTATGACATTCTGAAGAAAAAAATGGTATTTTTCGAAACCGGTAGATGTATTTAAACTCAATTTAGTGGTTAATAAAACAAAGATAATAAAAAATAAAAAAATTGAAGATGTGTGGGAATGTTTGTTTTCCGATTCCAAATCAGTTCGGAGGTTATGAAATGTATTGCGTCCTGTGACAATACGATGTTCGATATGTAGGTATGTCGCGTGTATGTACCTAGGTGTTCGTGTGGAGTACTTCAGATGATAAAACCATTATAGAAAATGTAAAATGAAATTAAAATACTCCTGTTTTAAACATACTGAATTTATTCACGATAAGATATTGTGCGGCGCGGTAGCAGTTGGCATGGTCGACCCCGAGTAGATAATGAACCGGTTCGTTCTGCTGGTTGCGTTCAGCGCATGACGAAAGTCATCACCATAATATCGCTCGCGGGATCTTAAGATCATTTTGTATTGTATCAAAAATCAAAAAAATTGCGGTGCGTTTAGGTCGTTGACGGCGTTTTGCGTCACACCCTCTCGCCCTTCCCGACTATTGGCTCGCATAATGAGAAGGATTTTTATATACGGCTACAATACTCTGCCGAAAGTCTCGCATCACATTGTGCTGAAATATAAATGTAATAACATAACACTGGCCGTGAAGAGCGCGCAGTATAAGAATACCATTTATCACAACCCTTTGATACGCACAAAAGCCTCTCGGGCAGGTGGGTAGAGGGTAGGCGCGCACATTCGGAGGAATACAATTTTAAAAACAGTTTTCCCCGCCATTATCGTCGCATCTTCCGCCTGGCAACACTGTATCGCGGGCCCGCCGTGATCGCCGCATCTCTCGCCTGGCAACATTGTATCGCACCCCGCCATTTTATTCGCGCGCTTATCGCCGCGGTCACCCCCCCACGCCCCTCCCGCGCGCGTTCTGTTTGACATTTAAATTCAAATTGGAAGCACTTTTTCCCGCGGCAGTTTATTAAATTCGCCGACTGCTCGTACGCCGCCGAGATTTGGCCGAGCCGAAGCCGCTCCTGGCGGAATCTCGCGAAGATATCACTCCGCTACTGGGCGTGCCGTGGGACGCTTCGCGAACCTAATCATTGAACGGTCGTACCGTTAACTTTTCATGCCGCGGATTTTCGGCGAAACGCGGGAAAATGTGTTTTTAATAGACGCAAAACATTATTTAATACGCGTGCGACCCACACACGTGTGTATATTTTATATACATATATATTTTCATACAGACGCTCGTTCAACAAGGACCCGAAATTGTCTTTAATTAAGTGCATACACTTTATAAAAGATATACGTTTTTTAAATTTCATGAATCTTAATTAGGTACATTTATTTGAACACCTATCGCTATCCAAACCTAAAAGAGAAATTTAATGGAGAACACATTCTTGTTGTGAAGTTGTAATTATTCAGAACAGACGGTCTGTGATATTTGAAATTTGAATAAGTGTAACATATAGATTCGAAAATTTGTCATAAAATAAAACTGTCGCTGTAGCATAGTTGGTAATGCACTTTCCCCAGATTGGAAAAGAGATTCAGGTTTGAATCCCGGTAGCGCAACAACAATATTTTTCGATAAAATTGATTTTATATGTATATATTTATAATTAATACATTTAATTAGTATTTAATATAATTTTACTTTTACGATTTAATTAATTAAATTAAATTTATCTATATTTTCCTACATTTATCATATCTGTTTGCCCGGTAAAGTCTTGGATAGCTTTGGATAGGATGTTTTCGATCATTTATCGTATAGTCCGGACCTTGCTCCGAGCGATTATCACTTTTTCTAGACTTAAAAGTTCTTTCGTGAAAAATTTTCTGATGACGAATTGCAGCTTGCAGTCAATGGTTAAATAGATTGGCGTTGGATGAGTACAACGGCGGGACTTTAAAGATCGTGAATATTATTGAATAATTAAATATTTTCTTAATTGTTTGGAGCCAAATAGTCGTCACTTTCAGGAATATATTCCCAATTAATTAAAAATATTTAATCACTCGCTACATGGGATATGTATCAAACTCAGTGATGTACAAAATCGCTATAATTGTATAAAGTTTTGTTGTGAAACAAACATTCTATAATTGAGCTAGACTTGAATAATTTGAAATACATGATGAGAGAAAATAGTATTTTTTTTAAATATTTTGGTGTTAGTTATATTGGTTTTTCAATTATTTTATTTGGCTAGTTGGATCGTGGTACATTATTTCCTTTTAAACATTGTTATACTTCACTAATTAAACATGTTCATAATGTTCTATGCACAGTACTGAGTGCAGGACTCTCCCATCGCACGTGTCCGACCTCTCATTACGCACGTCTTCTCAAGGAGACATTAAAATTTAAAAACACTCGGTGAGCATCAATCAGGATTGTGGCCTAAAATTGAAAACCTTTTGGAAACTCGACCTGCAAAATCAGTCAAAGTTTTCACTCGCATAGTGAATCTATAAAAGATAGAATTTATAACGCAATATCTCGTCTTCGCCACGGTATTGCTACAATTAACTGACGCATATGATAGCACAAGCCAATAATTTACATAATACCAACAATTCGTATCAGCGACATCAGCTTTGATTTTGCGACAGGATCCGAAACGTCGGTCATAGATATCGGAGACACGCGGTAGAAGAGTTGAGAAAACTACCCACTCATGAAATACGAAAATTTATTAAAAATAATCATAAATAAATAAAACAATTAATTTTCACGCAGCCTCTTTAAGGAAAATAAAGAAGTTTATTAATAATATGAATGTAATTCTTTCATGTTTTAATAAGCCTAATGAATATACGAGTACAAGTCTGAAAAGTATAAATAAATAATAACGCAAATCACTAAATGGCGTTTGGTTTCCCTTTAATACCGCTTTAATACATACACCCTTTTTAATTATTAATTTTCAACAACGAAATGTGAATTTTGATCTCTGAACCTTTTTAATCAATGATATTGAGTTGATTCGCAATTAATAAATGGACATTTTATTGACATTCCGAACTGGATGACTGAACAAAGGTATTTTATTTTATTACAATTCGTTTTTATTTTATATGTTATACTATTTTTATTCGCACTTTTAGGTGGATTCTATTGTATGGTAGCGCAAAAACAATATTTGTCGATAAAATTATTTGTATATGTATATCTTTATAATTAATACATTTTAATTTTTCATTGCAGTGCATTATCCAACTATGCTACAGCGACAATATTTTTTGCGACAATTTTCGAAGCTATATGTTACTTTTTTGATATTAATACATTTAATCGTTCTATTATTTGAAAGAGCTATCTACCTTATTTTTACAGAATCTCAAATACCTTTGAGTAAACTGATAGCAGACGCCAGAATTATCAATTAATTTTTATTAAATTTTGGACACATTGATACAACTTTATTATTAGGAGAACACATTCTTATTGTGAAGTTGTAATTATTCAGAACATAGGTCTGTGATATTTTAAATATGAATTAAATATATTAATTAGAAAGATATACATATAAAATCATTTTTATCGAAAAATGTTGTTGTGGCGCCACACATTTTAATTAGTATTTAAAACATCACAGACCGTCTGTTTTGAATAATTACAACTTCACAATAAGAATGTGTTTTCCCTAATAATGAATAGGAAATGAATGTGTTCAGATATAATGTAATGTTCGGTAGATTGTTTAAAACCCAACATAAATGTACAAATTATATGTATTTGTGTAAATGGCGTGAAAAGATTCAAGAAAAATAATCCACTTTATTGTATTAGCTATCTAAATGAATTTTTTTAGATGTTTTACCTCAACCTGATCCATTGACATCATAACATATCATATGTTACATTAAGATAAAATTATCAATACCGAAAAGACTTAAAGAAATAGCTAAAATCCATTTTTTCCTTTTTTAAAGACAAGATGTTAACGTACATCATTTGCGTCGGGGCAGCACCTGCAGCATATAATTAACGTAAGTGGTCCAAACGTTGCACACGTAATACAACAATGAATACTCATGTCAACCTTAGCGTGGAATACGACTTGTAGTTCTCTCTCTGTAATTGCGTCAGAAGTAATAAAGTGTTAAAAGGGACAACACATCTTTCAGTACGGTTTCAATCTCAATTTAAGTCCTCGGTGAATCAGGCTATATTCTGGCAAAGGAACAAACAAAAAAATATTTATAAATAATATATTAAACCTGCTAGATTTTGGTAGGAATTCTACCCATTGCAGAATGTTTCACGACGCAACTTTTTATGGAGAATTTCAATGCGCTTTCTTCGATAATGATCAAGAGTCTCCTCCCGTAATCAGATTGATCTTATAAAAATCTCGCTAAAATTCGTTAGCTGGCCTGACCTTAATATTGATTTAAAATGGTAGCTATTCAAATATGCATAGAGAATAAAAGTAAAAAACGAGAAACATTATTTTCAAGAGTACATAATTTTCCACTTAGAGTACTTTTCCGAGAGAGTAGGTACATAATTAAATTAAATTAGCAACAAACAATAATCTGTACAAAAAAGAGGTTCTTAAATGGCTCAAAAGACTTCAAAATAAATAAATACACTGTGTATTGGGCATCTTTCTTATTTCCAAGTAATAATTGATCAATTTCTCAACATTTAAAAAAATATTATATTGTTATTAAATTTCACATTGTATCTTAATCATATGTTTCTATAAATTTCGATAGCCACCCCCATAATTCAAGATCTTTCTTATTTGAATATGCATAACTGTATTATTGCATATTATTGTTAAATGTATTATATATATATATATATATATATATTATAACGTTACGAATTATTTGTATAAGAAAAAATTTCAAGTGAGTGTACTTAATTAGAATAACGATCACCCTGATTAGTAATTTCACGCACAGTTCGAAACGTCTAGTACTGATTGCGATATGTGCCGCTAGGATCGCGCCCATAGATTCGAGTGACGGGCCGGCGCTGGCAGGTACATACACTTCCATTCGCGCTTCGAGCTAGGACGGTCGCTCTGCGTGCGGCTGTTGGCCGTTCCCGCCATGTTGTGGAATTAATATTTGAAGATGGAGCCCGTACTAGATCCAGGCTCAGATCCAACGCCAGAGAAGCGTTTGGACGTTGCTCCAAGGATATTAATTGAGGGGTAAAATCATATAATTAATTGATCCTCACAACGCACTCATTTATAGCAATACAAATTCTAATTGTACCCTTGTAAAAATTTCTATTGTTGCAGAAAATAATGAAATTTCCCTTCTTTACAATAATCTTTCTTGTTCTTTATATATTCCTTCTTTATGATATTGCTTCTTTATAATTTTCTTTCTTATTCTTTATTTTATTCATTCTTTGATTTCCTTATTTTATCTCCTTCATTATTTACTTCTTTACCACTTAAAATTATGTCTTCTTCCCGTCACCTATCGACAATTTCTTGTAATGGTCCACCTGGGAGAAGAAGATTCGTGCATAAGCCGCCGGTTGAAGGAGTGTTCTGACCAATTGCCAGGCACTCGGAAACGGCGGTGGATGCTGCTTCCAGGACACCAAGAGAGACGGATGCAAGAAGATATTAATTTTTACCGCAGGAGCAAGAGGAATCGCCCCAGGTCGACGTATTATTTGAAAAATTATTTTTGTCGTCGTCTGTTATGTAGCTCCTAATTTAAATTTTATTTTTTATTTATCAAAATAATAATTGCAGTCGTTTGCAGTTCTTTCATTTTTTGTAATAAAATTTGCTGACTCTCTTTTATTATGAAATATCACCTTTCATGATTTACTGTTTTATTTTAGTAAAGTTTATTTCCCAGAAGTGGTAAGTTAGGTAGCTTCTGATTCACGTACTCACAAATTCATGCTCTCCCCTGTTGCTAGTCGGTGGAGGATAGTACGCCTGACAATGGCGTCCAGACAGTTGGACGTAGGTCCCTACCTCATAAATGAAGCCTAACATGTACGCCATAATGACGCTTCCAAGTGTGGCGAGCTATACCTCATAATATATATATATATATGCTCACACATTTTGTTTGTATTCAAATTAACAGTTGCCTAAAAATAAATAAATAAATTTATCTGATTCTCGTAACCAGCGTCAACTGGGACTTTATTTGGTAAAAATATTTTAGCACAATCATCTTTATAAATACATGACACATATATTGTTTGATTTTACGGTACAATGATTCCTTCCAAATATTATCACAGGTGGTTATTTGTTTGGAGAATAAATTTTACACAGTAATTTTTGTCAAATAATGGTTTTGTTTAATTTATTTTTCGTATGGAATTCAGAACATTTTTTCACAAAGATGTGAAGCTAAAATAAATTCCTTTGTTATTATATTCACATGTGAAGCAATACAAAAACTGTGAACAAATCTAGATAATATTTTACGTTCACTAGTTAAAGTATATCGTATTATAATAAATATTTGCATGACTTAATAAATAGTATAATATTGTTCCTTTGTTTGATAACACACTTGTCCTGATAAAACATAAGCCTATTACTTAGTTCACACAATATTAATGTAATGTTCACAGCGTTAATTTTGTGGTTAGACATAATCACTAATTTAAGCAAATAACAAACTTTGTACTAACCGCGTTGATTATTTTGACGTTTCAAAACTACTGTAAACGAACACCAACTTGGTGGTGGGAGATACAGTGGTATCGAAATTGGTCGACGTCAAAATAACGCGGTTAGCGCCACAGAGTTTGCAAGTTGTTCAAATAAATTTACTGAATAAATGTTTTGAATACTCACAGATTAATATTTTAACTTTCTTTGGTTTGTACCTTATGTTTTGAAACATATTTGATTTTGTATAAAGATATATGTACTGAATTTATTACTAGATACATTTAAAAATAATAAATACATAAGGATTTAAGGGACAAAGAGTAAAATAAGAAGTACATTTTTGCTAGATGGCGTGGCCGCTACGCTAGTATTTCTGTAAATCCCGTTTATGTACCTGGCGAGGTATTCAGAATTTCGGTAATAAAGTTGTTTACATCTTGGCTAAATTAATATTGAGAAAATTAGCCTGCCGACTATTTTAAACCGCTTTCCTAGAATTCTGATTTTTGAATCTGGCGTCTTATACTCAGCCATAATCGCAAAATGTAAAACATTTTACGTTGGCACGTTACTTGCGTTTATATATAGCAAAATATAGTTAAGGAATATTTTAAATCATCTACGTTCTCTTATAAAGGACAAAATAATGATGGTGAAATTTTTATATTTCATTTTCACGTTTCATTTTTTTTTGCCTGTAATTCGTTCATACAATAAAATACGTATATAATGTTTTTTTTTAAAATAACTAATTAATAATTAGCTGTATCTCAGTATTTGCAGGGACGTATATATATACATAAATTAAGGTTTCACTAGTGTATGCAACTGATTATATCGCGTTTCTAGGCCGACATTTTGAAGATACGGAGGAACCATGTTATATGACGCCTTATACTTCAGCCAGCATTGCTTAAAATATTCCACGAAAGTTTTTCTACCAGTTAATAGATAGAATACTAAAAATATCTGAAGAATACGTTTTATTTATTCATCGAGTACCCTAGTAAAATATACCACAAAAACTCTTTCGTTAAAAAAATGGTAAAATTCTTATATTCTCTTGCGTTTATATCTGTACCAGGATCGATATCGGATGCTTTCAAATTCTTTTTTATTTCAAAATGATTCGAGTATCGATCCCGGTACCTCTCACTTGCTAAGCAAGCGCGTTGTTATCTTGCTTCTCCCCTAAGAGGAAGTGATATCAATTTGTCATATAATTACACAAATATGGCTGATTTTTTGTCTCAACACATTAACAACATTTGCGACAGTGCCCAAATCTCCTACAACAGACTATACCTCCTCCTAAATTCCTACAACAATTTTAGAATCCAAACAGTACAATATCTCTAGGAGAATCAAAAACTCACCCTGATTTATCAGAAACACAATCATTCATAGAGACTCACACATACCCTCACTCAAACAACACTTACATAATTTATTTTCTAAATTAATTTCCATCCCAAACCCTTCCATAAACTCCCTCGGCCTGTATGATCCCTCATCTGATCCCCATTATACCCCGTAATTGACTCTATTGAACAAAATTTATTAAAAAATTAAAAACTTTGACTGAAAATAAATACATCAACAAAATCAAATAAATATATTTTATAAAACATCTTTACGCATTTTTTCCACTACTTTATACAATTATGTACAAAGTTAAAAATAAAACAATTTCACTATGTTCCCCGAATAGGGTAGGATGCTACCTAATATGTCAGAGACAAAAGGGCTCAGCCCTTATCCCTCCCCCCTTTAATAATCGAATTAGAGAGGCTGATTTTTTCGTCGTTAGAAATTAAAGCACTGATTTCTATAGTTTATTATTTATACATTCTTAACAAATTTTACTACAATATTTTCTTTTTCAATAAATTACTATCCTGGTGAACTTTGTAACAAACTAAAAAAGAACATATATTTTTACATCTTATTCATAGTCCTTGGCGGTGCAGTGTTGATCATACCCGCCTGTCTCTCGAGAGACTGTAGTTCGGTTCCGCCAAGGAGATTTTAATTTAATTTATTTTACTAAGTTTATGAATATTTTTTCGTACCTGTAAAATATATTATATGTGATTTGTTTTCGTTTTGATAGTCAGTAAAAACGATAATAAGTATTTGTATGAACACGTGCTTGTGTCAACGTATAAATAAATTATTTGTAATAACTCCAAACATTAATGTATTTGATACATGGAAAAGCGACCAGGGTACATAATAATATTAAAATAGTCTCAGATTACTGTATTTTTTATAAAGCGAGAAATCATGTAAACGGACAACATCCTCATGGGAATATGATGTTTCGAATGTTCATTGCCAAGAATAGACAATCCGACGTCAACTCACACGTCAATGTCAATTTGGCCGTCAACGTGACAAACATCAATTTTGTCGGGAAACTATTACGAAATTAGAATCTCATTTCAACCTAAAACCACATTAATTGAGTAACAATATCCGGTGGTGCATTTCTACCATAATCCAAAGATCGCATCTCTTCTCGTGCTACGGTACTAGAATAATACTTACTTATTAAGGGATGATATTGCAAAATAACATCATCTAAAATCGGATATCAAACACAGTGGGTTATTCAAAATGAAAGTTATTGTTCCTAGAACCTCATTCATTGTATCATCTGTTCGTTTTAGCATACACAAAAATATATATATATATTTAGGGGTAATTCATTCTAGGCCCACAGCCAGTCTAGTAGTGAAGTTGCATGGTTAAATATGTGTGAATCCATTTCCCTCTGGTTTCGACAGAGCTTTGGTTTTAATACGGTTTGATTTCGTAATTACAAGTACTTTAATTGATTATTTGATAGAAGCAATTATGTTAATAATAAAATGGATAAGATTATTGTTACCCTGGACTCTCTCGAGACTTTTTAATTCAATTGTTAACTAACTTACTTACTTACTTACTTACTTACTTACCATCACGTCGTTTCCTCGCGGGGGTAGGCAGAGAGGATAGAGCCCCACACTCTTCTGTCCTGACACACAATTTTCGCCTCATCCACATTCATACATCTTCTCATACAAGCTCGCCGATTGTTGAGGCTTCTAACAGAACCATCCTCCATTAACTGGTTTACCTGGCTATGCCAAGTCTTCCGCGGACGTCCTCTATTTCTGATGCCATCAACACTTGCGTCATATATCTTTCTTACCATTCTCTCCTCATTCATCCGTTCCATATGACCAAACCACCTAAGCGATCCTTTCTAAATCTTACTATACTAACATCAGCTTTACATTCTTTCTTTATTTCTTCATTCTTTACTCTGTCATAAATAGATTTGCCACAAATACGCCTAAGTGATCTCATTTCCACTGCATTCAGTCTATTTTCGATCCTCTTCTGCCAGCTCCAGGCCTCACTTCCATACATCAGTGTCGGTACCAGGACTCCATTGTGCACCGCTAGTCTTGCCTCGGTTGACAAATTCCCGTTAGATATAATTCCATTCAAAGCGCCGTTCACTTTATTTCCTGCAGTCACCCTCCTTTCGATATCATTCTCAGCCTTTCCGTTTCTATCAAACATACTTCCCAAATACACAAACTCATCTACTCGTTCCAACCATTCATTACCTCCAAGTATTTAGCGCGGTGTCTTGCTTTCCTCCTTCTCGAATACCATCACTTTTGACTTGTTACAGGTATTTGTCAAATGTTTATCCCAAATTAACCAACCCTTATTAAATTTATTTTAGTAAATTTTATTGTCTGATCGGTCATTTAGAAGGAAAATGAATTGTACGAATATAGCTGATAAGTAAAGAGGGGTGCTTCGGGTGGGGAAGGTTTGAAGTGTCACAGTGTGTGCTGTTTATAAATTATAAAATATTTGACGAGCATTGATGATAATTAATCATGATATTTTTTGCGCCCGGAATACAAAGTATTTTTTCAGAAAAAAAAGTTGAAAAGATTTTTCAATATTTCACATTGTCTCTCGTAATTTACTGAACATTTCAAAAGTACGCACCTAGCTATACCCTCTCTGTCGAGTTTGTAGAATATTTGGAGTACTCAGTGTTGCCAGAAAGTGGGTGTAATTGTTCCATAGAAAGCGGGCCATCCCCTCACGCGGAAAGGTAAAAACTTTTCTCGGTGGAAGCTTTATCATTCTGGGTTGTGGATTTTTTCTGCTTCGAGGTAATAAATTTTCTGAGCGTATTCTAAATACAAAATCCATTGGCTTCAGTACAAATAAATATGAATGCTAACCATCTCCATTTTAGTAAAATCGTAAAATAAAAGCACTTAACCCCGTAAATATGCTAAATATTTTTAGGTAGTACTGGATCATTGTGTCAAATTTGTTATGCTCAAAAATATTTGGTCTACTGCTTTTACAAAGCCTATGTATTATTTTTAGAGGAGGCAAATTCAATTTTATATTTATTTTTAAATGTAATCAAAATTTATTATATATTAAAGCTACAAATAGGAAACAATAGACGTCTCAATAAAACAATATTGAATTTATATACGTAGTCCAAATTTGAGATGGCGAATCCCCGACAACTAGACCACTAGACAAATGCCTTAACCGCTAGACCAACATGCACGTGAGATTTAGATTTAGCCATTCTGTGATAGTCTTCGGCTTCACTCGTGCTTTTACATTTTTACGAATTTATTAGAACGGATTTAAATTAATTTAAAAACAGAGATGGGTGGAATCCGATCGTGAATAAAAAGAAATGGCGATCGGACAATTGATAATAGAGAAATTTATAAAGTCCTACAGTGATGACGGGAATGAAATTGGGAGAGTCCTGCAGTGGATTTTGACTGATTAACTACCAAATCAGAAAATAAAATATGAATTTGCCTTCAGTGGTTGATTACCGCCGAGACGACGTACATATTTTTTTTGAGCGCCCTTTTTGAGCATAACAATAATGTTTAATAATTTAAAGTAATTCATCAAAAACCAATCAATTCGTGGATAATAATAATAAGATCGTACAGAATAGGACTCATATAAAATGAGAATAAAAAAAATTCCAGTGACGTAATATAAATAAAAATAGATAAGCAATAATAAGCCTTATTGTTGATTCGGATTGCTGTCAGGAAACAATTTTTACGACAGCTATAAAGCTGCCATTCGTTTAGGAACTTTATAGCCCAAGTTCCACCTTAACAGTGTTTAGTTGGCCCGTTAAATCAGATATCTTCGTGCAGTAGGCAGTTGCTGCTCTACAAAGAAAACCCCTCCGTCAGGGGTAGCCTTTATAAATGATTATAATTAAAATGTAGATGCATAACTTATTTTATTATTTTTTCTCCTTCGTGTCAGTGTTGAGATATAGTGGCCTCCAGGTGAGACTCGTTATGCACCTCTACAAGTTCCGATCCCGAGTCGCTCTCACAAGATGTTTCCAACCAGATACAACGCATTTTTCCATCGTTGTGGTACTCTTCCAGCTCTTCTTCGGCTCAAAGTTGTACCCAAGATAATCACCTTTCTTAGGCTGTCACATTAACGTATAATCTGGCCGAAGAATTGGAAAAATATTTTGTTCACTCATGTACAGAGTGAATATTATGTTCCAGGCCGATTTTGTTTAGCCGCCATTTTAGTTTAACAAATATTTGTTAATTCATATTAAATAGTCGTATAGAATAGTTAATTACAATTTTTTATATAGTATATAACGCTTCAATAATTCTTACTAGTTGACAAAAAAGTAACATATATTATAATATTCAAAGAGTTGATATCTAATAAAAATATAAATACTAACCTTCACCATAGCCATTCAACTAAACGATGAGAGCACCGACCGCGAACAATGTGTACGGTGAGAGAACGAGAGAGTGTGTTGTGCCGAGTATTTCATAAAATCAATAAAGACTCAATAAACATTTTTAAGAGTGAGAGCCCAGTGACCAGTCACCAGTGACCACCCTAAAATATAAAGTAAAATAACACATTCTTATTTAATCTTTTGTTTCCTTTTAATATTTCATTTTTTTAACTAAGTTTTTTATAAAACCTCAAAAATAACTATGTAAAAGACAAGTTGGTTTGGAAATATATAAAATTATAATGTAATGTATCTATATGTAATAAAGATGAAATAAAAAAAAGCAAATTTTTTTATCTAAAGAATAATGGCAATGCTGTAACCATTAATGGTGATCGCTATCGTCACATGTTGGTGGCCAAATTAGGTCAATTGAGCCTGCATCACACGTGGTTTCAACAGGATGGTGCCACCTCACACACAGCCCATGCTATGCATGAAATTTTGCGAGAATTTTTTCCCGGCCGCATAATGTAATATCGACTGGCCTCCTTGATCACGTGATGTACGGCTCCTGACTAATTTCTGTGGGGTTATTTGAAGGAAAAGGTATACGTCAACAATACAACCATTCCGATGCTACAGGACAATATTGAAATAAAAAAGTCATTAAAATGCTCATTAATGAACTTATTTTAGCAATTATGTCTGAAATATGTCCCGCTACATCGAGGTAATCCATTTTATTAATCATTAAATCGTGTCTGCTTATGCAAGTGAGTTACATAATACCCGAGGGTCGGGGGATTGGCAGTTGGCATCCCTTACTGAGAGGAGAGATGAAGCAGTGAGATAAATCAGCGACTACCTCTTTTCGATGACTACTTTCCTTTAATAAGAAACTTATGTACAGCTTATCTCGCGCTTGTAAAAAACAAAGACTAGGGACGAGCCACGATTCGGGGGCATTCATCTGTCGGAGAAGATTGGAGTCAAAGCAAAGGCGGAATATTAAATTTCGAAGGCTCAGGGTCGATCACACTTCATCCCTTCAGTTGATGAAGAAAAATGATTACGGGTACCGAAATACGAGCGACGTTCAACATTGACCTGGATTAAATTATTTTTGCATCCAATTTTCTACAAAGAAATCTAAGTTACGAAACGTGTTCTTTACAAAATATTAACGTTGAGCAGAACCATTTTACCACGTTTAGTTAAGTTCTGATCAAGATGATATAGTTAATTATGCGTTTCATAACTGATGGTAATAACCTCTTCAAGAAGAATACAATATTTTAAATTCATATTCAAGCTTGATTCAGCCGTAAAACCCTTCCGTAGTGTGAGGTTTGAGCGGAGATAGATCGGAAATAGATAGATAGATAGTGATAGTGAGTAAAATTAAGAAAAGATCATTTAGGTGGTTTGTTCACATAGTGATACTGGAAGATGGTCCTGTCGGAAGCCTCAATAATCGACAAGCTTGTATGAGAAAATGTATGAATATGGACGAGGCGACAATTGTGTATCAGGACAGAAGAATGTGGCACTCTATCTTCTCTACTTGCCCCCGCGGGGAAATGGCATGACGCTAAGTTAGTTAGATAGATAGAAAAATAGATTTCGTCTCGGGAGACCACAGACCTATTTTTCATAGTAAAGGATGTTTTTTTTAGAGGTATTAGAACTTTAAAATGAAATAAAACACATAAAAAATCGAGATAAGATAATTTTATAATATTTGTGTTTAAATGTTATTTCGTGCATATGGGCACCGCGGCTGGCTCGAAAGTTCAATTTTCGACCAGCTTTTTTGGAGCAGCTGGGGACGTATATCGGCAATACGCAAAAATCTTCTATAGTTTATTGGCGTAGACTAGCGACTTCACATATCCCCACAGAAAATAATCCAAAGGTATTAAATCACAAGTTCTTGGAGGCCAATTGACAGGTCCAATACGCGAAATTATGTTTGCTGTAATGTTAAATAAATTTATTTTGGCGCACGCCATGTGGCATGTTGCGCCATCTTGTTGAAACAATAGCTCTATGACATTAATGCCATTCAATTGAAGAACAAAATAGCCAGTAATCATTCTATAGCGCTCTGCATTGACTGTAACGTTCTGGCAGGCATAATTTTTGAAGACGTCTCTGCGGATGCATATTATCAATTAGAGTATGCGTGGTGCGAAAACGATCTATGGTTATTCGAATTACTTACTCGGATGGACGATTATGTCAACCGTAAAATGAACGTAGCGCATGGTAAATTTCGCGAACTGAACCACGATTGTTGAAATAAATTTTGCACAATTTGCAAGCGTTATTCTATTCATGGTGAAATGGCAAACCAAACTGAGCACAAACCCGTTAGTGTTATGTATATATCCCATGTACAAATTTAAAGTCATATGAAAGGTGACTTGTTACCATCGAAAACATTTATCTGACATAGTAATTTAGTAGTTCATCATCAAATCTTCAGGAGCACGTCAAATGGAGTCTCACGTACATTCAAAACCATAGCATTCTACGTCAGTCTTGTTTCTAAAATTTTGTCGTGTTGACATTCTTCGACATATTTTTGAAAGTTTAAAAGCTTAAAAACATCTTCAATTATTATTCGGTCTAACAAGTACAATTCGAGCATAGTTTGTTCCATTAGAGGGCTACCTTGAACTTCTGGTCATCACAAGGTCAAGTATTCAACACTATAGGTTAGGACAGGACGCGTATGACTAATAATAATTGTGATCGAATATAAATGTTAATATTTAAAAAAAAATTAAAGTTTAGGTCAACTTTATTCTCCCTTGTAAACTAAAAGCTTTCAAATCTTCTGGATAGAATCAAGATGCCGATTACAGAATAGAGATATAATATTATGTACCGTAATTATTTTTTAAATAATGCCAAATTATACGGTAACATTTTAATTATATTTAAAAATATATAGATTGTATTTTAAATTTATTTGACAATTTAACATATTATTGTGCCTTATAAAATATATCCACAATCAATAGCGTTTTTTTAATATTCATGTTTTGATTTTCATTTTGCAATATTAGTATTTAGTTTTTTTAAAAATTACTTCGATGTATCATCATTTTGAAAATAAAATGATGAAACGTATTTTGATGTTGAGACCTATCTTGCAAGCATATCGATAGAAAAATGTTCAAATATAATATAAATGCCATTGGATTGGCTCCGATTGTCACCTTTATCACAATCCCTAAGAAAACGAAAGCAAGAAAATGCACAATCAGACTGATGAGCCATTTATTAAAGATAGTTAATATGCAAATAATACACGGATGTGTATATCGCAAAGTGAAAGAAAGGGTAGGTATAACACAGTTTAGCTTTCGAAGTGGGATAGGTACTCGAGAGGCGTTATTTGGTATTCAAGTGTTAATTCAAAGATGTCGAGATGTGAATACGAATGTACATGTGTGCTTCATTGACTTCCTTAAAGCATTTGACAGAGCTAGACATGATAAAATGATTCAAATCCTGAAAGCCCTGGGATTGATGATAAATGCATAAGAATAATGGTTAATCTTTATTGGAGCCAGAAAGCAAGTAGATATAAAGAGAGGGATGTATTCTCTCACCAACTTTTGCTGTTCAACTTATATTCAATTGTGATTTATGTACTTACTGTTGCCATTTTCAAAAAGTAAATACGAAAATTGCTAAAATAATTAAGAACATTTTTGTGCCTTTGTTGATCTGCAAAAAGCGTTAGATACATTGATAAGTTATGTATGGTTTTACCTAAGTGCGGGTAACGGCTGAATGGTAAACTTATACAGCCAATTGAATCCCTGTACGAGAGAAGTAGTGCTCGCATAAGAATTAATGGGTCATTCACATAATGGTTTTATATTACAAAACGTGTCAAAGAGGGTTGCGTATTCTCACCATGGCTTTTCAACTTATTTATGGGCAATCGCATGAAAAAAATGGAAGAATATTGGATGTCTGATGTCTATTCTTGGCTTGGTGGATAGAAAATCCGATGAATGCACGGAGTGGACTGAGATATGAATACAAATTAAGTGCATCAATTAGAAACATATACATACAGACAAACTCAATTGACATCGGGATTTGAACCAGGATCTCTTCCTATCCTGGAAAGTGCGTTATCCAATTACACTACGTCAGCTTTGTAAGTTAACTAATTTTCGAACTTATAGTTGCAGTTATTTCAAATTGATACATTAAACGTTTCATTTATGAGGTACGTGTAAACGCACCTTGTACTTTACTTGGAAGGTGGTGTGGAAAGGGGTGCACGTTTCATGGGAAACATGAAGGTTACAATTCTGTAAATCGAATTATCTCCAAAACGGCTACTCTAACGAATAAAAGCTAACATACATTTTTTGTAGGAAATTATCTAAGCTGCAAATGTTATTAATTATATTTTTTCTGTAAAAATGATCGTTAACGAGATATTTACGAATAAACTTTTTTGGTGACATTTGACCCTACGTAACAATTTTAGCAGCACTCGTATCGATGGGGACTTTTGACATTTTGTTTAGAACAACAATATCAAGGCCCATACTATAATCAAGCTATCCGGTAATTTGTTGGAAGCGCAATGTCTAATCTCACTAGACTATTATTTAAGCAGAAAATATATTTTAATATAACGGTATTTATTTATAAAATCCCCAATAATATAATATCGGCGAAATTTATACAAAAAATTGATGAAAATTAACATGAGTAAGACCAATCTCAGAAATCAGTGTTGTATAGTGCGATGAAGATTTTTAATGAAATGCCAGAAAAAGAGAAGTTGAATAGATTTAATATATATGTAAAAGATAAGTTTTAGTAAAAGAAAAGACTTAATATTAGAGCATATATTGGAGAGCTTACGTATGCATTCTGTTAAGAATTAAATAAATAAATAAATAATATCTGAAACGATCTTAATTGTATGCCTATAATGATTAATCCACCAGAAGAACATATTAATACAAAATCGCATAGCATATAAAACATACTGTCATGTCGTGAGGTCACTTGGGTACCTAAGTGCCGTGCTGGCCTATTAGTATTACTCACCTTTTTTAATATCGAAAATTAACTCCGGGGAGAAAGCGACAGTTTGGGAATTGACTCCAGGCAAACTATTCGGATGATCTATTTGTCAGCCATTTCCAATCAAACTCCCCCCTCCTCCCCCGGGCCTGGGGCATCCCTTCCGGGGGAGTGACTTCATCATCCCTTTTCAGAGGGAAATCCAGGATCATCAATAAGGTTGGCGCTCAACCCTTGTTCCCAATTAGGGATGGTATACTATCAAATTCGGTAGAAAAACTTTAAACCCGGTGTGTTTCAAGATTATCTACTTGATGGAATACACGAAACGTGAGGGGCGTCATATTGTTAATTATTAATAATTAATATTAATTATTTATATTTTTTATGATGACTCTTTTAGGTGGCTTCGATCCCATCAAAGATTTAAAATAAATATATGTGCAGTATTATAAATAAATGTATCTTACCTTACATTACATTTCTTACAATTTTTTATTTGAAACACTATATATTGACAATTCGATTATTCCCACACAACAATCTATTCGCTAAGTTTTATTTTTCTAAAATACAACTTATTTCAGTATTTACCAAGTGTCGGCTACAGACATAAAGTATTTTATTCTGGTGATTGTTTGATTATAACGTATTCGGCAAAACACTAAACCTCTAACCTTTAAGGTACAGTTATCAATTACCTTTACAATTGACACTACGTCACACATATCTTTCAAAATAAGTGCTGCTTCTAAAGAATTGATTGATAATACAAAATGTATGGCGCACTATTGCGCCGTATTGTAACATCAATGTGTACGATTCATTATTATTTGTAATCACACACTTTAAAACAATTTTTTTTAAATTAGATACAACATGAAGCTATTTTAGCACAGAACACATTTATTAGGCGTGTCCCCTTATAAAATTTGCCATGAAAAGTGCGTTAGAAAGCCCATTAAAAATTTCGTATTTTACAATACGCCCCACTTTTACCTTGTATTTTATTTTCGACCTTTTTGATTTGCTTTTAAATCAAAAAATTACGGATGTCGAATCCCATTTTAAATTTAAACCTATGTCAGTGTATTTATATTTTTACTATGTTTTTAAACTACATACATTATTACAAAGCGTGAGGCAGTTTCCCCAGATCAGGCCTAGCCAAGTGTGAAATTACCATAATATGTAGTATGTAAGAATTACTATGTAAAAATTTAAGTATACAAAATAAAAAAATATGTATGTACGTGTGTACGCATATATTCCAAATTTGTTGTGTTAGAATTTAAATACATCTATACATACTTGTGAAAAAATTTTTTCTTAAAATTAGTCATAATCATTAAATTAATCATCCCTGTGAAGCTTTGTAGAAATCCAGTATTAATTTTATCCTCAACTCCCCTTTTCACATTGATTTTTATAGACAGGCATAGTCTAAAATCATATTTATATATAAGATATAATATTTACAACGCTATTTTCACGTCTTGCTTGATTCTTCGGCGGTGTAGTTCGATTCTCCGCTTGTGAAATTGTTATTTTATTTATATATCTGTAAATTTGAATATTTTTTTGTAGCAGAAAAATATATTTTATGCAGGGATGTCTGCGACGTGTACCACGTTTCTTTTCGCACAATATTTTACTAATGTTATATCTAAACATCGGTACACTAATACACATAATCGGATACCTAAATTAGCTGAATGTTAACAAGTAATCAAAATAACCAGAACGTATAGCCAGCAATGGGCTCATTTCTATTTGGAGGCTGTTTTCTTGAGAACGCCCTCCAGTCCCGCCAGTACCCTCATTCATCCCCATCACTAATTGATAAACCTCCCATCTTACCCAGTTTCCCGATGGAGCCGTGGATTACTCTTCAGAGGTCCAGGGAACTCAAAGTGATTTACCAGTAAAGATAACATGTTATTTGCAAATTAATTCAATTAAAATGCAATCCAATTTGTCATAATATTTTGCATAAATGTATTCCAAAATTTCGCACGGCTACAGGTCACCTTGTAGCGAACAGCTGACACTACAGGAGATGGCTTTTAATGGTACTTATGTAGATTCTTGTTCTATCTTTCCCCCTTCATGTCAGTATTCAGGGTATCTCCAGCCAGATGCACTCTTCCAGATGTTCGATCCAAAGTTGTGCCCAGGGTAATGTTGTATATTTTCTAGATCACTTTAGTGTATGCCTATACATTATGATGTGGCCAAATATTGGAAGACTCTTTTGTTTCTTGCTGTAGATGCAACTTGGTGTGGTTGCATTTGTTACAAGATCGAGGCACGCGCGCGTTGTGCTATCCACGGGGTGCATAACATCATTTTCTAGTAATACATTAAGATTGGAAAGATACGATTGTGAACCAACATAAGTACTATTATATATTATACAACATAATCTTATTTTTCTTCCACGATGAAAAATGGCGGAGTGTTGGCCTCTTCGTCTGCTCTTCCTAGATCCGTATATATTTCATTATTCTTCAGTTCCCGAATCTTCTCATCCTGCTCCAATTTTCTTCCACCTCTTTCTTAGTCTGTTTTTATGTCATGATATTTATTCAATATTCTCTAATCTAGCATTCTTACAACATTACTAGTCTAGTTCAGCCATTTAACTACACTTTGAACCTATAGAATGTAACACAAATTTTTTCTTACTCAATTAATATTTTACGTTCAAAAACGTTAATAAAATATAATAATTATTGTTTAATATTGATTTAATTTATATGAAATACCACGGAACTATGTTCTGTAAAAACTGCAACGTATAATAATGTGTTTAGATTCTTTAAAAAATCACTGAACCTACATAAAGATAAATGAACTATTCCGGCAATGTTACGAGCTGTGTGCGTAATAAATAAGTCAGTCTAGTAAGGTTTCTAATTCACCGCCATCGTCGCCTTCCCCGAACATCGCGAACGACATCTACATTCAGCGGAGAGAAGCTGTCTCCAGTGGGCCGATCGTCTGGCCACAGCGAGTCTCGTCAGGTACTCGAGCACCGAGGACTCGCTCTTCTGTATTATTTTTTCCCTATCCCTTACTCTACAATCTACAATTCGACACCAACGGCGCATGAATATTTATTCCATCATCACTCCATAATTACCCCATAATTATATCATTTAAAATTTCTACATAAAAATGGGATTGAAAAATAAGAATAACTTACGTGTTTATTTAATTTAGTTATTTATAGTTTTGATGAACAGAGTGTCGAAGATGTTGAAAACAAAGAATTGGCAATTTCAGTGGAAGAAAATACTTGAAAAATAGCCAGCACTGATTAAACAAAGAGGATCCATCTTCCTTTACTGTAATTTTCACCATCTCAAGTATCTCGATAATTATCTACGACCAAAAAATTAATAGCAGAGAATTATTGAATTTAAAATCGAGATTTATTTTACAGGTATTGTAATTTAACTGTAAAAATACGCGGAATCAAGTGGTTTGACTAATAAAGTTTATTTACTGTTATTTTTAATTCAATTCGATGGTTAAAATTGTCTATTATTTTCGAATCAACCTAATATTTTATTTCAACCGCAAAAATTCAATCTCTGGATGCCTATTTAGATTTTGGCTATATTATAATAAGATTTAGAGGAAGTGTATGTATGCCGATGGAATATCAAAAGATTGGCAATGTGAGGCGTGATGATCAATTTTGAAATTTCAATCCATCATTGTGTTCAAAAATTAAATGGTTAAGCAGGATCTCAGAATACAGTTAAGTGACTTCCCCAAAGATGCCTTTTACTTCTAACTTTCTCCTTAAAAATAAATCATACCCAAATGGGATTGAACTATGTAACATGCATTCACTCTACACTAAGTGGTGTTATGATAAATAACCATAGACGAATTAGAGTTTTATTCCAATTGAATTAATTTTAACTATGATTGCAGGAATCTTCGTTCCCCACCCAAAAAGCATACAACACAAACTAACATGTAGTAAGCATAAAGGGAACTAGTATAAAAACAAACTTTAAAAATATCCGGAATATGAAAAATGTTACGAGATGAAAGAAAAATTCCTGGCGTTACACAAAAATGATCTAAATGTTTGAGCTTGAATAAGATTCCTCCCGCTTTGAGCGTGTTTTTATTGCCGATATGCCCAATATTTGAAGAATTTGTAATCATTATCCTAGTATGTTAACCCGTCTATCTTCGTGGGGCGGTTCGGCGCGGGGGAGGGAGGTTAAGGACACTAACGAGGGGGTGGGAAGTGCGCTCATTTGGCGAAATCATTCCCTTAGTTCTAGGGGAGCGCGGAGCGGAGGGTACAGGGGAACAGGGGAGCAGGGGAGCAGGGGGAACACGTGAAGAATGTACGCTAATGAACTGAGAATAACATTATGGAATGTAGCCGGGAGGTACAGGAAGAACCGCGGTAGTTTAAGGGATGTTCAGTACAAAACATGTTGATCATTATTTATTTTCGCATTTTAACGGAATCGGAAAAAATAGTTATTTTTAAAAATAAAATTAGGTATCACTACTATTGTAAAATAAGTACATATAAATTACAATACTTAGGAAGCATATAAGGATATGGTACAATAGTAGTCAGCAGAAATGAAGGTCAAGATAAAAGTACAGTGACCACATTAATAGGTACCTACCCTACCATTAATAAAAATAGTTACACCGAGAACACTATTTTTAAATACAAAAATAAGATATTTTTATTTGTTATCTTTGTTTTATTAACCACTTAATTGAGTTTAAATACATCTACCGGTTTCGAAAAATACTATTTTTTTCTTCAGGATGTCAAAACTAACTAAAAACATATATTATTATTTCTTTACCAGAAACTATTTTTAAAAAAACAATTATTTACGTTAGGTACTAAATTTATTTTTTAAATAATTATTGTTTTTTTAAAAATAGATTCTGGTAAAGAAACAATAATATATGTTTTTAGTTAGTTTTGACATCCTGAAGAAGAAAATGGTATTTTTCGAAACCGTTAGATGTATTTAAACTTAATTAAGTGGTTAGTAAAACAAAGATAACAAATAAAAATATGAATTTTAACCACAAAGTTAATTTAAATAAGACATCTCAACAAACAAGAAGCACAATAAAATACGTGTATATCCGTGAAATTACTTCAATAGTCGGCTCCAATATCGGTAATGTACAGTAATGTAAAGTAAATGTAAAGTAAAACCACTCACTTGGTTTATCTGGCCTGCAATCTGTTGAGCGGCAATCTGCTGATGGTCTTCCGTAAACTTCAGGCTGTCCAGCCTCCGACACTTGAGCCGATAACAAAACGCAATTTATACCGCCGTTAATAGATCCGTTCCGATATATTTTGAAAAATCAGGATTACCAATCGAAAATGTATTACGATTAAACAGCGCGATTGGAAAAATTAATAGATTAATATGAATGGCTACCAATCAGTTATTGATTGATTTGAATTTCAAAATAAGTAATTAATTCATTGTATGGATTTGAGATCTGAACGTTAAAATTAGCTACCATTAAATGGCTGGAGGCCTTTGGGATTCGGCTGTATCGACTATGGCCACCAACATTTTACCCTTTTAGCGCCCTTTCTGTCTCTGTCCAACTCCGGGTGTACACTTACTCAATTGTATCCATGGACGATCTGTATCTAGGTATCTATTCTTTCTTCGGAGTTTTTATTACATTTTAAAACCACTATATCTAGAACATATTGGCTTTTAAGGAATCTTACCTCCTCGTTTGCCGGTTTACGAACGTTCTACACAAGGAGTCTCATTTCAGCAGCTCGGATCTTCGAACTAGTTCTCTCTGTCATGATTTCCGTTGCGGATCCATCACATTGCTAAAATATAATATAAGTATGTAATATTTTTTTTTAAATTTATAAATGTATCTGTGGTGACTCGTCCCGAGAAACTAGTAGTGTAGTTGAACATTAATAATCATAATCAAACTACACTAGGAAACATCAGCGCGACCTGAACACACCCAGCAGCTATGCGATCTGCGCGGGCCGAATGTCTAACCTCTCCTCTCCGATTCTCGTCTCAACCGCAGGATTTAGTACGAATTCCGTTTTCACCGCAGAAATTCTAACAGTAGATGACAAAAAATCTATAATGAATTAAATTCTATTGAGAATCTATATGTTTTAATTCATCAAAACACGCCAACTTATTAAGAACAATTAAATCATCTTATTAGAAACATTTTTTTATCATATTGCTATAATTAATTATGACGGTATCCTTCCCATACACAGAATTTCCTCAAATCTTTCCACACGTATCGTAGAACATAATACAAACAATTAATGAATAAATATCAGATATCTCATAGAGACGAAGCTATTTCTTTGTTATATCGTGATCACTTTATATATATATATATAACGTTCACCAATTCTCACCCCTCAATTTGTTGTATATATGTTAGTACGTGGACTCGCTTCGAGTACCACTACACCATCGCCCTCTATGGACCAATTCATTCAATTCAAAATTGATAATTCATTTTTTCTTGAAACAGCATATATATCAACTCAATGAGAATCTGATGTATTTGAAAATTATTTAAAGCAATATTCTTTATCTGTAAAATGTTCTTGGATATATCCACATATTGCTAAAACATTTATTGAGTAAATGTAAACTTTACTAATGCACATGCGCACTGCGCGCGAGCCACTGACAGATGTCACCGAAATCGAGTATTTTTCAATTTTTGACACTGTAGTGTCGAAATGTACAATATTATGTCGGATAGCAGTGATATCACAGACTTTTTTGATGACAAACTAATTAAACAGTATATTTTTAACAGGAAAAGTAAAACTTGGACCTCGGCACATAATTTTTTGCGGGAAGAAATGGGTTTTAAAAAATCTTTTTCCGATAACGGATTGCATCCACTGGATTTGTCATCTAGGGCACATTTGCATTATGCGCATCCACTTGACATCCGTCATTAAAAGCATTCTTTTAAATTTTTCGACGTCGTATTATTGAAATGAACATTATTATGTCAGATAGCACTAATACCGATTCTTCTGACGATCAAATAATTGTTCAATACATCCTTAACAAGAAGAGCAAAATCTTTTAGGCTACAAAGTGATCATTTTATATGGGAAGATATAGATTTTATTGTAAGATTCCGCCTGTCCAAAATTATGGTTAGGTAACTGGTCTTGCTTATTTCAGACAATATAATGTCATCTAAAGTTATCTACTTCATAGGTATATAATAATATTTTTGATAAAGATCAGAAATCACGCAGTTCGTCCTGTAAACCAGGTCTCGATAACTTTGCATTTCTATGCCACAGGATCAATGCAAAGATGCACGGGTGATATATCTGGTGTACACAAGAGCACTATTTCACGGATTGCGAATAAAGTGAGCAGAGTAATAGCCGCTCTCAGATCACAATTTATGTATACCTGTATCTACCAAAGAAATTCAGCAATATCTGAATCAATTCTTCAACATTATAAAATTTCCAAACACGATCGGTGCAATAGATTGCACTCATGTGGAAATCCTATTTCCAGGAGGAAATAATGCGAAATACTATCAAAATATAAAGGATTACTTCTCCATTAATGTGCAGGCAGTAATAGATGCCACAATGAAATACACAAATGTTGTTGCAAGGTAGCCAGGCTCAACACACGATAGTATTCTAGTCATTCTAGATTAAAAGGGCAACTAGATGATGGTATTTTTAATGAGAAACATCTCATTGGTGACCGTGGTTATCTACTCAAACCATACTTACTTACTCCATTTACAAATCCAATATCTGTGGCAGAAAAACTATATAACGAGAGCCAAATCAGGACTGGGAATGTTGTAGAAAGAACATTTGGGGTGTGGAAAAGGCGTTTCCCCGCAATAGGTATGAAACTCAGGCGGAGTATTGAAAGAGTGGAAGCAGTCATTGTAGCCACAGCAGTGCTGCATAATGTTACCGAGTCACCAGACTTTGTGACAATATTATATGAAATTGACTCTGAACCTGCACAGGATGGAAATAATGTAAGACGAGATCTAATAAATGGCTATTTTTCCCAATTATTAAACCAGCCATAGCATTTCATTTATTTATTCTTAATATTGTGCGTACAAATGTAAATATATATGTTATAATATAAATAAGATCAAACTTATCTTACACATATTGGCTTAGTTTCATTTTGAATCTATGAAGTATCTTCATCTGGCATTTGACAAAAAATCTTCATCGCTCTGTACATCATTCATTTCTGAGATATAGCCTAAATTGTTGTCACATTTATTTTACAATAATATTGGATCTATAATAAAACAATTCTTCCTCTGTAAAAACTCTTTTATTATATTTATATATATATACCTTTTAACATAAATCACATACAGAAATTACCATCATAAATTGAGTAAAGTCAAGTAAGTAAAATTAAAGTCAATAATTAGAAACTGTAAAGCCATATGACATAACTACACATTATTATTTTAGTAAATAGAAAAACGGTTTATGTTAATACCTTAAAATGAAAGGGGGTGAAACCACATTAGCTAAATACAGCAAGGCAGTAAACATATAAAAATAGAGAAATTGTTAATGTTTATAAAATTAAAGAAGTAAATTATTTAATTAATTACATATTATTTTATTCTTTGACTAATTTAAAATTTAGTTGGGCCAAATATCTCTCAGCTTGACTACATGCAGTTCTTGTGTATTGTCTATTTGTTCATTTGGGGTGATTGAATTCATTTTGCGTTTTGATTTATCTGCGAACAAAGAAAGGGTATATATTATAAATGAAATAATTAAACTAAATAAAAGCATTATCGATATCTAATATTTATATTTTATTACATTATGTTAGTGTGCATACACCAGAAAATTAATTAATTATATTGTGAATTATCATTCTGTGCATTTTTTTGAGGTGATGCCATGAGTTGGTATTTGAATGCAATGCCAAGATATTTAGACTTGAGGCCTGTGCTCAACATCTTCCACCTATGAACATACAAACATATTACATTTGTATAATTGATCTGCTTACAATTGGGATGTGCATTATTTATTTGTTTTTAAAAGGTAGCATATTAAATGCAAAATGAGTGATAAGATTTGCATTGCAAGGCCTTGCAGAGTACTTACAGTTAGTCGTATAGCAACATACAACCAACAAGGTTTGTCAATTCGATATAATTTCTAATGACAGCTATCAAACAAATTACTTACTTTGTTTTTGTATTTTGATTTAATTTTGAAATAAATGTAAGTTAAATAATATTTATTTCCTGTCATTATGTACTGACGGCTCATTTTTAATCGTATACATTAATTTTTGTTTCACATATTTAAAATGTTGCTATTTGTAAATAGGTACCCACTTTTCACGTTATTTAATTTTAAATGTTCAGAACAAAAAAATCTATTGACTAGAAAGTTTTTTAACTAAAATTTCATTAATTAAATGTATTAATTATAAAGATATACATACAAAATCAATATTATCGAAAAATAAAAACATTGTTGTTGCGCTACCGGGATTCGAACCTGGATCTCTTCCCTAACCGGGGGAGGTGCTTTATCCAACTAAGCTACAGCGGCACTATTTTTATCGACAATTTTTCGACCTTATATGTTACCTTTTTGATATCAATACATTTAATCGTTCCATCATTTGACAGAGCCATCTACCTTATTTTTACAGAATCTCAAATACCTTTGAGTGAATCTGATAGCAGACGCTAGAGTTATTAATTCATTTTTATTAAATTTTGGACACATTGATACAACTTTATTATTTTTAGGAGAACACATTCTTATTGTGAAGTTGTAATTATTCAGAACATAGTTCTGTGATATTTTAAATATGAATTAAATGTATTAATTATAAAGATATACATACAAAATCCTTATTATCGAAAAATAAAAACATAAATGGTAGGTATCTTATATATATGAGTAAAATGCAGGGATTTATTTTCAATTCGTGCAATATGTAGCACAAATGTCCCAGTTGTAGCTCTTTCTATTATACATTGTTTGTATCCAGTGAGAGTTGAATGAGAGTTGCGCCCGGTGAAGGGAATTACAAGCAACTCGTATACAGGGTGCACATAGAATAGTTATTTAAAAAAAATAAAAATAGATTCTGAAGATCTCCTGGGTGACTACATTACCCATGTAGAGCTACTTAATAGAACTAAAAAGGAGTTGAATATTTAATCTTGGTGCTAGAAACAAATGAAATCTTTGTGCAAAAGTTTAGTTTAATTTTGGCACGAGATAGTGACAGCTAGCCTGTGTTCTTGTTAAGTGAGGGTGCGTTATTTGCTGATGATATTGTTTATATCGGTTAGTATGTACCTATAACGTTTTCATTAAAAATATATTAATTGATATTATTAATTATATAGTAATATTAATAACATGTATAAAATTATAATTGAGAATCACGTCCCAGGGTAGCGACTCTCCGAAATGCCTCTCAGAAATATTGCGAACAATCTATATTGAATCCGAAATTTAGCTATTTATGGAACTATTTTTCATAATTATATCCAGCTTTGATATTTTATTCCATTCCAATTCTTCGGCTTCGCACCATTGTGAGTATAAGTTATACAGAACGCGAGGCATGTATTACGTATATAATGGCGTTCCAACCTCTCTGCCTACCCCGCGGGGAAACTGCGTGATGGTAATTAGATTTATTTATTTATTTCATATCATATGTTTAAGTACATTTGGTATTTTAATATCTGCCTCACTGGGCTTCGCCCGTGCTGAGCCAAATATTTTACATTTTTAATCAACAATCAACATATTATTACAATACATAATTATTTTATCAACTATAAATTTAGAATAAAGAAGAAGAAAAAATAAAGTGTAAGTAACAAAATATGATACATTTTTTGATCTTGAGAAATTTATAACCTACCTGAAGTATAATACACATTTTAACAAGATACAATACAATTTGATTTTACACACACACATGCACAGGCTGTTCACTCATTAGTGTTGGGTCTGATGTCTTTATTTTGCATGCGTTCGGTCTGAGTTTTTTATCCAAAAATTTGTTACGACTTTCAACTGTCTGTTTGTCTGAATGCTTTTTTATGTATTTAAAAAAATAATTGTACAATTTGGGTGCTATAAAAGCATCTATTTTGTGCTCGAATGTGGTGCACGTCCTAGAAATTGCTAAATTGTTTTCTTCTGAGATTCTGCTATTTTTGGTAGTTACATAGCATAATCATCGAATCAATTTTGTGACTTTAAGCACATCATATAAGTCGCAGAGTTCCTGGGTCCGGACTACAATCCATTTTCTTCTGCGAGTCTGAAATTTTTTCTAAAGGTCCTTCTTTCAAATGCGTCTAGTGTGTTTCATCTTCCATTGTTAGGTTTAACACTGATCGTAACTAGAGATTTATACAGCAGTATATTTGTTTTACTGTACATAATATTTGACATCAGTGGTTTTAGTATGTCGGAATAGCAATAAAATTTTAATAAACTAATTAATAAAATATGTAATATTTAATAATGCAAAATAATTAAGACATCATATTAATTTGTGATGATCTCTATTTATGTTTTAAGTTGATTAAATTTATATTGTATTACCTCGCATTGTAACGGAAAGGTTAATGACTTATTTTAATAATAATGAAATGTATTCAAACGTGTGGTAGTAAAATTTGTTTCAAGTTAAGCAAATGCTAGTTAAATTGTTCAAATAGTATTTTTCAGCGCCTCTCAAAAGCCTCAATTTATATGAACACCCTGTATTTGTTCAATCCCTTACAAAATTTTTGTTTCTCTAATTTTAGCGACGAACACAATACGGTAGATCATTTTATGAGTTTTTTGCAGAAGCCTGTTCTCAATGAAAGAGGCTTTTTGCATGACGTTGGAAGTCGCTCGTTTTGTTACGGTGGAAACTGTCCTTAACAATGGGGCATCGTAAGATTTCTCTCGTTGAAGAGTGTTGTAATTTCTCTGTTTTTAATTTTCCTTTCACAAGAGGAATGGTGTCAGACAATTGGCTATTATTAACGTTGTTTTAATTAATAAATTCGACGGTATTGCATATAAATTAAAGCCTAGCTTTTTGTCGAACCTTCCCTTTTATAGACTTATTTACTTAAAAAACACAGGTGGATATGTGATCGTTATTAGAATATATATTAGAACTAAAAATCAGTTAGATTCAAAAATATAAAAAGGTTATGAGTATTCATTTATAGGTAAGTATCAATAAAATCGAATCAGAAGAATTGAGTGCGTGTATATTTACATATAGATAATTAACTCTTGGGACTTCCACTTGGGGCGGATTATCATTCCATAATCTGTCCCAAGTCGGTTTATCTTTCTTTTCGTACATACTGATATTCACCTTGATGTGCTGTGAGAGACGAGGAATAAAATGTATAGTTAGTAACGGAACAGTTGAGACAAACAAACTTACAAGAGTGAGAGGCAATGAGTTTATTTAACTAAATAATAATATTATAGATAACAAGTACGCTGTGGAATGCTAATACAGAGTTCGAAGTATAACGATGTTGATCGGTTCAGAGGCCGCAGTAGAATAACCTACCAGCCGGCCAGCTGCGTTCAGTTCCGTTATTTATGGTTTACGAGTTTATGCTATTACATAATTTGAAATAAAATCCAAAAGTAGAATGTTCAGGTGCTATTAGATATAACATTCCGTAATAGAATGTAACAAAATTTACCAATTAATTTTTCACCGATCGCCATTCCTGAGTCCTGCGTTCGGCTGTATCGTGGCCGATGCGCAGCCAAATGGTATCTAATACACATCATTGTCTTTGGAATTTATGAAATAGAAAAGATATTAAAAGTCATCGTGCTACTGAGAGAGAGAGACTGAAAACAATGCTGGTCAATATATGAAGAGAGTGAGGATATTGTATAACGTAGAGGGAACCTGAATGTGAAGTCATACAGGAAACTAACCATTTCCTAGTATGCATAGTGACACCAGGCCAGTACACCAGTCAGTACACGAGTGGTACGGTTCTAACTGACGAAGAGAAGATGCTAAATAACGCGCGGACCAACACGAAAAGAAGAAGACGTTCCTCTCCATTCATTATAGTTATATTGTAATATAGGACTAAGTTCTAAAATCATAAATATTCTCAATATTCAATACTATTTATTGTTCACTCACAAAGCATCTCGTCAAATATAATAGGTCGCATCTTGACGTAAAAGGCCCTGCGTGGGTTGATCATGAAAACCCCAAAAATTACCAAAAGTGGAATTACAGGTCTAAATTCATTTATTTAAAAATTCCCTCCGGGACGTAAAAATGATTGTCAAATGTTGTTTTTCCGCAAAATGGCCATAAATAAATACCGATGGAATTTCCATCTCGCACGTTTGAGCGATGCCATCGAACCTTCGCGAGCCCTTAACTCCCGGGGAATAAATGGAGGGGTGTGTTTGCAAATCACCCGACCGTATTATGTATTACTCCGCATAATTTTTGCAGGCAGCTCCGGGAAGGTGCGTGGAGAGGGCGCTCATTCAATTCACCACTTGGCGAGACTCCCACGGGATCCTTAAAGGCAGAAATACCGACTGAAGGGAGTATTTGGGTTACGGCGGAACTCCTTGATGTCAACGTTTTTGAGGAATAGCTTCAAATACTTAAATCCTATTTTGTACCCAATTTAAACATGAAATTCAGGGATAAATTATTTAATAGTTATTAAAAACAGATTTTATACAAGGAATATTATACATTTATTGATTAAAATAGGATTTTATACATATAGTACATCAATGTTTCATTTAAAATTTAAATTAGGAAAAACTTGGTCTTTCGGTACTAAGATCAGACCCCTAACCATTCGGGGTCTAGGCGGAAATCTTACTAAAAAGCGAGTCAAAAAATAATCGAATTAAATAGATATGAGATTAAATAAAATCACTTTATATAAAACCACTCTTTTTTAATTTATTGTTAGTTTTAAATACGTTCTGACGAAGCTTTAAGCTGTTTAACTTTAAGTCCTGACTAAGTGAAACCGGTTGGCGTCTAGTAAAATTTGTGACTTTATACAAAGTGGTTGTGTTTTATTTAATCTAATATGTCAAACCGCAAAGTGATTGCTTTCAAAGAAAATAAAAATAAATATGCATTAGTTAACATTGGTTATATACAAAAACAGAAACGGATAGATACAGGGTACCTGTTTTTAATGAATTATTCTGACTAGAAGAACTTTTGACGACCATTCTATCTGGATTTGACTAACTTGACGTCAGATGCCATCGGTGCAGTGGCGAGCTGTGTTTCTCGACGAAAAAATATTCGGCAATTCAATTATCCACTGTTAATCCATTGCACGACTTGATATTCTCTTCAGTTCTCCGCCATTCTTGTTTACGTCTATACATCGTGATATTTATGAATATATATATATATATATATATATATATATATTATCTACAAGTGATACCTTGTCGCCTGGTGACAAAGCATCTGTGTGATATTTAGCGTGAAAGAAAGAGATGGTGATGTAAACAATATATTTTTTTATTATGGTGTGATTCCGTATAAATTTTTGACTTATTGCTACATTCACCACTTGACAACGTGCTATAAATTGTAAAAAAATATTATGATAATAATGAGATCAACATGATTTTATTTTGATTATATGATATTTACGTCCACACGAAACCGGGGATATAAAAATAAATGCGGTGTACTTAATCATCGAGACTGATTTCTATTACGATGAAGTTATCTACATTAACCACTAATTATTATTTTGCTAATCGTAAAGTATTTTCTTCGTGGACAACTTACTAAAACAACATTACACATTATTATAATATGAAGTGATTTAGTTCTAAAGGTGTTAGACGCCAACAACCTTCTAGAATGAATAGATTTTCGAGGAGTACTCGAGCTGAATGGACTCCTTCAAGTAGGAAATCCGATTCTACATAGTTGAGCCAGGCTAAAGAGGTAGAAGGAAATTCGGTGTAATTGAACGATATTTTATTTTAGGGATGCTAAACATTATCATGAAAGCAAACACAGCTTTTTATTGAAATATGTGTCCCTTTCTATTAATGCAGTGTCGGTATAAATACACACAATTCACTGATGACAGTAAACGTACATATTAGGATAATGGCGTTGAGAATGATGAATATATTTTATTAGAAAACTACACCACGTACGCGTGTGGCCGTGTAATACGTATCACGTTAGCATTATTGCGCGGATAAATCATCTATTTTGTAGCATTTTTGTCGCGGAAGTAAATAATTATATTATAGGTATTTTTTGTTTATTCTTCATTCTTTTAACTATTGTAAAAGTGGTTTTCAAATTGACTCGGGATGCGTATAGCTCGATGTTTTATTTCCGTACATTAAATGTATTCTAAAAAAACTTATATAATATATATTATTAAAATATATAATTTGTTTATTAAAATATATATATGTAGATTTGGAGGAAGATAAGATTAGATAAGCCTTATATATTATAAATATAATACACTTATTACAAATAAATTACTTTTTGTATGGTGGTATGCAGTAGGTGTCACCCCTGATAGGTTCAGCCTTGTATTGGCTACTTTGCTAGACTTTTGTCTGTGTTAAAGTAGTCAATTGATGAGTTAACTGCACAAAAGAGGCCTAGAGCAAGAATGGTAAAAATAGCAGAGGTAGGAGTCGGTGAAGAGCAGTCCCGCCATGGGATGTAGCGTTGCAGAAGAATAAGAAGAATATGTTAATAATAAATTGTAGTGTGTCAGTATGGATGTGTGAATTTACGTCTGTACAGAAGTAATGGAGTGAACGATTACAAGATATTGGCAAAAATACCTAATGTAATGACGAAACAAAATATTACATTTCTTAATTAATTTGACCAAATAATTAATCAACTCCTCCTCAATCGTCTTGTATTTCTTTGACTGCTTAGTTATTTAATTATAATTATATTAATAAACTTCATACAGAATGGTGGCTACAGTAATGTAATTAATAGTATTGATCACACTTTTTTCCCAGAGATCTTGTTTTGAGAAAGAATGTTTCTGATAAAGAATTCAATTTTCAGGATATGTAATTCGAGAGGAAATTGAGCACGCTGAAAATAAACAAATCGAAAAACTATACCTATCTAAAGTTCGTATGAATCAACTCACGAGAAAGATAGAAGCAGTTCACAAATGTTCTGCTTGAGATGCATGCTGCATACCTCGTGGACAGCAAGATACAGGGTGCCTAAACCCTGCAACAAATCTAACATCTATGTTAGTGAACGAAAGGTCTTTGATATCAAAGATATCAAAAGACGGCACTCGAGAAATTTAGCAAATTACGGACGAACAAGACTTGACCTTGAGACTACAATGGTTGATGAACGCAATCAATCTTACTGGAGAGAACCTGGACTATGGAGAAAACCTATATTATGACGGGAATCTTGGACCGAGACTTGTATCTGTAGATCTGTACTATCATGAAAGCAGAAGAAGAAGAAGAATTAAATTCACATTTTATGAGCTGCTTAAATATTTAAATAAAAGTCAGATTTTATACGTCTCTTGAAATCTACCAAAATTGTGGTAAATGCACAGGATTATCTAATAAGCGCGATAGAACTATCTATTAAGTTATAAAACCAAGTACGATATCAATGATTTTTTATTTATTTGAAAGATCATATTTACAACGGAATATAATTTCATTTAAATGTGCACCACGACTACGTTTGATACAATGCTTTGTTTCGATCCACTTTCCAGCCATTATTTTACATACATCTGGTACAATTTCACCAAATATGCTGTTTTTTATTTATTACATTTTTTTGGTCTTGCACTAGCTGGATCTTGTAGGGGTGTAGCCCCCGATCTTTACGCTAAATACGGCATGTTGTGCCATATGATAAGCCTAAATGTTGTAAACGTCGAGGACTCGATCACTTTGGATCACCCTTACACTTTGTTTTAAACCTTTTCACAATTCGACGAATACCTTGCTCAGATTGATGATCATGACGTCCATAAGATTCACGAAGTGCACGTTAGGTTTGCCGAGTCGACTTATTTTGATAAGTTTTAATAAAATTCCAATGTGAAACGCTCCATGGTAAAATGGCAGACTATACCAGTGATTCCCAAAGTGGTCTATATCGACCCCCAGGGGTCTATGATAACCCCTTGCAGGTTATCATAGACCTCAGGTCTACGTCAGCGAAAAAAAAATTTGGGGGTCCACGATAGTGGATCTCAACATACACTGATAGTACCTATTTACTTACATTATAATCTTATAATATAAAGACATATACATTATTTATAAAAGTACCTATGAAGTAAAAAATGTATTATATATGTTTATAAAATTGTGTAAGTTGTAGGATGTAGGCATTCGCTTTGTGGCTTAAGTTTTCAACACTAAACTTCACTACAATTAGAAATTTACAAAAAATCAATATCAGGTAAGTAGTGGGTCTACCAAAAACCGAAAAACATGGCAAGGGGTCTACGACACAAAAAAGTTTGGGAACCTCTGGACTATACTGAATAAAAATAACGACAGCTGTCAAAATTTTAATAAACATATGTTTTATTATTTATTATTCTATCATATTTATTGGATAACGCTGTATATATATTTCGAAAGTGAAATAATATGCTAATCGACGCATCTGAGGAAAGGTGGAATGTATGTGCCAGGTTTGGAACAATTGAAAGTAGAATTTATTTCACTAATTTATATTTGTAACATTATATATAATTTCGCAGTATGGTAGTCGGAATATTTTCGTAAAGCTGTGAAAGTGTAAGCTTGATTTAAAGCATTTGAGAAGAGAGCGAATACAAAAAACTGAAACAAATGTCCGTTATTTAAATGACTTTTAATGATATTTGATGCGTTTATATTGACTTTTTGGTATCAAAGGAAAAACCTTTGAGAAACACACTTAATTAGGAGCCGTCGACTTATTCTCTTGTTCAAATAAATATAGTCGAACCAATTAGTAGTATGTACTAGATTAATTCGGAGAAATTATCAAAGTTGGAAACTGCCAGATGTGTAAACAACGAGTGGTATTTTATGAACCAATCAATAGCAACTGTGTCGCAATTGTTTATTTTTCTATGCAGCCTCCCGCCTCTCGGGCGTATGATACAATGTACTATTTTTATAGCACGCAGTATTTCTCGTCTGCTATTTTCTCTGAACGGTTTGTGGAGGCCCTGCTCGCGCCTCACAGACCTGGCCGTGTAAACAAACATTTTTTAGCCATTTCTCGCATACTGTCAAAATTCAGACGACAATGCATCGCGATGTAACAGGTCCGAGAAGCCAGCTGAAGCGATCACTTTTCTTTTGGTCATCTTTTCGGACGTATCTCTCGGCACCGTCTCCAGTGAGCTTCGCTAGTCACGAACTTTAACTTACAATTTGACATTCAATCAGTGTAAATAAGCGCAAGCGATTGTAAATCCTGTTTCATTTTATCAACCTGCTCTAGTTTCAACACCAACACCTATACTCACACACAGGCTCCGTAACATTAGTATACACTGCGACATTCATATACATGCGTGAGAATCTGAAGAGAATTAGGACCCTCGGTTCTCATCTGAAGCAATTATTCTGATAAACATAACTTTAAAAGTATGTCGCTCCATCCGAGTGACTCTCACAATTATACACAATCAATACAATCCATAAAGGCTTAAGTCTGAGCTTGACAAAAAGTGTCGGACAACATTTCAGTTGCCAACATCGTCCCTTATGAAGATCGGACGGTCGTGTTTCAAGTGTACCTGAGCTTAGACCATGCTTGACTGAAGTATCGTGTAGGTCAGAAGTGAAAACCAAAAAAGTTGAGTTATTAAGGAGAACACATATTTATTGTGAACTTGTAATTATTCAGAACATAGGTCTATGATATTTTAAATACTAATTAAATGTATTAATTAGAAAGATATGCATATAAAATCAATTTTATCGAAAAATATTGTTATTGCTACCGAGATTCGAACCTGGATCTCTTTCAATCCGGGGAACGTGCACTATCCGATTATGATATACCAACACAGTGGATTGACGACAAATTTTCGAAATATGTTACCTTTTTCAAATTAATACATCTGTCGTTCCGTTATTTTAAAACCATCTACTTTGTTTTTACGGAATCTCAAATATCTTTGAGTAAACCGATAGGAGACGCCAGAATCTTCTTAATAATATATAAGTTGCATCAATGAGTCCGAAATTTAATAAAAATGAATTGTAGAAAATGTTCAAGGAATATGTGCAAATTCTACAACGATACGAAAAATATTATTGTTTGAAATTTTTACAATTAAATCTACGTACTGTCCAGCCGAATTTTTTTTAGTTTAATATTAAATTTAAAAAAAACTACAATGTTATTTATACAAAATGGAGTTTAACGATGCGGATTTTACGTTTTATAAACAATATCTTCTAAATGCCGTCTATTTCTCTCAATACAGTCTTGCAATCGGACTCTTAAATTTGCGAACATGCGAGAGCAAAGCGTTGGTTCGATGGCAGTGACTTCACGGCGGATATTTCCTTGTAGGGCCTGAATTGTTCGAGGATTGTTGCTGTAAACTCTCGACTTAAGGTATCCCCACAAAAAAAAGTCGCACGGTGTAAGTTTTAGTCATATAATATTGTGGGCTAGGTCTGTTACACTCTGTATATGGTAATATATAATTTATGCTCTATTAGCTAAGCTGGCAGACCACTGACTTAGTATGTGAGAGATATCGGGGATGAAGCGCACTTTTTATTAGATAAATTATTGTGATGAAATTTCTAAACCTTAAACTGTAATATATTTTTAAATACTTGCGTCCGGATATTTTCATATTTGAAATCATGGCACTCAATTCTACAGGAAAATATATATTTTATTAAATCCGAGAAAACACAATATTCTCAATTTATGCCGAATTCCGTTTACATATCTAGAATTGTTCTTTTATAAAGGTGAAAAAAACATAATCTACAAATTAAATTTTAAATATGAATTAAATATATTAATTAGAAAGATATACATATAAAATCAATTTTATCGAAAAATATTGTTGTTGCGCCACCGGAATTCGATCCTGGATATCTTTCCTAACCGGGGAAGGTGCATTATCCAACTTTGCTACAGCGACAATTTTCGAACCTATATGTTATCTTTCTGATATTAATACATTTAATCATTCCATTATTTAAAAGAGCCATCTACCTTATTTTTACAGAATCTCAAATACCTGTAATAATAATAATAATTTTGATTAAAATGAATTGATAATTCTGGCGTCTGCTATCAGTGTACTCAAAGGTATTTGAGATTCTGTAAAAATAAGGTAGATGACTCTTTCAAATAATGGAACGATTAAATGTATTAATATCAGAAAGGTAACATATAGGTTCGAAAATTGTCGCTAAAAATAATGTCGCTGTAGCATAGTTGGATAATGTACCTTCCCCGGTTAGGAAAGAGATCCAGGTTCGAATCCCGGTGGCGCAACAACAATATTTTTCGATAAAATTGATTTTATATGTATATCTTTCTAATTAATATATTTAATTCATATTTAAAATATCACAGACCTATGTTCTGAATAATTACAACTTCACAATAAGAATGTGTTCTCCTAACAAATTAAATTGTTTAAAATTGATACGAATTTTTTCAACGCGTTATTTTTAACACAGTTTTTGTGACATATTCTACTACTAATTTGGTATTACGGTAATCATTCATAAATCCCGTGTCAAAATAAAGCGTACACCGCTTTGAATGTTAGACATGTGTATTCGTCACTAAGGGAACCGCGAGCAACATTCGCAATTATTATTCCCCCGGGATCCATTCTACCGAACAATTATATGCTGTCCTAACTAACCTCTACACTAACCGCTTACATTTGTTTACACCGATACAAGACCCATTTTACTTTAACAAGGATTACTTTTCGTCATCTTTGCTCACCTCGTTTGAGTTCATTGGTCGCATTTCAAAATTAAACTTGTACTTGAACAAAATAATATGCATGAACGCTATCTGTTCATTCAAATCGAATATTATAAGATGCCAGCGGTCTGTTCCCGGTGTTGCCCGCGATTCAGATTTCGTTGTAATTTAAAACATGACTATATTATCCTGTGTAGTCCTAGAATGCAACTGAGCAAGATTTGAAATGAATAGTTGTAATCGTGCATTTCGAATGTAGGCGAGAATTGTAAAATGGTCATCAATATCTGAATTGACGGTTGATTTAAATTTACTCGGTAGGTTTTTTATTTATTGGAAAACGGATTGTTTTATCGCTTTGTTTTATCAAAATTCGTTCCGACGTCCAATTCAGGCATTGCGATAAATAATTGTACTGAATCTCAATGAGTCCGCTCCATTGCACGTGTTCGGTCGGCTTCAGCGAGGAAAGTTACATAGAGAGAAACCGAGCCCTTTTGATTAAGGGTTAGAAACAGAGATACTGTACCGACTCAATGCTTAAGAATCCCATCATTCCAACCGATCTCTCTCTTCCATTATAATTTCCAATATTGAAATCTGTTCCTTTCGGCGGTACCGTGCAGCGGATACAGAAAATAAGCCTTTGTGGATACAACAAAATAGAACTCATCTTTGCCGAAGCGTTACATCGTTCAGTTCTAACCAACTTTTCAATTAAAAGTTCTCGAGGTAAATGAATCGGTTTCATTATTCTCAAACACCGATCTTAAGATAAATAGACAATCGAGTTCCGTACTAATTTTCAATAAGACTACAGACACTACCTACTTTCACCTTTTTCTCTTGAGAGCTCTTAATGCCAGAGTCGTAAGTCTTAAAAGTGAGGAACGGGTGAAATGAAACTAAAAAAAATTTAAATAATTTTTATTTTTTTGTCTTGTTTTCCGTTTTTTTATTTTGATTTTTTTTTAAATTCTTTTGATTTTTAATTGAAAACAGCGTTAAATCGGCGTTCTGGTTTGAATTTTTTTTTTTAACATTAGTATATTTCGTTTTTCTTTTTCATCTTCACGTTGAAGTACGCTGATCTTTCACATTTTTGACATTGAGCCACTTTCTAAGCAGACAATATAATATTTTTCTACTGCCTTCTATCTTCCTGTGCATAATGAGTTGTAAGATACCAATTTAGTTAAATAAATAAAATTCTCCCTGGCCGAAAATCAATCCTAAGTCTCGAGAATTGATTAAATGTGATAATAGCAGTTTACAAGTATCTTAAAATCTTAATTAACTTCTGCCGAAGTTCAACAAGGGAAACTATTTATTTTTAATAAAATTATTTTAGTATTAAAATTTGATGTTAAGAATGATAGAACTGTTGGTGACCCCAAGTAATCGAAACAGCGAAGGACAGAGAGCGGTGAAAGAGTGCTGTCCAAGCCACCCCGAGGCCCCCGACCCGATTAGGATAAAGAGTTAAGAGAAGATGTTAAGAATGTTTAATATGTTAGAGTATATATATCATAATATATAAAATATGTAAATCGGTGAATTTCTTCTAACGCAAAAAATCAAAATATAAAACTTATTGGACATTTTGGAACTACAGCTTATTAGGGCAATAGCAAGGTAGTAGGGTGCTTAGAGTGAAAGTTTTTGAAATCAAAAATATTTTGGAAGGCAATGAGTATTAATCCCGGTACCGGCAAAAATGAAAAAAAAAACACCAATTTTCTAACGCTGTTTTCGTGACAAATTTTACTGGTATACCCGATAAATATACGTTTCCTATGTAAAAATGATTGTTTTACTACAATATTATAGAGAAATAGTAAAAAAAAAAAATGTAATATTTAATACACATTTTTATTCCCCATTTTTAGCTTGTACTAAAAACGTGACATCGTGTATTTGACTAACGGCAGTAGTTGCAACAAGCTATCGCCGGATGTTGCACAGCTTTACATTAAATTGAATTCTCGTAAATGTTACGAGTCGTTTTCGATAACAGTTATGAATATTTACAACATCGAAAACCATGAATGCCGTTTAATTCTTCATGTTGCCAGAAATACAAAAATGGCCTGGAATGTTTCAAGCGTGTTATTGAAACCATACAGCGAGGGTTAACATTTATATTATAATAAAATATTTTATGTGCGTAGTTAGTATAGCGTATTCATAAATTCTACCAGCGTTATTATCGAATATAAAATGTGGATTTTTTATTATTGCTCTCACTGAATATTAGTTGAGATATTAATAATATTTTTACTCGAAAAACGCAAGTATACCACCATTTATCGTTACGACGATGGTGAGACATTTAAATATATGGTAATATCGATACGTCTCATGCAACCGATTGAGGACTAGAAATCAGATCATGGGAGCATATGTTCAAATCTCCACTAATCAATTTTATTTGTTTGAAATTCTCGTCTATCTCTATTAATTTACGTATTTAAATCATTTTAGGAACATGTCTAATTAGGTTTGCGATAGTTGTACTGCGGTAGACCACATTCGTTTTTTTGATAAAATGTAATTTCAATAATGAAAAACAGGTTTTACGGAAACACTAGTCATGGTCGCGTAATGGTCACTATTGTTTGTGAGTATTAGTGCATCCTCAATTTGGGTGAAGTATCTTTGAAACGTACGAATTAGGTGGACAGGTGAACTTTTTGATCTGAAAGTAGGTGCATATTTTAAATAGAAAAAAACAAATCTATTTTGAATGTAAAAAAAATTTTAATTTCAAAACTGTAAAGCTGTAGGAAGGTAATTATTTAATATATTTATAATTATCTGTGTATGTTTTTCGAGCCCGTCCTAGAAAGAGTTTTAAACGCTAATATTGTATTACTTTTAACATCATTCAGACTAGTGATGAGGTAAACCATTATTATGATTGTGATTGTGTAATTGGTATTCAATTATTGGAGGTTTAGTTTCTAGTGTATCAGTATCACGTGCTCGACGAATTACGAATTATAAGTGACTAATCATCATTATAATCGAACACAAATCTCCCAATCACAGTCACAGTCACAATCGCGGTTAAAATAACAGTTTAGCCCATCACTAATTCAGACATAACAAACTTACCATCACTTCAATTTCCCGAAGGACTGAATTGAATGAATGATTGCTGGAACACCCTATAAGGATTAAAATGAATTAATTTTTGAGACTTATTAATTAATCGCACTGTTCTGTTCTCATCCTACAAATGCCTGCTTATCCTGATAGAGAGAGACCAATTGATAAAAAAATAAAATTAAAAAAAAAGTGCATCCTGTATCTTCCAGAAAAGGAAAAAAGTAATAAAAAAACTATTGTATATGAAATATTTTGTAAAGAAATAATTAATGATGATTATAAACTAAATAATTTTAAAAAATGTTGTATTCTACTTAACGTTATTAAACTAATGTATATTTTAATCGTTAAACAATAAAATATACTCTATAATTTTAAATATTGAATTATTTACAATATGTTTGTAAAAACATCCATTATCCAAGTTTCTTTAAAAACTAGTTTTAAAAAACGTAGTAGCCTAATAATTCTAATGTAAAATATTTTAAAACTATAGAACTAATAATTAAGGGTAAGTACTACATAGATGCAGTCAGCAATTTTGTCTTTTTCTAACTGTAGATGTAATGATCTTCTTGCAAAGCTTTGCGCATTGTGCAATCCAACTTTACTCTTTTTGATGTAAATTGATAATTCAAAATCGCTGTCAGCTATAAATTCACTTTAACCCCCCGTTATTTATATTAAGATTTAACCAATAGCATTCTACGCTATTCTGAAATTTTAATTGGTGCCAGTATGGAAACTAATTTTTTGAAAGAAAGTGTTGCATTTATTTTGTATTTTAAATTATATTAAAGCGATTGTTATTAATATATTATCCTTCAAGCTTATAGTAGTCGAAAGAGGCTTTTTCATTTTTTTCTCCAAATAAACAAATTTTGAGCTTGCCGAGTTACACATTTTTAAAATTATATATTGAAATGGGAATGTTCTTACTATTTTTTCAAAACTTGTATGCATGGCTTATTGGATGTTTTAATAATCATCGACTGAATTATTATATACGCAAAGTAATATCTAATCAAGGGCTTTTATTAAAAATGTAGTATTTTATATTTAGCCGATTCTTAAAATAATTTAGTATCAAAGATATACTTACATCGTATGCGCCCTTTGGATTTGGAAAATAACTTTTATGTAACATTTTGTCGTTAACCCTAGGAATTCGGAGGAAATTCGATGAGTTTACTTAAGTTATGCGTCGCAACATCCGCTAAGGGATGGCGTACTGGGGTGGGGGCTTTCAAAGGGAAATATTTGTTATGGTGATGAAAAGCAAAATGATGTTGTCCAGTCAGAAGAAGCAAACAGCCCTAGTGATCAATCAAGCTGGGTAGGGGAGGTAGAGGAGGGTCGTGTGATACCCTGCAGCGCTAGAGCCTACCCCCAACCCACCTCCACCTCCATCTCCACCCGGGTAGCGCGCCACTAAAGAGGCTTGACACTGAAAAAAATCAAGATTGTAGCAGTTTTTAAATACAGGGTTAGCCTGGCATTATCCGCTTATTAACATTATTAGTTACTGTATCCAAAAATCATAAGGAGACTTTACATAGCAGTTCAGTTTTTTCCATTTTTATTTTATGTATATAGAATATAGAAATATAAAATATAGATTATGTTTTTTCTGGTTAAATTACGTCACAAAACTGCTTTAATAAAGTGCGTAATATTTTATGTAAATATCAACGAAGAAGAGTTTATTTTCACAAAACGAGAGTAAACTATGAGTAGCTTTATCTAGTAATTATGACGGTCGCCTACTGATCTAGCGGTCGTGGGATCGAGCCTCGTTCCAGGATACTACTGAATGAGTTCCATTTTCATAGCACAAGCATTTAGCTTAGTTTTAAAGTATAATATTAAAATTATTGATACGCTATATTGAAATAAAGAAGACCACCTTAATGTGAATTCAGACAATGTTTATAGAGACTAAACCAAATTACAGCAATCTACATGCGAGGTAGGGCGGGACAAACGAGAAGTGCGATACATAAGTAAGATGTACAACGCATTAATTGAATTTTTATAAATAAATATAATAAATGCCATTTATCTAAAACAACAATGCTATAAAGTGAAAACTGTATTTATTAAATAAAAAAGAGTATTTCTCATATTTATAAGCACCCAATAACCCTATAGTTTTGTTACGCGCAACTTGCAATGTATTAATGTGTTTCAATGCCTGAAACGATCGACAATAAGTATAGTCATCAAAAAAATAGGAGAAATCATTCTTCTATAAAAATCCGACATCGCCACAAGTGAGTGGAGAGTACAAGTAAGACACAAACTTTGATGCGAAGAGTGGGGAGGCGTTCATCCAATAGTGGAGTGCAAACGGCTGATGAGGATGATGATGATAGGTATATTCAACCCCTTCGTGTTTCAAATTCAGACTTTACTACGACATGACTACGATGTAAGAACTACACACTGAAAAGACAATCTTATCCGAAAGAGAGGCCGATTTTGGACATAACAATTATTTCTGACTCAGAAAAGCGGTGTAGTTTATAAAAATATTAATAAATATCTTTCAAAAAATGTGATAAAATAGTTGTAACTTATTATCTTTTTGTACATTTTTTGTTTTCAAATTAATTTTGAACCCTGATTTGTAATTCAATTTATACATTTGAGTTTAATTTTAAATAGTACTTAAAATTGATTTAACATCGTAACAGAATAATACAATTATTTAACAAAAGTAAAATTGTAGTCGATTATATTTTATAATTAATTTTAAAGATTTGTTAATATTTTTTTTATTTTCTTCAAAAGATTTCCAATAGTTTGAATTTACATTATTTATTATAAAAAATCGTCTACAGTCGATTTTCTTGTTACTGAGGATTATGACTCCCGAGTTGTGACCTGGTGATGTGCTTGTCGACTTCTCCTCCATCTTTTTCTGGAGTCCACAGTTCAGAGTGCTGTCGTAATAGGATAGCCAGTATTGCAGTTGATAGGATTGGTCCATCGAGATAGAAATAGCCTTTGTTCTCTCTGGCTTTTCTAGGGGTTGGCTCTAAGGACAAACGAGTTAAGGGCTGCGTCATCATATATTATAGATAACTTTCAATATCGATACATTTTCAAATATGTTGTTATTCATTGATTACGATAAGTTTATTGGGTATTCTTCTGAAATATAAATGCTTCCATGCGATATATTTCAAATCGATGATCTTACTATTCTCTCACTAAGCTAAGCGCTTGAAACACGAGCATTCTATGGCAATTGCACACATAGACAAATTTTCATAGTCAGGTTATCACTTTATTATTTGTGACTTTGTATTAAATAACCTAACGCAACCAATCTTGAGGGATCATAAGCTAATGTAAGGTGACTTATTTGAATCTACCTAATATTGTATTACTCTGTGTGCAGTTGTCTAAGCGGAGATAGTGGAACAGAAGTTATTTTTGGTATGTCTATAAATATATACGAATATGACATATGACGAAAGATAAACTGCAGGTAATAATTACCTCAATTTGGTATCACTGTTGTTACTTTCCACCCCTACGACTAAATTTTACTTATCGCGCTATTAAAAGGCACTACGCTTTATAATTTCGTAAATTGGGTACCACTATTATTTTGCGCGTCTTTCCATAAGATAACTTACACACGACGGATAATACACTCCGGTTCATAATCAAGTTAATTAGTTACCACTATTGTTTCGCTTATCTCCCTGTGAAATAACTTTTCCCGTAACAGATAGTACACTGCAGTTCATTATAGCGTAGGTAGGTACCGTATTCTAGTTTTGGGTAATTTTGTCTCGCTCCCGTTCTCTGAGCGGCGTTCCATTTGCGGCGACCTGATCCGGTGACAATTTAAACTAAAAGCCTCACCCATTATCGTTATTAAACTGAACTCCATCAAAGTGGGTGCAATCATTTCAGCGGGGGTGTTAATTAGCCAGTATTAACATACCGCGTACAGGGTGTTCCTCCCTAATTACAACTACACGCTGGGACACGTGAATTCATTTTAATGCCCCGGTCGTGCTAAGTGATTTTATTATATGTCCCATGTCAGAGGGGACGTCCGCAACATGGCCATTGTGGCGTAAAATGAAAGAGGTAATGATGCAAAGGAAGATGCTACGAAGGTGGAAGGTGCACACACTTCCTGGATATTTAAGAAACCGGTCCATTGCAGCGCGCACTCATTCTTTAGTGCTGCTGGTTAAAAAATATAAATTTCATAAGAGACCTCGTGATAGACTGATGTGAAACTTAACGCACACCTGAAATGCACCCAGGATAACAGGAACGGCTATGAACCACACTGAGAAATTAAGACATCTTTGACTCCTTAAAGACGACGAAAGGAGAAACAAATATATTGACAGTTTTTTTAGTCACTTAGAAAGTTTAGTCAAAAGAGATTATTGTGACAATTATTTGGCAATTAAACTTTTGCCCAGTAGAATGATAAACGAATATCAGCTCTGTTCCGTGAGTGATGTTCTGTAACGTGGTTTCATTTCATTGATGGAATTTCGGTGATTTAGTTAATCTGGGACACCTTAAAATATTTGACAACTCTTCTATGACATATTTCTTCGAGAGGAATGTCGAAGAAGATGATTATGTACTGAATAGTTTTAAAACAATTAATGAAATTGTACCATATATATTTAATTGATTCATTTTTAATATTTTAATGAAAGCCTACTAAATCTTCATAGTTCATTGATTTCTGAGATTTGAATTAGCTCAATATGGTTGTTACCACGTATGTGTAAATTTAAATGTATACAGAAGATCTTTAAAATAGCGTAACATGGAATTACCTATTACCTTATTTTTCGAATTGGCTGAATGTGCTGACGTTCGCATCTCATTCGCGATTCACTCATAATTTATATTCATTTAAAGTTTTCTTCAAATTGACAATATTCATTATTTGTCTGTTGACTTAAATTTACAAAAATACTGTAACGATTTTAAATACAATAATAATTATTAAGGAGAACACATTCTGATTGTGAAGTTGTAATTATTCAAAACATAGTTTTGTGATGTTTTAAATACTAATTTAATGTATTAATTATAAATATATACACATATAAAATATTGTTTTTGCGCTACCGGGATTCGAACCTGGATCTCTATTTCCAATCCGGGGAAGTACACTACCAATCGTGTTATACAATAATAATGCTGGAATTGTCTGTTTATTTTTCGAATCCAGCCAACATTTTTTTCTCTGTTATTTACATATTTGAATTACATTCGTGATATTGCATGGTGTAATATTTTTTCTAGATAGAAGTTTTAAAAAAATGCATTCCAAGCACGGTTAAAACATTTTTATATTGAGTGAAAAAACACTAACAATTTTAACACAGACCAGAGCTAAGCTAATTCATAGTCATTCTAATTGATATATTTGTTTCTGTATAACTTTTTAACTCTTTCAGATCCAAATCACCCTAGATATAAAAAATATTACTGATTATGTGTCCTGTCATTTATAGAAAATAAATAAATTCTAATAACCGAAATATGAATCCGACGCTAGTTACGATATAATGTATTTAACTTTAAACAAAAATTTTAACTAATGAAAAAAATCATTAATTATTAAAATAAAACAGAACGTTGCTTACTTCACACTACACTTTAATTAAAAATTAAAACGTTTTCGACGCTTAATGCGTCATCTTCAGTGATGGACTATCGACTAGAGGGGGCGGGGCGGTATGAGAGCGGTGTTGGGGAGAGGGGGGTTCTAGCGAAAGGTAATAGTGGACGGGGCTAAAATGGACAAGAGAGGAGTTGTAATAGAGGGACAAGAGAGGAGATGTAGATTAAGTAGATTTTTATTATTAATATTAATCTCTATACTATATAATAGTAGTCATGACAACGTAGAAGTACTACATATGTACAAAAATGGTAGAAAATTAGACATTCTAGAAAAATGTTTTTAATTTAAGTATAGTGTGAAGTAAATAACGTTGTGTTTTATTTTAATAGTTATTATTTTTTTTAATTAAAAAATTTGGTAAAAGTTAATTACAATAGACTTCCATAAAGCTAATCACGAAAATTTTGAAATATTATATAATGTATCTTATGTTTTAATAAAATATTCAGCAAATCCTTAAATAATTGAAGCAAATACATAAAAACCTTCAGTAATAATAGATCAAGGAAGATTGAAAACGAAATTTTATCAGCTTTTACAAATTTCCCTTCATGTAATTATTTAAAATATATCCGCATAAGGTACGAGTATAATATATATATTTTTTATTTTAAATACTATTAAATTATTTAGGCAGGGGAGGGTGGGGTACCGTGAAACAATTTAAGTTTTTTATTTGTTTTTAATGAGCGTTATATTTAAGGAGTAACTGCAGATAGTAGATTAAACTTTTATTTATAAAATTTGTTACGAATAATAAAAAAAATGTTGTAGATAAAAATGTAATAACAAAAAAAGTAAAACTCAAAATTTGTGTCGAGGTACTAACCTGAACTACACATCAAATAATAGACCTGGTAGTTCCCAAGTTACTTTGAGGTACCTAAATAATTGCCATGTATTATGGTACCCCACCCTCCCCATCTCTTATAATTTTAAACTAAATATAGTTCAAAGTTTTCTTACTTTGTTGAATATTGCAATATAGAATGGATCGGGAATGACCTTTTTAAAAACGATATATTTAATAACCAATGTTTTTAACATTAATTTCTGAAAGGTAATGATACTCTTTTAACTTTTTACGATAAATGTATAAACAAAATGTTTGGTCTTTATATGGAATTATTTAGAGATTCAGACTCTACTACGAGAAAGTTTAAATAATATTTTAGGTTTATATTTTTGGTGATAATTAAAATATATTTAAACATTATTTTTTGTGGTGGATCTTTCGTAATAAAAATGATTGAACGCACGTACAGCTGTAGTTTTTGCAAAAAGATTCGATAACTTTACACAAAATGCCTCTTAATCGTATTCCATTACACCATTAAAACAACGGAAAGGGGTGATGTATGATAACCTCAATAAAGAATAATATTTAAACTTGACAAAAATATATAACTATCAACAATGCCGTGTCAATGGAGACACATTAAAAATATGTAATACTTTTGAAAAAAAAAATGTATCTACCGAACAAACAGCCAACAGTGAAACACGACTGCAGACAAATATATTTATTACGCCGGTGAATATAAATAGTTTGGGGCTGACACGCAAATCGATGTACCGACTACAATCAGTGCGTGGAATTAAAAAGTATTTAACGCATTAATTGGCTCTAAATGTCCCGCTGCGGCCGGCCGCCCCGCCAGCCCGGAGTGGCGTCTCCTGGAAAAGTCACTTCAATTATTTAGCGCCGCGAATAAACCAAAAAGGCCGCCCATCGCCCGTAAATCTGCGGGGGCTGCCCTATTTTTAAATCATTCTGCCTTTTATTTGGCCATCCGACTAATCACAGTGCCGGGAGTACCCAATACCCAATCAGACGTGTTTGACATCATCATTGTACGTACTTTATTTAAATGTTTCCGTTTCTAGATACAGTTTATTAAAATACTAACTAATACATTTCATTAGTGTTTTAAAAATATCACAAACCTACGTTCTGAATAATTACAACTTCACAATAAGAATGTGTTCTCCTTAATGATACAGTTTACATTTATTTAACTTTATTTTTGTATATTTCATTTTATAAAACATAATAATAATTCATAAATTATTCAAAGTTCAAATTCACAATGTGAATCGTACATTTTTATATTGAACAAAATCTGCAATGTTCGAATTCCTGTTAAACGTTTATAATATATAGGATTATCCAGTAAGTGTGTTAGAACTTTAAAATGGAATTTAATTTTAAAAAACAAGTATATCAATGATTTATTTATTTATTTGAATGATTAATCGATGCCATTGACAATGGAATATAATTTCGACTACGTTTGATGCAATGTTTTCTTTGGATCCAATTTTCACATAAATCTGGTGCTACTTAACCAACAATACGAGTTATGTTGTTTTTTAATTGTTCAATTGTTGATTTATCAGCAGAAACAAGTGTCAAAATATTAATAAACATGGCTACTATTCTTATTTGAAATTCTATCACATTTATTGGATAATCCTGTATATTTCATTCCCCCTGCGTACAGCGAATAAAAAAACAAACTGTCTTTATTTACCTATATATAGCAAAAAAATTATAAAAAATAACATAAGATATTTCATACACGAAGGTAACATTTAATTATTTAAAAAAAATAGAGATGTGTGCACAGAAAACGGGTCAAATCATTATTATTTATATTTTCAAAATAAGATAAACTGACTTGCTGGTCTCCTGAAATGAGGCTCGAACCTTCGACCATTAAATCTTTAGGTGAGTGTCTTAACTAGTAGACCAACAGACAAGTACGTTGTAACAATGACTTCCTTCCCATTATCTATTAGTGATTGTCAACATACTTATTTCCATACAATGCTGTGTTGTCCTTAGCTTCTGATTTAGCTTAATATTCAGAGTCCACGTATCACTACCACATGTAAGAATCTACTGACCAAAAACTCTTATTTTAAGATTCAATGGCGAGTTGCTTTTAAAGCTCATATTTAATATTCCTGACGCACTCCAGCTTAGTGACTACGCATATATAATCACAATTATATATGCGTAGTCAAAAAGTGGTTTTGCTTGCTATAAGATTTTATATATCTACAGAACAATGACAGTATTCAGGTGTTATCGTTATTACAGGTGCTGTTTTTTTCAATCTTCATATGATTTTAATTGATTTATATGTTTGCAGGAAGATGCGTGAAGGTTATGTATTAAGATTTCAAGATATACTCCGTCATTAAAAACTCAGTAAGTTGTTATATGTTAGATTTATTCCAGAGAACTGCTCCTAAAATATTTACCCGCTTACGTACAAATAGGCGGTTATATATAAAAAATTCAACAAGATTTGATTAAGAAACTAGCGTGGACAATAAATAAAATCAAGATTGTACTTATTCAGTTACATGTTTAATCACCAAAGTCATAAATGACGTGGTCTGTAGGATCTGCGATGCAAGTAGGAGGTCTAAGGCTAATAAACTACGTGTGTACTGGGCAAAGTACAGGAAAACAATGGTCATCAACCCTTTCTCCACGGTCCGCGCACCTGTGTCTTCCACCACGCGGACGTTGCCGTAATTTAAACTCGAGGATAATTATTGCTTTCTCTGTTATACACCACATTTTCTTGTTACTTTCTTAGGCAGGTAACAAAAATATGTATGACGTGTACACATACACATCTTATTTAGTACCATCTGCAAGGTAACCTTACATGCCGTCAAATTAAATTGTTATTTACAGCAAAGTGTTTGTTATCATCAAAATCCCACGAGCCAGAAGGTTTAAATTATAAGTGGTACCTGTGTACACAAGATCGTACCAAAATGTCATTTGGGAGCCATTGGAACAAATTAGACCTATAAATCTTCCAATTATATTTCAATTTGGGGAATCACAATTAGGTGCGAGCGGTGTAGCTCTGTCGCCGGAAGAGGCTGCGAGAGATGAAAACACCTGAGATTAAATTTCAGCTCTTTATTGATAATAATTGATCAAAGTCTGTCTGAGGAGAAACCGCCGCTTCGAAAATTAAATAATGTACTCAAAACATTTCACGTTGCCACGTGTAGTTAATCAACCTGTATACTTTGCGCTGCATAGCCAACCTGGCTGTTATGGAATTAACAATTTTGGGTATCTCACTGAATGAACGACAGTAAGGCCGAAGAGTAGATTAGAATAAAAATAAAAACTTGTCTAGACGATCGCAAAGCGAAATTGAACTATGCCAGTCACGTAGCGAGGCTTACCAACAATCCTAAAGGATTCTGCAGTAGTGTCGATGTCTGGGCAATAAAAGTAGATGTCAGCCACGAATGTGTCGGGCTGACGACCTGAAGAGAAATTCTACCATTGCGTTGATAAGAACTGCACTGTACAAGGATTGGTGATAGAGTTTAAGAGAAGCCATACTATAGGCTTCTCTCTTCTTCTTCTTGATATATGGTATATTGGCTTCGACTCTCGGTGCCGGGTCACTTTCACAGCTAACTTCAGTCTCTCCAACTGGATGCGATGCCGGATGGATTTGTGGCCAGAATAATCCTATTTTTAGGCTGTTACTTTGACGCATAAACATCAAAATTATTTTAAATAATCATTTGTTCTCATGGCTCGCTGTGGTTAGATTTGTTGCAAAATGTTAGCATAATATGTAACCTACTAGGCTTCTCTAGTAGCCTATAATTCGGGCTCTCTCAAACATTATCTCTACTCTATTATTACTCTTCTTAAATATGAATGCAAAATGGCTGAAGAAGAAAAATACGTCCTCAATAATGCATCCCACGAGCATATCATTATTTTGTATGATGTATTAAATTGATTATCAACAAACCGTTAATGACTCTGATAGATGGTCCCAGTATGACATTGAAGTACGATGTAAAAATATTCTAAGACTGTTAGGGAAATAACATATTACAGAATACACTTTTTTAGAAACGCTGTAAAAATATAAAAATAAATATCACGTGATTAATATTTGAGAATATGTAAAAAGGATGATCCTTTATTTTCATTCCAACAAAGAGCTTCATCAATATCCATCTCATAATTATGCTATGAGAGCAAAAAAGAATAGGCTCACCGTTAATCATAAAATGAAAATAAGCTTTGGTCAATTCTTCCATATGTTTTTGGTCCCCAAAGCCTATAAAATTTTGCCGAGCACTATGAAATAATTCTCGATGGACAAACTCAAACACCATCTCAGGAGTTGGTTATTGAGTGTTGGCAGAAAGGAAACTGAGCAAAGATTCATGGAAATGATCACATGAACAGAACATCATTTTTCTATTTTGCATAGTGTTTCAATCATGGGATAGCGAGAGTATTTTACTTATTTATTATGTTATTAGATTGCTTTATAACCCTGTTTCTTCATTCCTAATATTTTTTGTTTAGATAAAAAAATAATAATATTAATAATGGTTTTCATATTTTTATGATAGACAACGGATGAATCTGTCTCCTTTAGTACAGACTTCGATCTAGTTAAGGATACAGTGAACATCTCTTACGTTATGAAGCTTATTCGTTTTTTTTGTATATTAGTAAGAATATTTTTTAATGTATAATATGTACGTATATTAAGAACATGAACAGAATAAAAATAAAACTATCACGTACGTACAGAAGCAAATGCGTTTCGAGGTCAAGGAAGTCTAATCACAGTTCTCCGCGTTTATCGCTATGTATTGCGCATTCGAACGACTGTTTTTACAATTTAGCTATTAAATTGAGTCCGAGTGATAAATAATATATCCAGGTTAGCGATAATGGATGAGATCTCGATGTAGTAATATGAGATAATATTAGTTTTTAGAACTCGGCGTGGAGTAGAGTCATTAATCTGGCATGTTATACTCGAGGCCCCGGTTTCAACCCGTTACAGAGCTATGAGTTAGAAAGCTGGGATATTTAATTAATCGAGATGAAATAAAATAAGTGAATCGTTGCGTACACAGCGAGTTGGAATGTTGTAGCTCGGCACGCGCCGCGCACGAGGCGCGCACGTGGCGCGGCACAATACCGCGCGAATCCGCCGAGTAATGTTTTATTGTGGCGGATTATAATACGCCGGAGTGTTTCGGGCCGGGCCGTATTGTGCGCGCGTCGCTGTTATTCACTGGAGATTATACAGAGCCTAGCTTGCAATAATAAATTCTTCATTTAAAAAAATATTTCTCTCGGTGTGCAATCAATTTCGGTATCTATCGCTTTACAGCCGAGCACTAAATAATTTTAATGTGCGAGCAGTAACTTTGTGGTTAGATATTTAAACCGATAAACCGCCGATGTTTTATCTTTTAACGTAGAATATATTTATTCAGCGGGCACTCAAGTATTATTCGCGATACCTCTCACTTGCTCTGCCATCTTAGGTATTCTCCTAATAGACTGTGGTTCAAAATTTTCATTTAAGTATAGGTATAGTTATTATTTTTTGTGATAGAATTTAATCAAAATAATCCTGAATTTAACATCAAATTTTATCTCAATTAATTAATTTTATTAAAATATATAAATAACACATGTGAACTTTTTAGTAATAACTACAACATGCATATTTTTAAACTGCTATTGATTCCTCAGCAACGTAGTGGTAATAATACATGACTGTGGCGTAGATGGGCAGGTTATATCAAGATCGTGGAAGAGGTAGGGGAATGCAATATGTGCAACACATGATGCAGTATAAAAATCAATCAATGCTCGGCATATACTGGTTCTGTATCTCTACACATATCACATCAACGGCTCTTCGCTACTTAAAAGAGGCTTCCAGAACCTGAGATAGGCTGCAAGGATCGAGAAATTATATATTATTCTCGCCCTCCTTGATAACTGGAAACTGGTTGCGATCGCTATTATTACAATATTGTAATTTTTTTATTTTCGTGTGTTTCGTTACGTAAATTTTTTTTTTAGCATTTGGCAAAAATATTTTTTTAATGGATCGTACACTGAACCAAGCTACACTGGTGATTTTTTAATAAATATTTTTCAAAATTAAAATCGAATACGTAATACAATTTATGATACAGTCTGGTACAAAAGCTTCGTCCAGAAGAACACCTGCTTCAAATATTTATTTATACATAAAAAAAAAATTAAATTAAGCTTTGCATGATTTATATTAATATTAAAATTAATATAATAAGTCAGCGAAAACAGTGTGATACTAATTTTTAATATTTAATTAACTTAACATTCATAAATGTTTGGAGGAAAATTGCCGGTGTAAAAAATGGGTGGCTTCGTCCTGCCGGCAGCCACCGAAGGAAATATTAATATTACCGTTGAAAGGGAATGGTAACGGAGTTGCCAGAGAAATATTGTCGCATTAAATGAACTCAAGCGATACAATTTTTCAAGCTTTACAAATTCTGCAGTACAGTACACATTTACAGAAAAACTCGCCATTTCGTAATATCTCGTGACGTTAGAATTTTTCTCTCGTATTCCCGCGTCTTCGCGGGTACATATTTGTGTAAAAATTTCGGTTCCATTTTAGTCCGCAATATTTTCCAATGTACGTGCATTAAATTGTTTATTATCGGTAATTATTTCAAAAACTCGTTGTGGGACCAATCAACATTTAATTGTTTACCGAATTGATCTCTGAACCGCTACTGTATTCCAAAAACAAAAATTAACATCAAAAATATTTGTGAGATAGGTACTGACTTTAAAAAAAGTTCACCAAAAATAGCACTGAATTGAAACGGTGTGATCCATTGAAATATGAATCTAAGACTATTTTCCTGGAAAGCGTTCGATGAGTACTAGGAACAACATTTTAGTGAGTGGGAAGTAGAATTACTACGGGAAAAGGCTGATTGGTATATCGGCATACCTAAACAGCAACACCGCACATCTCATTTTATGTCAAATTAAGATATTTATATCATTAGATTAGAATCGTTCTATATCACTAGTTTCACCATAGCGTCCGCTAGGGGCGTGCTAATAAAATAAATGTAATCACTAGATATCTGTAACCTCCATGTCAACACGGAATGACTATATTTTAAGTTTTCACGATATCGACACGCTGCACCCTCGAACGTTCTGACAGAACCGGTATTCCATAGATAACGATTAAAAGAGTGTTCTCTTTTTCGGTCAATCTCTATGTAATGACATAGAGATTTATTGGCACTTTTTACTGGGGTATAATTGTAACGTTAGAACGTATTCCGTGTAAGCATCTCTATATTTAAAACAATACTCTGAACTTTAACTACATATAAAGCCAACATTAATTAAAATGTATATATTATATTATTTTATAATATTAATATCCATTTTTCTGCGTCTGCATTTTTACAACAATCTATATTTCGTATTGTATAACAATGTACTCGAGAAAAAAAAATAGCAGCGGTTTGGCAACACCAGCGTCGCGTACTCCTACATTTTGTAAGCTCGCAATTCAAAAATAAGATGCAAAGTTGGTGAAATGCCCGCTCCAAATACAGTTTCTCTTAACCTAAATAGTTATATTACTTAAACCCCGTTGAAAGCTTAAACGAAAGGGATTCTTGTGAAAGTTTGATGATATAAGCGCTGTGTGAGAGCGGCGCAATGCAATGGCGAGCGATCAAATATTTATTTATTCCGCCATTTTCCGTCGCTTCCCGCCCAAGTTTTGGCGAGGAAAGTTCCGCAAGTCGCCGCTAGATGTCTCCGCTCCTCGGTCAGTGTTACCGAGAGAGATCTGTATTATTCACTGGCTGAGGAATCCTAAGAGTCCACAGGGTTTGTAAAGTTTTAAATTGGTATAAAGATTGGCTTAATTGTATAAAGTACAAGATACTTACTATTGTTTGTTCTCTAAACTAAACACATGTATTTTATTATGTTTGGAATTAGTTTTATTCTCCCCCTTCCCTAATAAAGTTATAAAATAGATATTCTTAAATACTAAGTTATTAACTGTCCATACGGAAGTCTGAAGAATGGATACGTATCATGAAGATGAAACTTAACGAATGTGGCGTAAACAAACGTGACAAAACGGTTAAATGATGTTTATATGATTTGATTCTCTTGACTTGGACCTTTCAAAAACAAAACCTAAGCTTTTTCAATACCGGAACTTTCTAGAAAAAGGAGTTCCTAAATGAATTGTATTCCAGAAATTTGTACAATTTTATTTTCCGAGGGTGATATTTTTGTTTTTAGAAGAACTTTAGCTGTTGCAAGTCAAGGGTGGACTATATTGACTCGAATTTATAGTTCAGTTGAACTGCTCGTGCAATCTGTGTGAAAGTAACATTTGAAAAAGGAATAAACACATAATACAGGTCGTCAGAGAGGGAGACATACTCTATTTTGCTGCTTCATATATGAATGGGACACAGCAGAGCAAAGAGCACCTAAATTTGTTATCTTTTGGTACGATACTCGTTTTCTCTCCTTAGTGGTGGATAATAAAGAAATTCTGCAGTTAGATTCAGAATCATCATCCTTGGACCTATAAAGTTCAGATAAAAAAATTTAAGGGGGTGATATAAAACCGATACAAAAAAATCAGCCAACAGTTTTTATTCTTATACGAATGGTTACTCTCGCATCAGTTCCTCTCAGCAAAACAACCCGGAAATTAAGGGGTAACAACTAATAGATATTAATATAACTGGAGTTAAAATTTAATTTGATAACAAAGGAAAAACAAATTCTCAGAACAAAAAAGATGAAAAGAAAAATTGTCGGTAAAAATAATGTCGCTGTAGCTTAGTTGGATAAAGCACCTTCCCCGGTTAGGAAAGAGATCCAGGTTCGAATCCCGGTGGCGCAACAACAATATTTTTCGATAAAATTGATTTTATATGTATATCTTTATAATTAATATATTTAATTAATATTTAAAATATCACAGACCGTCTGTTCTGAATAATTACAACTTCACAATAAGAATGTGTTCTCCTAAATAAATCAATATTAATACAAGAATCAATCAATAATCTGAAGATAAATGCGGTAGCGCGGATAATACACATATAGAGTTTCTAAATTCTCTCACTTAACATCCCTTTTGCATGAGCTTGAGCTTCATTGGTTCATCTCCGGTTCTCTGAAAGAGTTGAATTTAAATTGTGCTGGTTGATGTATAAGACGACAAATAACATGGCGCTTCTGTATCTTTAAGAGCTTTGTATCCCAGACAATTTGAATAATAGACGTCAAACTCTCAATCAGCCTCTACTTCAGCCGCAGGAAGGGTTGTAGAACCGATCATCCCTTTCCAGAAGTCTAAGTTCAGTGACCTTACATTTACAATGGCTGGCCCAATAGCGTGGTACACTTTGCCCTCCGTCATAAGAAACAGTGCATCAGAAATTTTATTTAAGAAGAGATTAAAAACGCACCTTTTCAAAAAGTCATTTTCATAAGTTCTAATAACTATTTTAAATTTTAAATACATAGATAATGTAGGACTTAAACAATTTATGTGTAAAGCACTCTTGTGGTGATTTTTTAAATAGAAAAATGAAGAAAATTTGTAGAAAACTCTTCAATAATCCTCGTTACTATCCAACATATGTCTATTAAGAGTGCAAAAATATTGAGAGGTCTCCCAACTGTTAAGTGCGACGATTCTACCAAAAATATGTACATACCTACCCCTCACCATTGTAAATTTGGGCGATGGGTTAAATAAATGATATTCTTACAAAAAGTGGTCGGCCGCGGGCGGGTGACGTACTACCTTACAGTCAAAAGACGGGCCCCGCCGCCAAAGGAAATATTTTATCCGCACAGCCTGAGAGAGTTTTTTAAAGGGATGGAAATCTGAAAATGGATTGTCTTTGTTCCAAACCCTTTTATCTTAAATATGACATTTTTAACGCGTTTTTAAAATCCTCACTCGTGTATTTTTTATTCGAATTATTTTTCGTTGTTGTAACGTTATTCCATTGCTCCATTTTACTTTATAGAGACAACATCATATAATGCGCTTAAAACGTGTTGTATGAAATATCTTAATATTATCCGATGTATTAAAAATATAGGTATGTATTATCTCAAATTATTAAATATGTATTTTAAAAGATATTTTAAACAAATTAATGATGTTAATTGGTGTGTTTTTGATTTTAGTGGAGTCTTTCAGATAACTGTGTATCGTGAGTAAGCCAATCCCGTTCAGATGAATTAAGAAAAATAAGTAGCTCATCGTCATTCTGATGCCGTCGCTCCATCCAGCTTGAAGATGACTGACACTTCTTCAGCCTTTCGAGAACTTCACTCCAGGATCTCCTTTTCCAACCATCTATCATCTCTTCGAAAGATATACGTCCATCCCGTTGCTATTTAATTATGCAATTTTTTTGGGCAACATCTGATACCTTGGTTCTCTGGTGAATTTGTATCTTAGGTACTCTATCTATGAGATACTTCAAGAACCCTTTCCATTGCTCTCTGGGTAACTTTTGATTTATGTATGACCTTAACGGTGAGGGCGATTGTAGGCTTTAAGAAGTAGTTATACCGATAAAAATCCTAAAACTTGAATATTTATAAATTGTTATGGACCCTGAAGCCGAGAGAAAGAAGGCAGAATGATGTCTTTGAGATGTGTTGCACATACCGTAGACAAGAGCTAATCATAAAAAATAGACTCTCAACCATTTTTCTAAGATGAATCCTTATATTTTTTGGGCATCTTGCGAGAAGGGAATATAGCTTGGAGAGGCTTGTTGTGGTGGGTCATGTCAAAGGACGGAGAAATGGCAGCCCTAAGATCTTCAGGATGTCAATAAAATTGTAGAAACATAGTCGAGAGGGGGGAAGTTCATGAAAATCACGATCCTTAGTCATGAGAGATCGTCGTGAATGTTATGAGACAACAAGAAATGTAACAAAATATTTCTGAAAATCTGGCACTGGAAGAAGAACTCTGGACATCGTGATACAGAAGAACCGAAGCAGTAGAGCTTTACCAGGTCGAAGTAAACAAATTGATGATAACTAACGTCCTTTACAAGTTTCAATTGCAAGCTTCCGAAAACAAGCCGTCCTTTCAAAGTTGTCTAAAACAGAAAATGACTTATAATGTGGTTGTATTTCTTTACTTACAATTGAAGTGAGTCATTGTTATCATATATTAAATAACTGTACAGTACGTGCGAAGGTAAAATCAAAGTACTACACTCCGATAGAACGCCGGTGGCTGGGTCGACCGCCGCAGTCGGAAATGGAAACAGAGTGAATCTCCGCCGTAACGGCCCGTCTCTGGTAGCCGCAAATTACCCCTCAGCTGATCGGTGAGCCAGGCCTCGGACCTAAAATGAGTGAAAGGTTTGCGAATGATTCGGAGAATCTGATTTCGGCCGGTCACCAGCGGACAGAGGATCGGAGAAATCCCTCAATTCTGTCATATTTACCAATTTTAATATAAAAAAGGAGAAATGCTGCTCGTATTTTATCGGGGTCAGTTGTGTCGTGTATTTATTAAAATCTCACGACACGCTGTAAAAGGGTTCGCATTTTGAAAAGGTGTAAATAATTCATGAAATGTTTTTGCGAAAAACACGAACAGAAATATTTTTTAGCGATAGTAAAAAGATTATATAATTCACTTTTTGACAGAAATATATTTCCAAACTTTACGAAACTTATATATAATAATTTAAATTTTACCACACAAAGTGTTCAGCTTTTTTTTTTTTTTAAATATTACATCCGTGCGGCAGAGAGGAAATTTAGAAGATTACACACGCAGAAATGATTTAGAAAAACTTTTCGTTTTTCGCCTCCTATTTAGACGAATTGCTCGCTGTGTTTCCCTGCTATAAAACGTAGGAAAAAAATCCAGTGACGCGGCTTCAGTACACAAAAGTACTTAACTAGTTTCCGGTACTCCAGCGATAACAAATAAATTGTCTGTCGGTGCTGGGTTGTTAACAAGACGAATCACCCCCCATTACTCATCTTGTTAGACTTCGCGAATTTGACGCAACATGTTGCAATAACAACATATTGTCAGGTCTATAAAAAGTGTCTCAGTTGCGCTGAACATAAAATTGTGTAAAGTTGTTTTAGAAATTGTGAAATATTGCAGTGAGCGATTCGCCTTAAGGAAAATTGTAGAAATATCCAGCTGTCTAGACATTTTGTTACTTGAGCGATCGTCAACCTTACGGTTGAAAAAATATGGATCGTAAAGCAATTTGCGGCCTATGTCCTCGGAATGAGACGATGAAATAAATCCCAGAGATTTAGTTGAGCTACATCTGAACACCGTATACAAGTATCGAGATTTTGATCTGGAGATAAAGTCAGAAATAAAGACCAAAACAAATATACTTTGGGGAGTAATGTATAAAATTGGAATGTGCATGTATCTTTATGTATGTCAATGTAAATATTGTTGACTCGAATCAGAAAGATTTGAAGGTGATATTTTAATATTGATTGCCACGATATTTAATCCATAACTCTCGTGTTCGTTTGAATGTCACGGAGTGTATTGTGTATATGTGAGCGTGGCAGGTGGCAAGTTGCGAGAACAAAAACTACTTACTGATTGCACTGAATTTATTGTAGTCAAAGTTTTCAAATTTAACCGTGAAGCTAATGAATCGGCTTTCGATGAATCGAGCGCCGCTGGTCGCCTCGGTATTGTTACATGGCGTTGGTACTCAGTGCCTTTAATGCTGATGGGAGTTGCGTTTCACGTACTGTTACTTACTGGGTACGTTCAATATCGCTGGGATGTGATGATGAGAGTGGACATGACGTTCGTTTTTTTTTATATAGTACCATACTTATAAAATTAAAATATTGATATTCTCGCAGTGAGGTGTAAACATCGCGCATAGGTTTTGTGAAGAAATGAAAGAATGCTATTTTATTATTCTAATTCTTGATAATTTGAAAGGTTGCTAGGTGCGCTAGGTGTGTATTATTTGTTTAATACTAATATTTATGTAGGCTTTAAATTCATAAATAAGTTTGTATCTACCTATCTGAACGTGAAATGATATATTTTCATTTTCTACAACATGCGAGTGTTGTGGTTTTCCAAATATGTGAATTTATAAAAAGTGTCAAAGCATACGTTTGACGATTACGGGTATTGAATAAATTATCTTATAACTGTTGTAACGAGTATAATAAAAAAAACGTAAAAAGAATTAGTTGTGGCTCATTTTTTAGAAGATTACTCTAGTTCTATTTTATTAAGTGTATAAAATGTTATAAAAAAAATAAACTCAATAATATTATATTTTTAACGAAACAATTACGGAACATAGTTTGTGATATTTTTAATACAGAAAGATATAAAAAAAAAACAATTTATCGAAAAAATATTTGATTGCTACCGGGTTCCCGGTATTTAATTTAATTGATAGATTGTTTTCTATATAATATCTTACTAATTGATTTAATTATTTTGAATAAAATTCAAATTTTAAGACAATGGCATTAAAACTCATACTGAAATAATAAACATAAAATTTTTTATAAACTAAATTTAATCAAGTTTTTAGTTTGCTTCCGTACTTAACAAAAAAGGCAGTTTATTAAGTTCCTTGAGAATTTTTGAAGAAAATCCAAATATTGATTCAGTATATTTGGATTTTCTTACATATCTCTAGCCAGCATTTTTCATTTTTGAAATCAGAGCACTCAATCCTATATTTCTCGACTTATTCCCACGTCACTTATTTGAGTCTATCTCACATATACCTACGCCTTAAATATGTTTTTCTAGTGGATTTTCCTTGTCTACTTATTGCTTTTCGATTAAAAATGTAATGTTCACTACAATTAATATTTTAAGAGTTTATGTTTAAAAAATGACGAAAATCACACCATAAGTTCTTTTGGTGCGAATTTTGAAAATAATAGAACGACACGTTTTATTGGCACTACACCAAACTCAAACTATTAAAAAGCACTAGTGGAATATATAATAGAGTTAAAAATAAATAAATAAATTTACTTTTATGATACCCTCGTCCTCTCTCCGTCCAAATGAAGATACGGCACGAACTATTGGTGCACCCGCCCGTTTATTATTTAAATTCTTAAAGAAACACATTTGTTAGTTACGAATAAACTATAACTAGCCTGTAAGTTATTACAACAATTGAATAATAATTTGGCTTTTCCATTAAAAAAACAATTTTTTTTGACGTATTATGTTTTTTCAGTAAAAATTCTAACGAAAAATGCGTTCAAATTTTTTTGTATATTATTTTATTTTGTATTTATTTCAATTATGTTACCCAATATCAGAATGTTATTTACACTTGTTGATGGGATGGAGTGCGAGCCTCGAAACTATAGTCGTGATAAAGAAAACAAAATTCAGTTTTGTGTGTAGTACAAATTTTGGTTTATTGAAAAAATGTAATTAATCATCTTGCACCACAAAGTAACTGCCATATTGTTTATTAATTATATTAATATAATAATCACTCAAAAATGGTAATAAAAATTATTCTAAAAAAAAAGACTATCCAAGTATACAACTCTTAACAGATTTCAAAGTACCTAAAACAATAGACATACACAAAAAATATCAATAATCCAAATTTTCAAAATTAAAAATGTATTAAATTTTAGAACCCAATTCCAATCTACAAGATTTACATACCAAATTGATATACCAAAACTAAAATATAGTGTAACCCAAAATCAGTATATTTATCAAGGTATAAATTTTTTTTTAAATTTCCCCATCTTAATTAGAAATATCACAGACTACTCTAAATTTGTATCAGAAGTAAAAAAAAATTGTACACAGACTAACTGAAACATAAATTCTCGTACATACTCCTTCTCATACGAGTTTTACTCTTATAGAGAAGAAATAAATGTTAATAGTATTTAATTTATTTTAAAAATGTATTATATTTTCGAATATTAAAATAAAAATAAAATATTGTATATGTAGCCAGAGGTTAAAGTAGAGATTAGAGAGAGTTATTAATGAGGATTAAAAAGACACACCTATTATTCTGATACGTAAAATCTGCTTCCTCGATACCCTGCAACAACACTGTATATCGGTATTAGGCAGATCTTCTGAATGACACAGCGTTGTATATCTTATTGGGCATCGAATGGTAAATTAAACAACCATATTAAATAAATGAAAATACTGTTACACAAAATTTCACAAAGTGATTTTACCACACACAAATCTGCATATCATTCAAGATGGCCGACGCTCCGTCTATCTATTAACATTTATTGCAGGAAGGATCTCACATATTCTATGTATGTTCGCCAATTGTTGAGATTTTTATCTTCCAATATCGTATTTACATGGCCATACCTGGTCTTTCAAAGACGTACTTTTATGAGTATTTTATTTTCATTAATCCATAATATTAGTACCGACTAAAATATTAATTTATGTACTCTAAAACAATTGTAGTTGGTCAAGGAGACATTTTTTCTAATTGCGCTTTGTCGAGACTTTATTTGCATTCATTTCGAAAATAACTACCATTTTTAATTGTGTATTAGAATGTTGAAATAAAACTTTTAAAAAATCAGTAGAGTAGAAAGTTTCACCCCTACAGTGAACTTACAAAAGATATAACTTGAACATAACGAATATCCTGTCACCGACACGGAATTGCAGCGAGACACATATACCCCGCTTTCGATAAGGTGTTGGCTATATTAGTACGTTGACCCCGCGAAACGCTGGCCAGAGATATCGGAGTTACATAGTTCAGAAAACACTGAACAAGTATTATTCCAAATTCCAACCCCCAATTTGACTCCTTAATCATCATAAGTAGTCACCTGTAGAAAAATAATTATTTTTAGTTATAAATTTACAATTTGCAGACGCACTGTCATTAAATGACTGTAAATAATATCGCAATAATCAAAATATGGATGTACAATACTATTACAAGAAATATTATTGCGCTTTAAAACTTATTTTGCATTGCTAAGGTGGCGGGTTTTCTGCAAAAGTCTGAAGGTAAATAACTTTTGTTACCCATCTTGGAAGTGTTGTAACAGCCGGTCGGAGGCAGTAGGCAGTGAAAGCCCGCGAGGTATAATATTAATACCATCTGTCAGAAGGGAGGTTGTTGAAATGTAAACTGTCAGTCGCGCTAATGGCAAAGTTCTATTCAAAAAGCATTTCCTTTTAGGCTTAAGCGCGCCCTCCGCTAGGAGCCACTTGCGCACCACCCCCAACGGATAGTTGTGCTTTTGTTAGGAGAAACCTTCTTTCATTAACATTTGCAATCAATTATTTACAGTTTGTTGTTCATTTGAAATACCGCATAACGTTATTAAGTGCAGGCTTGTGTTAAAAGAAGGATCAATTACTAAGAATTTATGAACATGTTTAGATGAATATATCTTATCACGTTCTGCTCGGGCTCACCGGGCATCCTATAACATGGATCGAACGCTAAGTCCCGAGCTTCCCTACCGGCTCTTACAAGGTACGCGGAGTCCATGGGCCGCTACATGAGAGTCTCCTTCGTCTGTAGGGAAAATTATAACATTTTTTTCTGAACTGCGGTTGTGGCTTCTGGACTGCGGCAGGTCCCACACATAATGTGAACTTACACAACTGACATTTTTGGTGGGCCCCCACACGAGGACGCATGCATCTCATAACGTCACAACCTTCTTCAGTCTACGGCCATCAATTGTTGATTAAATGTGTCTTCCATTCTCGATAACTATTATTTCAAGCAAAGTAAATATAACACTAACAATATTTATTTTTATAGTAGGCTCTAATGACTCGTGTCTTTGGACGAGATTTTTCTAGGAGATTTGGCTTGAGTAACCTAAAGAATTCAGCAAGATCTATAAATTATCACTTAATTTTCTTGAGGATTAAAATAACACATCGTGACGGGCCATAAGGGTTTTGGCTGACAGCATAACAATTTTACAGATCTCTCTCCATCTTGAGCTATGGTCTCCCAACAGGGAATTTGTAGTATACTCGTAGTTGCATTATTTTGAACTTTGTTTGCCTATCTCATTCTTGAGCGTCCCAGGGGTCAGGTTCCCGTTGGAATTCCCTCGTAGATCTTGTGTGCTCGGGAGTCTTCACGCCTGACAACATGTCCTAACCATCTTAGCTTTCTATATTTCAATATTGCAGAGGTATTTGGTTCAGTGATTACCCTTAACTAATCCAAGTACTCCCAGGAGAATTTTGTTTTGGAATACTTGGATAGCATCTAATTACTTCTCCGTTAGACTCCAGATTTCACATCTTCATAGCACTATTGACCAAAGGGTCAGGTTAGAAATCTTTTTGAAATAACTGAGCGTCGTGGAACTGTGTAAAGTATTCGCCACAACTCTTCTCAGTTCTTATGAGTGCCAGTTATCTCCATTATTTGGTCTGAGATTTGGTTATGGAGATTTTCCCGTGGTTTATCGTCTTTCTACATTCCCCGTGACTGTCACTTTCTCTTCAGGCAATACGTCGAGGACAGAATTATTTTTCTACACGTCGATGATGGTCTTCGACGACATTGGCCGACAAACTATTCGGATTTATCGAAAATAGATTTATATAATTGTGCCAAGGTGACAACAACATTGGGTATTTGTTTGCCCAAATTAAGTTGTTATGTAATAGACATTTCCCTTTTATGACGATAAATTATAACATTGAAAAATATATTTTACGGAACCAGCAGCCACGGCCGCCAAGCGACCTGAAAAAAATAATTCTGCTAGTTGAATTATGAATTCTCAATGATATTTAATGTTTAACACATTGAAAAAGTCTGTTTTCTTTCTGTATTCTTTTTTGCCGTCTTTCAGTTTCTTTTATAGCAGATATAAGGGATGTGATCTTCTTTTACGTCTTTTTCTATTGTTATCATCAGTAAAACTCCAGAACAACCCGTTATATCCATTATGTTGTAAGAAAGACCAAAGCAACACATTTCGTTTGTAGAGAGTAAACTTCCCGTGGAACTGCTTATGTGTGGTAAATCTTGAGCAATAAAAAATAAAAATGTGTACTGGTCTTAGATATTTACCAATATTTAATATTTAATAGAGACGCATATACGGAATACACATCACAATACTTTTCCTCTAATAATTTCTCTTCTTTTCTCAATACCAATTCTCCTGCATTTCTACACAAGATTTGTTTTTTTACGACAAATCTAGAGCTGAGAAACTCCCTTACTTTTCATTTAATAGTCTGTAATACATAATAAATATACATACAATACATGCTATAACTCGATGACTTTCGAATATAATACATGCTATAACTCAAAAGAGTTATAGCATGTATTATATTTATTATTAAAAACAAATAACATTTAAAGTGAGGGAGTCGATACTTCTCTGCCCTGACAGAACAATCGCTTCATCCAGCTTGTATTTGCAGTATTTTGCAGACAATATTTTCCATTATTTTCCGTCCGATCTTTGAGATCTCCAACTCTATTTAATACAAAGATATACGTATCAGTCTCGGTTATTTTTCTCTTCTACCTAGAGTACTTAAATATTATAATGAGATCGCATCCATTAATGCTAATCTAGGTATATTTTCAATATAAAAACACAACTCAATTCCATACTACTCCGTAGAAACACTTCGCAACACTGTTGCTGAGGAACGAGATGGCGGCGCTCTTGGTCTCAGTTCCGTCCGGCACTCGGGCACTAAGCGAGACTGTCGTCGGGGTGAGCGAGCGATCCAGACTGGTGCGGCTTCTTTCCGCTGAAGCCTGGATCCTGGATCTAGATATCGCAAGAGACGATGGTGATTTTAATTCACAGCTTCTACGTATTTTGTCTTCGTCATTGTCTGTCTACAAGGGTCATTAACCCACATGACGAGAATCTGCATTAGTAAAATAAAATTACAAAATGCGGAAGAACACCACCGAATGGCCCAATTATATATAGCAGCCCGGATAACCTGCAACAACTATGCACAAGTTATATTTGGCAGAACTAAAGGATAAGAGGTTGACGTGAGAGGACGCAGAAAGCTGGCGGCGGACTTCAGTTAGTGGAGAATTTTTGCAGCAGACATTTGCTCCGTCTAAGCGGAAATGGCAGAAAAAACAAGAATAAGTTTGCATACTAGAAGCCACTGCCCCGGTGTCCATGAAGCGTGGCGGCGGGGCCCAGCTGACTTTTAGCATTAAAAAATGCTAAAGACCCGTATGTGAGCATTAACCCATAGAATGATCTCGGGTATAGAAGGTGGGTCACCTCTCTCTTGCATCATATATGATATAAATTTTTATGTTTTATTAAGATATGGATCGCGTAGAGAAATGGAGACCTATTTCTTCACTCTGAGACGTAAATAATAAATAAATCATTTAATTTAGGCAATTATAAACCCGCGTAGATATTCAGTACTCGAAGTACAAGACACGAACTTCCAGACCCTTGTGGTAATGGTCATGTTCTGCGGTGCAGGTGGCCACGGAGAACAATGGGAGCGAGCACCCCTCGACTCACCCAGATTGGAGTTCTTCTCGCCTCGTGTTCAGGAATGATTTATTGGCGTTCAGAGCAGGTGGAGAGGCTGCGCACGTTGGGAGTAAATAATGATTTATGACTAATCTGTGTTGACATTCATAGCAGCCGCCGTCTCGAGGGGAAATTAATAACCTGCCATGCAGAATGTGTTTAGGTTGAATGTCTTTAGTGTTCTGAATTTTGTTTACTTTCAACAACAATAAATAACCAGGGGCGGATTATTTTTTTTTTCTCAATATTAAATAATAATAAAACATTATATAATTATTTCACTGCAATCTGCACTGATATCAAAATTACTTACTAAACTTCTATCTATCACCAACTGAAACAATTTAACAATAAAATAACGCGGAGTTCGCGACACTAACAGTTCTGCTCGGCGTTTCATTTCTGTGAAGGTCTATCGTCTCCACTCTTGCCATCATCGCCCGGCGATACTGAACGTACCCTGCAAATATTGGTGCGTGAAACAAAACTCCTAGCGGCCGTAAACGCACCCAGTGATGACATCATGCAATTATCGCGGACAGCGACAACAGCGTCTAGCTGACCGCACTCTTCTGACCGCCACCTTCGAAACAATAGCTACAAGAAACCCCTATGTAAACTATTCGTATATAACGACTTTTATTGTATAGTTTAATGACTCTATGTACTTGTAAACTGTGCCTCACAATAAACTAAGTGTTTACCGTTGAGTTGTTTTTCGTTTGTATAAAGCTGCACTGGTTTTACACAACATATTCACGACTATCAAAGTGGTGTATAAATATTGGGCCATCCACTATTTACAGTAAGCACATCTCATAATTCGCCTGCAATCATCTGTAAAATCCTTCTGATACACCATATATTACTACATCATTCCCTCAATATTGCCAATATTGAGTTAATGATGTAGTAGCCTCACATCGGCGACCCAATCATAACCTTACATGACACATGTTCATACAAAATGTCGATATTTGAACCCTCTACCCTACCATAGTACTACTACTTATTTTGCACCCGCAAACCATTGTCCAATTCCTGTCTTCGAGGCTCACAGACCATGTAAAATGCATGGATACGTGGCATCAATTTTATATCCCGGAAAATTACAATAAATAAATTAAAAATTTCCCTTGAATAAATAATAATTGTATTTTTAATCTTATCTAACCTTATTTTTATTTGTTAACTTTATAAGTGGTTAATAAAACAAAGTTAACAAATAAAACCACAAAGTTAATTTTGCTGATTTCAAAAGTACCATCTAACCTTACCTAATCTTACCTATGTTCTTCTTTAACGACCTCATGGGAATCGAAAGTCCATGACCTCATTCGCTACAGAGAGTCCATGGTGTGGTCAAGTCTATTGGTCAATCGCTTACTTTTTATAGATCTTTTTTTACTAGGCAGTTGAATTCTCAAGGTTTATATAGACTTCTGACATACCACATAGGCTGTTTTATGTCCTATTTTAGTTATTGATCATTTGCTACAGACTAATTATTTTGTCAATTTAACAAAAAAATCTGGGATTCAACAGATTCCACGCACTAACCCTAACCTTTACGATAATTAAATAAAACACTATTTAATCCATGGATGTCTGGCTGCACCACGTAGTAACCCCTACAACTGAAGTCTATAAATACCACATCAAATATTTGATATGTTTACATCAATCATTTTTCACAATGAATTATAAGAGTTTTGAAATCATCTATTACCGGGTGAGTTATCGCGTACGTCAAAAATCTTCAGAAAATAAGTTATGAACGATGCCGATGAAAGAAATAATATTCTCAAATCCGGATAAAAGTTTTATTAAAATATTTTTTTGTTAACGGTGTTTTGTACTCGGAAATGTCAACTTGTCAAAAAAATTATTTATAAACTTATAATGGAATCTTGTTACTGATAACTATGAGAGCTGATGGGAGAAGAATATACATGAAGATTAAGAACGATCCAGAAAGAAATGTAGAGATGAAGATTGAAAGTATAGTGATATATGATAGCTTAGAAGATAGATCAGTTTCAGAGTGAAAGTGTGAAAGAAAGGAAAGAGCGGCTGAAAAGAGAGGAAGGGGTGAAAATGACCGAGAATTTCTAGGATAATATAAAATTCTTCTGGAAAGCGATCAAACAATCCCGATGTGGTCCTGAAAGCAGTAGTATTAAAGCTATTAAGAGTAAATGGAGAAATGTTAATGAATAAAGTCGAAATAAAAGATATATGGATGAAATATTTTCAAGAAACATATGAGAGTGAAGAGAATACAAATGAGAAACCCCTCGAGATATTCTCTGGGGTAAGTATGAATGACGAAAACAATATATAGAAGAAATAAAGTGTGCAGAATGATAAGGCTGTGGGGTATGATAACGTTGATGCTGAGTATATTAAGACCGATGGCCCATTAGTTGTCTCGTGGCTTCATGCGCTCTTCAATCAGCGTTTAGAGGAGAGCTGCACTCCGTTAGATAATTCGAGGAGAGCAGTTATTATGCCTCTCTACAAAGGTAAATGGTCACGTATGGAATGCGGTAACTATAGGGCAATTAGTCTACTAAGTTTGGTGGGCAAACTATATAGAAGAATTTTTATAGAAAGAGCAAGAACGATGACGAAAGAAAAAGTATGAGAATTGTAAGGGGTCTCTGTGGGTGGAAAAGGATGCATTGATCAGTTCTTTTCTCTACCAGTGATGACTGAAACGTTTTTAGCGAAAAACCAAAAACTTTTTTTTTGCGCCTTTGTAGATCTGCAAAAGGCGTACGACAGAGTTATAAGAAAAAGGTTATGGAAGGTACTCTCTGATTACAGGGTGAATAGCAAACTTATACACGCAATTGCATACCTATATGAAAGAAGTTCTGCGTGTGTAAGGATCAATTAATCATTCACACCATGGTTTGACATTACAAAAGGTGTCAAGCAGGGTTGTGTGATGTCTCCATGGATATTCAACATGTATATGGATAATTGTGTGAATAAACTGGAATATATAAAAGTGAGAGCGAAAATGGGCGATTTGATTGTATGCTGTTTATTATACTGCGATGATGCAGAATTAATGGCGAATAACTACAGAAGCTAGAGAGTAGAATGCAGAATGTTGGATGTATGCAAGGAAAGCGACCTTATTATGAATGTCAACAAGTCGAAAGTGATGGTATTCAAGAAGGAGAAAAGCAAGACACCGTGCTAAATACTTGGAGGTAATGAATGTTTGGAACAAGTAGATGAGTTTGTGTATTTGAGAAGTATATTTGCTAGAAACGGAAAGGCTGAGAATGATGTTGTAAGAAGGGTGACTGTGAGGAGGGAGAATAAAGTGAACGGCGCTTTGTATGGAATTATATCTAACGGGAATTTGTCAATCGAGGCAAGACTAGCGGTGCACATTGGAGTCTTGGTACCGACACTGATGTATGGAAGTGAGGCCTGAAGCAGAAGAGGAACGAAAGTAGACTGAATGCAGTGGAAATGAAATCACTTAGTCGTATATGTGGCTAATCTATTTATGACAGAGTTAAGAATGAAGAAATAAGGAAAGAATGTAAAGCGGATGTTAATATAGTGAGTAAGACTAAGAAAGGATCACTTGGGTGGAAGACTTGGTACGACTAGGTAAACCAGATAATGGAGGATGATTCTGTTAGAAACCTCAACATTTGGCGAGCCTAAGATGCATGAATGTAGATGAGGCGAGTATTGTGTGTCAACACAAAAGAGTGTGACGCTCTTTCCTCTCTGCCTACCCCCCCGAAACTACCGAAAATGGTGTGATAATAGTTTTTGTTCAACATACATGTTAAATTAAAGGTTTTCGCGAGTAGAGTATGGAACTCTCTTCTGGGTTAATTCAACGTTATGAGATTTGTAGCTCTTGAGAACAAGTGCGGCTTCACCGTAAGTTTTAGAGGCAACACCTTGACTATGGCACGTATTACCGTGCCGAAACGTCGACCTAGATTTCATCAATGAAACCGTCTACAAAAAACGTGACGAAACGAAGAGACGCCAGTTTGGTATATAATAATATATATCAATTTCATTAAATAATATTTTAAATAAAATGAACATTATTATTTGAATCTACTTATACCTAAATAAAAAATCTTTTATACCCAGGGAATACTTTGATAAACTTAAAGATAGATATGTAGGTAGTCTGATCCCTTTATGAAGGTCTTAACTAAATTTCATAAAGCAAATATTGAACATTCGTTCGTTGTTTTCCGAGAATTTCTTCGCTACACCCTGTTTCGGCAAAGGCGGAGAGCTCCTCTGCAGCGGAAAGCGAGCACAGAGAGAAGAGGAAGTCGGCAGAAGCCGAGAACAAAAAACTACAACCGCTTTCCGTGAAATGTTCACAGAGATCCGCTTTGCAGGCTGTTCTGCAAACATTGTTGGGATTTTTTAGCCTGACTTATTACTACGTAGAACCTACAAACATTACAATATCCAAGACATATAACATGACTTAAATACCTATTTTTTTAATTAAGTTAACTCATTTTATTGTTTATTATTGTTAGCCTCAATTTTCCAAGCTACCTATTAATTGTTAAATAAAACATCATTGTTCTGTATGAGATTTTTATATTTCTTCCTTCATCTTCTTTTTCATCGTATACTCGAAACTGACCATCGTGGTCCATTGAAGTATTTGTAACTCGGTGCACAATACGTCTCCATTATTTGGTCCAGTCATCTTACAGAACTGTCTTCGAGTTCGCTTTCTCTCAATTGTTACAACATTGAACTAATTGCGCCCAAAAGTGGGAGGTTTTCGATTATTCCAGTGGTTACGGTCATCCCGATTATAGTACGAACCTTGCTTAGATATTTTTGTCTTCTTTTTATTACCCATAAAATATTATAAGTGCTAAAATAGAATGGTTACTTAGAATAATTAGAAACATTCAAAAAGTATATAAACCCTCAGAATTTCAATTAATAATGTTGTCTCTTTTCATCTCATTGTTGTAGTGAATTCCTTCGACAGCTTGTCATTCCCGGGTTTCAAAATGAAAGTCAATGCAGGCAGAAAAATCACCACTAATATTTTGACCGGCCGAAATAATTAAATACCGGAGCCAATTCTCAATCGCTCCGACCGCGGTTTGACAGCGATTCACCGGTCGCAAAAAGCGGCGATCTTCGCGCTACACATTCAACACAAATAGTAGGGGTGCCCGTTGAAGGAATAAGAAAGTGCATAAACACTAATGTTAAAAAACGTGTATAGCTGTCCTTCACTACATTAATATAAATATAAGTTAGATTGATAATGTCCTCACAAGGCGAAATGCGTCTCAAGTAAATTAAACGAGTAGAATAAAAAAACATAAATTTTATTTTTACATATGTGAACAAAAGTTCACAGCCACATAAGCATAAAAAAAACGAAAAAAGATTGCACACACACACACAGAGTTCTGACCCGCAGGTTCACTTCGCATGGCTCTGACGATACTACAATCTAATGTCTTTTTTATTTTATGTATATGTTAATTCCTAATTTTTTTTTCAAGCTCGGGTTTGCAGTGAAAATTACAAACGTTAATCTTTGCATTTAATTAGTTTAGTTTTATTCTATTTTTGATATGAAAGCAAGTAACTGACTTACTTACCATCACGCCGTTTCCCCGCGAGGGTAGGCGGAGAGGATAGAGCACCACACTCCTCTGTCTTGATACAATTCTTACCTCATTCACATTCATACATCTTATCATACAATCTCGCTGATTGTTGAGGCTTCTAACAGAACCATTCTCCAGTATCTGGTTTACGTGGTTATGCCAAGTCTTCCGCGGACGTCCTCTATTTCTGGTGCCATCAACACTTGCGTCATATATCTTTCTTAACATTCTCTCCTATTCAATGACCAAATTACCTAAGTGATCCTGTCTTAATGTTACTAATTATACTAAGATCAGCTTTACATTATTTCTTCATTCTTTACTCTGTTATTAATAGATTTGCCACATTTACGCCTAAGTGATCTCATTTTCACTGCGTTTAGTCTACTTTAATTCCTCTTCTGCTAACTCCACGCCTCATTCCCATACATCAGTATCGGTACCAAGACTTCATTGTTCACCGCTAGTCTTGCCTCGGTTGCCAAGTTCCCGTTAGCTTTAATTCCATTCAAAGCGCTGTTTACTTTATTCCCTGCAGTCACCCTCCTTTCGACATCATTCTCAGCCTTTCCGTTTCTATCAAACATACCTCCCAAACACACAATCTCATCTATTTGTTCCAAACATCCATTACCTCCCCGCTTTCCTCCTTTTCAAATACCATCACTTTCGACTTGTTGACATTCATAATAAGGTCGCATTCCTTGCATACATCGTACATTCTACTCCCTCGCCTATGTAATTATTGTTCATTATTCACCATTAATACTGCACCATCAGTGTATAATAAACAGCATACAATCAAATCGCTCATTTTAGCTCTTACATTCATATATTCTAGTTCTTTCACACAATTATGCATATACAAGTTGCATTACACAACTCTGCTTGACACCCTTTGTAATGTCAAACCATGGTGTGAATGATTCATTGAACCTTACACACGCAGAACTTCCTTTGAGAGTACCTCCCATATTTTTTTTTTTATAACTCTATCATACGGTTTTTGCAGATCTACAAAGGCGCAAAAAAGTTTTATGTTTTTCGCTAAAAACTTTTCCGTCATCACTCGTAGAGAAAAGAACTGATCCATGCATCCTCTTCCATCCACAGAGGCCTCTTACACGTCCAATACTTTTTCTTTCGTCACAGTTTACCAACCGAGCTCAGTAGACTAATAACACTATGGTGACCACATTCCATTTTAGACCCTTTGTCTTTATAGAGAGGCATAATGATAGCCCTCCTCCTATCTAACGGAGTGTGGCTCTCCTCCAAACATTAATTGAAGAGCGTATGAAGCCACGAGATAACTAATAGGCTACCAGCCTTGATATACTCTGCAGCAACGTTATCATGCCCCACAGCCTTGTCATTCTTCACATGTTTAACACACTTATAAGCACACTTTATTTTTTCCATGCTTATTTTTTTCATATCCTTTTCGTCATTCATACTTACCCCAGAGATCCTGTCAGGATATTCCTCATTTATATTCTCTTCACTCTCATACATTTCCTGGAAATATTTCATCCGTCTATCTTTTATTTCATCCTCATGGATTTTTTGACCACCTCTCGGAAGAATTTTATATTATCCTGAAAATTCTCAATCATTTTTACCCTTTCCTCGCTTTTCCGATGCTTTTTCTTATCTTTCATACCAGATTTAACATTTTACAGCTCTTTCGGTCTCATGTATTCTTCCTTTATGCCATCGTTTCACTATGCATCGCCTTTCTTCCTTCTTTGGATCGCTATGCCCCAGGATAGTAGATGAGGAAGTAAGTAGATGCCTTGAAACCAGTCGGCGTTAATAATTTTTTTTAAATTGGCGATAACAAAAAAATGGTAATCAGATTTTATAGTAATACTACGTAAAATTTATATATGAAATACATTTTTATGTATTAATATTACGATGACGTCACATACCATATGTAGGGAAAAAAGAAGTAGAATTCTCAATGACGTCATAAATCTATCCGAATATCAGCTTTATGCGAGATTTCTCGCTTTATTAGACCCTCACGAAAAAATTGAAAAAACACCCCGTATTTTTATGGTCTACGCAAAACGTTAATATTAAGGGATTTTTTTGCACCAATCACAGCAATGCTTACGATATAAATGGTACGCTTTTAAAAAGTGGTGTTCATAAAAACGTATCCCTATAAATTTGTTTTCGTCAGCCCACCCCCCCCCCCTCTCCACCCTCTACCAACCTCCAAACAGGAAACCAAAGTCACGATGACAAGTTAAATATGGATAAAATAAGATATGTAAGGAATACGGGAAAGGAAATACATGTGTTGATGGTTAATATAAGAAAATTAATATATTGCTTTTTAATACATAATTAAAATATACACTTTACTCTAGACCTGCGACGGTGAACCTTTTTCATAAGTGGGTCAAAATATTTGGACAATACTAAAACAAAATCTTCGCCTGTTGGGTAAATAAAATTATGATGAAAATAAAATATTTTAGTACTTTCACGTATTTTTCATATTCAATTTTAATATTTAAAAAAATGTTTTTTTTGTCTATAAATGACGTCTTATATTTAAGGTACATAAAATGCACACTTGTTTTATTCATTCTACTAGTTTAGTTTACTTGAGACGCGTTTCGCCTTGTAATGGCATTATCAATCTAACAATTTAACTCGACAACTTGAATTTATATCTATAGTGGGGGACAGCTATACATTAGAATTCTAACCATTTCTATAGTCCAATCAGTCATTACTATAATACGATGGGAAAGAAACAAGAATGGATAAATAAATTAAATTAATAAAAATAATTTAACTTTTAATCATTGCGTTTCCATGCTTATTCTGTATCATATCAACTACAAAACACTTCAAATAACAGTTGAAATGATGAATGAACTCGAATGCAGGTTTTGATGCAACCGACGTGCATATTGAAGTAAAAAGAGATCTTGGACTAATTGTATTATGATCCCCTAACAAAATAGCAGGCGCTCCGAAATCGCTCAACAATGTGACAGCTTAAAATATATTATTTTTCTTATTGTGCCATGTCAGCTCATCCCTAGATCAGCGACTTAACTCTTCCACCCGCCTGATTTCGGTCCAGCCCTGGATGTTTCACCCTTGGTGATGAGTTTTTACTGTTATTGCGACTGTGATTGGTAATCACTTGTAGCGATGATTTGTGTATCAGTGATTGCTCGAATTATGAATAATCAGTTACCAAGAATCGTTATATTCTATCACAAATAACGTTTTGTTCATAGTTACTATCGTTATCAACCCCCTTACGTTCTCCGAACTTTCCCTTTTTTTGTAATGTATGGACCATGGTTGGATAACTAACTTTTTGGTGCTTGATCAATGAATTTCTAGCATTATATTTGTATTAGCTCTTTTTAATATTATTTTTATTTTATTAACAACTTATTGATCAAAAATACATCTATAAACAGAAATTTTAAATTTTAACCGCAAAGTTAATTTTTACAATTTTAAATTTTTTTTTAATACTTTAGAGTTGATAACCAAATCTTCTTCTAGTCCTTGTCCGGTTATTGAACGTTAACGAATATAAAGAGTGTTGTTTTAGAGGTTTGTTTTTCGAATTGGCAACACTTTTTCCAACAAGAGTTTGACAACTGACAGCTGATTTGTGCTCAGTTTGGTTTGCCATTTCACCAGAAAAACACTTGCAAATTGTGCAAATTTATTTTGAAAACCGTGGTTCAGATTGCGAAACTTACCGTGCGCTAAGTCCATTTTACGGTCGACATAATCGTCCATCCGATCAAGTAATTCGAATAACCATGTATCGTTTTTACACCACACATACTCTAATTGATAATACGCATCCGCAGAGACGTCATATAATGATCATCGAAGAAGCTGTTGTTGCAGTGGAGCGTAGTATTGAAGAGGACCCGAATGAGAATGAATGAGGACCGAGATAGCTCTTGATCCTCATTTTCAACACAACATTTTGTTCAGCGTTGAGGCTTAAATAGCAAAATTGCCGCATTTAGAGTGAACTAAATGTACAAACTATTATTGAGATACCATTACATCCACAAAAAGTCACTGTATGGTGTGCTTTATGGGCTTATGGAATCATCGGTCTATATTTATTCAATAATGATGCCAGCCAAAACAGTCAATGGAGAGAATAGATCCATGATTACTGACTTTTTCGTTCCCCAATCAAATGGCATTGATGTAGAAGAGCTGTGGTTTCAACAAGATGGCGCAACGTGCCACACAACGCGCGCCATATGTGTGTGTGTGTGTGTGGGTGTTAGATGAGTGGTGGGGGACAAGAGTTATAAGAGGCCATCAATGAGGGAACGGGTTCCTTTTTCATCGCCACTTCGCACTAGTTATTAGTCCATATCTGAATTATATAATTGTTCATTACTGTAAATAGGTTGTAATTAATTAATATTGTTACACGAATCTACTGAGTTTAAGAGAGGATCCAAGGAAATCTGGTGGAACTTCCAAAGATACCTCAGTAACTTTATCCATCTAGCTTGTTTTGAGCATTATTTTGTAAATCCACGGATGATTGTCTTCTAGTCGCCTTGTCCAGCTTCCAAACATATTTTTTATGTGAATAAAGGCTGCACCTTTAGAGTCCATGTTTCAAAGCCACTTATCAGGTATGGTCATGTATACAGCATTTAGTCATTCTTTGCGTCAGTTTCAAATTTAAATTGTCACTGAAAAATAATTGTCATGTTATTAAATGCTTCCAGTGCATTTTCGATGCTACTTCTCACTTCTTTATCGGGATTCAGATCTTTTGTTGTTATTCATAATTATTATACACTTAAAAGTACTAATCATTAGGTGCTATTAGAATATGAGTTACTGAATGCGGGAATTTAAGCCCCAACCTCGAATTTGATATCTTCCAAGTATCAAAAAATACAAAATATACAAACATTATGACTGCCGTATAGGTACGCTCGTTCGAAAATAAGCCCACAAAGTCCTACAAAATAACCATATTTAAGCAATAAATGTAAATTTATAGATCATTACCGAGACGATTCATCTCATTTGATAATAAATCTGAATAGGATGCTGTGTGATCAGGCGATCCATTTTTTCCCCCTGGAATAGCATTAAATTTCTTGCTGACTGGAATACTCCCGGGCGGGCACCCGACCCGGCGCGGGCCCCGCCCCGGGGACCCCCTCCCCCCGCAACCCTTCAGACGGAGTTCTGATCGTACAACATCGCGGTCTTGTCTGTAAAGTAAACAGGAGCAAATAAATAATTCCGTTGAAACAGACGCTGGTCGTCGAAAAATGTTTGTAACAAAAGAGCAATTAATTTATGAAAAGTAAATAAAACAGATGTTAGAAAATACTAAATATTTTTAAAAACAAAACAATGTTCAAAAGGGTAATCCAAGATACAATATAGATATATAACAATTGCTTCAAATGAACTTTGGAAAAATTTATTTGTTTCTTCGACATCGTATATAATATCGGGTATCAATTGTAACCAATTATGAATAAACCATGTAAGTACTTTTTACTCATGCAATGCTTTAAACGATCGCCTCAGTGCATAGATTGTGATTGAAGGCAACTATATGTCAGGTGCTGTGACAGCATCTAAGTAAAATGTGTCCAAGATGGCACAACAGTTATGCAGGAGCTGTTTAAGTATGTAGGATGGAACAAATGGAACTAAGAGAGAGTACCATAGATCCGCATTTCAGTGTACCAGAAAGCTTAGATCTCGAAGGGTCTAGTTTAAGGAGTGGTTACAGACTACTTACCTGCACAACTAAATGGGTCTCTACAAGTGTATGGTGTGTTCATAGTGGACATGGTAGCTCCGGGTGGGAGCCACGTTAGCGAGGCTGACATACTCTAAAGAGACGCTATGAAGGTGCTAAATATCTGCAATGCTTGGGGTTTGGAAGCTTTGACCCTAACTGTGTGCGAGCTTTTGGAAGATCTGGATATTGGTTTTGTATAAACTCTGATCTGATTTGTCTTTGGAATCTGCATATCTCCTCTAATGATCAGCAATTAATGTGTTAATAGTTGGAAGCAGAAATATTTAAAGTACACGGATGGTAAAACTATGATCGCTACTTCAGAAGAAGAAATGGCTGCATTACTCGATCCCATTAAATAATAATGTAGAAAGTTGAGCCTTGAAATAAATAAGGAAAAAACAAAACTAATGATCATGCCCTTCCAGATCCAGAATTTGTCTAGGACTTAACTCAATTATCTCGAGTCCATAATTACGAACGATGAGAGCTGCGAGCCAAAAACTTATTTGTCCAGACTTGACAAAATATGGTATGACTGCGGTATATCCAAAACAACAAATGTTAGGTTTAAATAGTCTCTGGTGCATTATTTATTTTTAAATAGTGTGGAATTATAGAACCTGAAGACAAGGAAGAGAAGACGGATTGATGCCATTCAGATGTTGCTTATGCAGATTCACATGTTGCGCATACCATGAATAGTATGATGCACGGATATCTCCATTCTGCTAAAGCTGAACATGGAGAATAGACTCTCAACGACGATTAGTTAAATTTTGTATACATCTTGCGAGAAGGGAAGATAGCTTGGAGAAGCTTGAAATGGTAGGCTACTTCGAAAAACGAATAAGAAGAGGAACATATCCCACCCGTTGTACCGAAACCGTTGGCAACAGACACTTATCTGATGTGGAGAAGTCAAGAAGGCCGGGTGTTCATGGAAATCACGATCCTCAGATATGCGGGACCGACGTGGATGATTATGACGATATGTATGATGATGACCCCTCGGATGGAAAAAAACTTCTTGAGAAAAAATAAAGGCAAAGAGACGTCACAATATGTTATTCTCTCTCTAAATCTGATATTTTAGATAGGTTACTATTCAAGTCCATTGTATGTAGAACATTCATCAAATAAATTGAAAACAATCTGTTCCGTACAAGAAACAAGAAATATAGACAGAGGTGGTTCGCCGATCTCCGCTTCTCTCAACTAGCGATGATGATGATGAGGTCAGTAGAAATGAAAAACAAAAGATGTTCAATCTAGGGATACTGCGGTGACAGAATCGAAAATGCATTCCCGCCCGCAGAATACCTCGTTTTATTTCAGTTACAAACAGTACATTAAATTATTCATATTTTTTCCATCATATTAGCAAGTAGGCAGCGACAGGCACCAACAAGAAGTATTTTATCAAAGAATAATCAGTCTTTGTTTGTAAAAATCTATCTAACGGTTGATTTTTTGTTTTGCGCCCCGATGATAAGTCACCGCTTTTATATATTTAAATTACTACCTCGTATCTTATCATATCATTTAATTAGCATCACTGCGCGACCTTGCAATCCTGTACGATATACAATCTCTAATTAATTGCAGTAATGAGCGCGTACATCGAATGGTGTGAACTCACACGACGCGCAATTACCGAATGTAGAAGCGATGTGGGAGAAAATGTTTGCGCGGGAATTATTATAGTTGACAATTCCAAATCCGACTTCCAGGCGGATGGAGCCGCCATCCGAATAGCTTAATTTCAGTCAAAGCCCGGGATCAGGGAAGGGGGCATGTTACATACAATTCAATTTCAGATTGTCGAGTCCCCCGGACGCCGAGCTGCTGAACTCCTCGATTCCAAAGCGTGCGCGGGCTATGTCAAAAATTATCGGTTTGTGTTTGAGTAGAAATATATTGAGGACTCGTGTATTTATTGGACCAACAATTTTTCCTTGAAAATGTCGACGTTGCGGGCTGCATTTTTTATTTTTGTTGGCTCATTTCATTTCATCACAAAAATATATTTTTTAACTAATACAAAAACACGTACATATGTGATTTATTTGATCTGAAGGTACATTTATCAAAATTTTTTGTTGCTGTTATATTTCTAATACGATTATCTTTACCTTGAAACAATATGGTATGATCTGAAATTTTAGTAAATAAATACGTTTTTGTACCAAAATTCTGACAGTAATTTTTCTTTAAAACTGCGTTACAAACCTGTAAAATTGACAAACTTCCTTAATAGTTTAGGAGATACATTTTTTTTAGAACAACTGCTATTGATTTGAATACAAATATATTGTATGAGCTATGTCATTATCCTGAGTCTATTTTAATATCTGAGTACCTACCGCCATAAATAATTAAACAGCTCGCGAACGTCTAGTCCCTCGTTTCATTGCAAATCATAGGAATATCCGCTTCCGCCGGGAACGCTTCCCAACGGACCAACGCCAATTTCCAACGGTCACTCTCCCCAGCGAGCTCTTAGTACTAACATCGTCGCGTGTGGATTTTGGTTTTCATTTATATAACTCAGCTCGATCCTTTAAAGAGCTGTAATTCGGAATCAATCCATCGTGGTCTACCTTCTGACTTATCATATTTTTGTGTAAATTATCACGGTTAATCCACGAGTGATCAAATATATCTGTATCTATCTTATTCTTAGTGTACTTTAACCAACCGCCATTATATGTTTCACGTGATCTCACCGAATCGTCACATCGAACCAACTACTATATCATCACCAGTCGCACAAGAATCACTCGTAGCTCGCAATTCCACACTATCTCATCGTGCTTCGCATTGTCAAAGTCTTGAATACGCCCAACAACCTCCGCCGTAATCCTGGTGCCGACTGCATCAGCCCGAACAAATTGCATCATCATCTCAACATTCCATATAATTATTCGGGATCCACTTCGGAACCATGCTAGCCGCTTCTGCTGACGCCTGCCTCATAATTCATGTCCTTTAGTTGGCATCGTCTAACTAGGAATCCTTCCACCAACACCTGTACCCTACAGCCTCTGAGCAGGCATTCTCCGCATATCTGCAGGTTTATTAAATAAACCCAAGGTATTTATTGAACAGTTAATCCGGTTAAATTCAGTGAGTGATACTACCTACGAGGCGTCCTATGCGTCACTGCTATACTGGCACAGTGATCAGTCGATACAGTGAACTATTATATTAGTGAATTTAGACTCGCCAGCCTCGTGCAAGGCACACACACTTGTTCGTACATATATTCATCTGCATATATGTTGTCCCCCATTATTTTAATGCCATTTCTTCTATAGTTTGATTATTGTATTTTGTATAATCTGTTTAAATAAAATGTGTATAAACTAAATCACCCTTTAATTGGAATGTTCCCCATTGAATGACATCGACACACAGCCCAAGTTTTGATAAGATATCTCTCTACTTACTGAACTAGATCAAAGGAAATACTCTTTAAATTGTTCATAACTTTAAATTTTGCAATCTTACCATACCTACAAAGTAATCCTTATATCATACACTACGCCCGAAATTAGTTTACTTTGTTTGTGAAAACTATACAAGTATAGCGACATTTTTGTGAAAATTTCACCTCATAGGCGATGAACCAAACTCCGCCGAAGAAATCGAGAAATCAATATTGAAAACTTTGAAGCTTAATATCTCACCTTTTTATTTCAAACTTCAATACATTCAATACATTCAAGTGTTCCTTTCTCCCCAACCCACTAGATCGGAGTCCGTATCGAGATGGACAGTATTTTCTCTGTATCATTTATATTTGTTATTTTATGTTATTTTTAATAGGTTGGTTACAATGACCCAGACAATATGGATATACTATTGAACACGGCAAATAAAAATTAGAAAAGTAGAATAATTAAAACAGTTACAATACCTAGATAATTAAGGTTGTAAATAAATACATGGTATTGAACATGATATATAAAAATAAATTTATGGATACATTAGTTGCAAAAAGTTAAACAATGAGATTGGTGTAAAAATATATCCAGCAGTCACCTCACAATATGGGTCAAGAGTAGCTCCGAATACTCTCGACCCACCTTTATGAACTATCTGGCTATTGATTCTTTCTGAAATTGATGAGCACATTGGTGTTAATATCAGATGATATCTTGTTGTTTCAGAGGTACAATACGTACTTTATAGTTTAGGAGGTAACGAGAGAATTTTTTTTCCAGCACATAGTACATCACAAGTGGTGAAGGAATCGGACGGGTGGAAACGGATTGATGGGTAAATGGGTAAAGTAGGGAATGGAATAAGGAATTGGAAATGAGGGAATGATGGGAAGGGAATCCTTCGATAGCGGACCAGGATGGCTTACGGGATAAGGAGAACGGCCCGAGCTGGCGATTCTGATGAATCCACCGCACACTATTCACTGAATTCCATAAATATAAATCTTCTATTATTTCAGTGGATCCAACGAATACACTTCCATATAACACCACTTCCTTTCCAAAATCTCGACGAATAGTCTAGCTGGAGAACAGGTGTTGACTGATTGGGATTGGGTTAAGATGTAGGAACAGAACTAAAACTGGTGACAATAACACTACATTTAACAATAATAATTTTGATTCAAGTCATTGAATATATGTAGAAATTATGTGTTCACCAATAAAAATAAAATACGAATACGGAACAATACATTCAGTATTTTTTAGAACTGTTAATTTAAACACTAATTAAATATGTTAGTTATATCAGAGGTGGAGTCTACTCCATCCCACACAATAAATTATGAGTGTTAATTGCAATATAATTGTATCTTATGTTTATCAAGTTATATTATAATATATTCACCTCTGTTACAACAAAAATATGTATGTCAATAAAGTCTAAATAAATAAAAAATAAAATATAATGTGCCCGAAATCAGGCATCAGTTCACTTGATCACTCTCAATTATATTTAGTGAAATTTCTAAATTAATATTGAAAAATTTGAAGCTAAATGTCAGATGATACCTTGTTGTTCCAATGTCATGCTATGAAGACAGGTAATTATTATTTCAAAACGATTATTTTTCAGAGATAAAACGTAAACGTATCAAGACGGTTATTAAATACGGTGATTTTATGGGCACCAAAAAAACGGCGCTTAATTAATTAAGCTGTATTGACAATACGGAACAGATAGTCACCGTTTGTTGAGCACGTGGGACCTAATAAAGTTCATAAATAAGTAAGTTTGATAATAAATTGTGGGGAAAAAAAATCCTTCAGACGGACCGCACTAAATAATTATCACGCGGCCACTTCTCCCGGTGGAGGCATTATTTTGATTTATGTTTTATTTTTTGGAATAAATTGTTTTGAGTGAAAAAAAATCATTAAAACAGGTTGTTCTTTCCACGTTTAAAATACCGAAGGCCTCGCAGAGCGGCGAGGGGCGAGGGGCGAAGGCTGCCCGCGTGACCCGCGTCAAATAAAGTTATCCCGAGCGGGCGGCGGGGGGTGGTAGGCGACAGGGTGGAAGGTGAACGGGAAGAACGAACACTGGCAATATAGGCTAAAGCAAGAACGTCAGCAAAACTTTTATAGCCCACAAAAATACTGAGAATGTGCAGTCACAAATCAGAGAGATATTTCTGCTGAAACTAATTAGAAAAACGTAATTTTAATTATTTTAAATAAAATTATTTTACCACACACACACGTTGAGTTATTTTATCACTTCTATAGTTTCGAGAGGTGCAGTCTCTTTCATTGTCAGGTGATAACTAATCTAAATGCAGTTTGGTGCCGACTTATTTAGACAGATGGGTGGGTAACCTAACCTAACCTAACCTAACCTAACCTAACCTAACCTAACCTAACCTAACCTAACATAATGTAAGCCATCATGAGGTATTAATCTATGTAATATTCTACACACGTGTGCACTTGTTGATGTTTCAAAACTCATTAAATTGATGTCGTATGAGTGCCGAACAGAAGCGGTGCAGCCCAACACGTAAACACGTGACAACGTGACTGGTTGTAGTTGTCGGGACAAGGCTTTATCAGTATTAGAATTTAATATTAATAGTCACTTAGAAATCGGTTTTAGGTAATAACATAGGTTGATAATCAAATTCCTGTAAAATTAGTGTTAGTTTTTAATGTCGCACATTAAAAAAGTTCAGCTTTATGTCCAATGCGTAGCTTTTGTAATCATTTTGAAACTGATATATTACATCGGACAGAAGTGTATTGTATTTACGTTGAAATACTATAAATTAGATGGATACATATCTTATTTGTTCTGAAACAAATAATTGAATATGTCTAAGAACACACAATTATTGGACTTTTACCTACAAAGACACTGTTATTAAACAAATATCAGATATCTCATAGAAACAAAGCTATTTTTTATTATATTTAATGGAGAATATACGGAAGTATGGGGTAATTACAGGGCTTATGAACTGTCTTCGGCTGGCTTAAGTGATCACTTTATATATATATATATAACGTTCACCAATTCTCACCCCTGAATCTCCATACTTCCATATACTTTCCATTTAATATAATAAAAATAAGCTTTGTCTCTATGAAATATCTGATATTTGTTAAATATTTAATAATATAAAAATGATACACGTCTTTAAGTAAGCCTGACAATACGTAATATGAAAGGTAGTTAAAAATAAAAATAATAATAACATTGAATAATTTATACAGAGCCATTTTCGTTCAAAATTCACCTCAAGGACGTTTATGACTGTTTCTTATGACGGAGGGCTTACAGTTCCACGCTTTTGGGCCTGCCACTGCAAATGCTCTATAACTCTTTCTGCGGCTGAAGTGGAGGATGACCCGAGCTGACCTAAAAGGCTGATGTCTACCATTCAAGTTGTGGGATACAGAGCTCTTGAAGATACAGAAGACACTTCTTGTACATTAATATTAACAAAATATATTTTTGGTAATATATCCCTTTCTGAATTGATTTAATTTTATGAAAATCATTCCGTCATTCGAAGCTTAAGTAAGCTAGGATGTGCAAATTCTGTTATTTCTGATATTTGATATTTAATGAATTAAAATAATTCTGAAGCACAAAATGATTATTTCTATATTACTATCCACTTTACAATTTTTCGTAAAAACTTGCCTCGTGTTATCCGACTATTGCATCTAGGGAAGGGTAAAAGTCTAGTTCCATATATTAGTACACCTATACACGATAAGAACCAGCACCACATTACATTAGTTATGGAAAATCTAAGGTTTTGGAAATATAATCATTGTTATCTTAGCTCGCTATCTTGCTCTTCTCTCCTGAGAGAGTACCGATGTATTGTAATTGTGTAATTTTCGTGCGAGTAAAATAATAATAAAAATGCCAAATATGTTTTGTAACCCTTATAATGTCACAAGATATGGAATTGCACGCTCGGGTCGGACACACCCCATCTTGCGGGTCTGGTCATTATCATCATCTGTCCTTCACGATCGTGGGTACTTAAGTTGCTTTATATTAGAATCCACAAATTTTGGAACATCTTGGGCATGGTAAGACTGTTTGCAGCATTCTGTTTTGAAGTGTTCGGTGCCACTATACGCAATAGTTCTCTAGTTAGCCTTGTTTTCTGCGGGTTGAAGGTTTGCTTTCAGAAAGTCTTTGAAGCGTTTGTCCTGGGATAGCCGAGAGTACATTATCTCCTTTGGTAGGCTGATTTCAGGCATTCTGACCACGCGACCAACCCATCGATATTGCTAACTAAATGACCATCATGTCTTTTCACGCAGAGATAGGCAGAGAGGATGGAGTGTCACAATATTCTGAACTGACACGTAAAGTTTCCAGTGACCATTACTGTACAGTAAAGTATACCCGATCGTGCCAAGTCTTTCACTATTTCTGGTGCTATATATATATATATTTGTCACCATTCTCTCCATGATCATTCATTCTAAATGACCAAACCACCGAATTGATACTTTTTTAATCCTGTTCACTGCTAAAATCTGCTTTACATTCTCTCCTAATTTGTTAATTATTTACTCTATTATCAATCTATTTATTAAATGAATTTGTGATGGAGTAATTGGTCGCTGAATAATAATGGATTAATTGCTCGTTAATTTGGCTTCTTCAAGCATACTGCCGTTGGTGCGCTTAACTTGCTATTTCATTTTAGACGTCCTTCTTAACCATCATCGCCTTTCCAGAACCTTGAATATGTCTTCTATACGATGTTAACGTTTTGGAAGCACGATTTTGTACACCAATATCTCGATGTCCTTATTTAGGCCGGGACTGGTATACCCTGATCGACCAACTCGGGTGTGCCGTACCCGACCCGGGTCTAACACACCCTTAAACGCGCGCCCGGGTCTGACGCACCCGGCCACCTGCCCCAAATTGTCGCCGAGAAATCCGAATTTAAAAGTCAGAATATAATTTGAAATCAGCTGGAGAAACATTTCCCGCAGCGGGGTGTAATAATATTTAGGGGACGGGATGAACTTTGGTATTCAATTCGCAGATGGCGCTTTGATTTAAATTCATTCTATCGTGTAATAGAATAAATTGATGAATTTTGAAAAATAAATCTCTCCCTTTCACATCTCCTGCAGACAAATTGAGTTACTTCCTTTTATACGCAAAGGAGCATTTTCGATAGCGCTGAATTTCTCTGCATCTCTGTTTCTCTGAAATTATCCAGAACGTTATCCCACTCGAATTACTTTACATGTTTCTATTTTTAAATAAATATTATAATAAGTATTTAAACATATTTCATTTATGATATATTTTATATAATATATAATACTCTTCTGTCATATTAAAGAATTATATTCTTGTCGGTGTAATACACGCCGTGCGTCTCTGTCCTGGACCCTATCCAGAATTTGTCTATCGGTGTCCTTATACTCACTTGCTCATTATTTGGTGAGTGAGTACATTTAAATAATTTAAAGACATCACATTTCATTGCATAGTTTAAATTATAGAACATTATTTAAAAAAAATTAAAACAATCTATATTGATAATTTAGAAATAATAGATATAATACAAATTAATTAAATCAATTAGAAAGGGATACAGAAAAAATCTAACTATCTAAAAAAATTAACTTTTATTCTGTAGTCTTTTATATAACTGATTAATTTGGCGATCCATTTTTAAAAGCAATCGATAGCCACAACACCGATCTCAGCCTTTAGTTTTTCTATCAAACATATATGTCAAATAAACCAGATATATCCATATAGTATTTGCATCCATATGTTTATTTCACTCTTACTTAGGTTTTTTCTTTCTCCAATTCCCATCCTGCTCCAGTCCTTTTCCACACAGTCAGCCCATCTCTTTCTTGATATGCCTTTAGGTCGCTTCCACTAGGGCAGTGGTGGCGAACCTTTTTACATGCACGTACCAAAAATCTCCAAATAATATATATCGACTGTCTGACGTGCAGAGCAGTTTTAAAAATGTATTTATTTAACTAGCAACAATTAGAAATTATGCTTTAATTAGTTTTTTTACTTAACACATCATCTGCGGTGGTGGGTCAGATCTAAACCGGGGTGTTTGTAAAAAATATGAATTACGCGACAGATATTCGTTTAATTATCTTTTATTAAACGTTTTCAAATAATTTGCCACAATATTTTCGGACGAGATTCTAAAGAATTCTTGAAAAACCGACCTAAGACAGTCGCTTTTATGGGATTGTCTCTCACCGCTCACGTTAAAACATATATTGTTAATCTTCAACATATTTTTTACTCTCCTTTCTAACGTTCCATGGAGAAGGTATGCAAAGGACACATACCTGGTTTGTGTATTGTGATCTAGTTTTGACTTATTTTTGTCTGGCGGTAATATACACCTCAAGGGTGTTGCGCCTTTTTGGGTCCTCCGGAAAGGGTCACCGATAAATTTTTATGAGAATAGAGTCGGCTTTCCCATATTGTTGTTGTTTTTGAATTATAATTATAAATGTTGTTTAAAAATACATTATGGTTAAAAAATATTTAATTGACAAAAGGCGGCTTGTTTTACCTACTTATTTTTTTAAAATTATGTCAATTGTTATTTATATTTTTAATAATTATATTCTGAGAATAACAAACAATTTACTGAAAAAATTCACGGAACACAATCAACATTACTTCTATTTTGAATAAAAGTTGTCTATTGTTTTATTTATTTTTACATTTGCATTGTTGATTGCATTTCGTATAAAAAGGATGAATTTTTTTTTTATATTTCTATTTCACTTCTATAAATATTTTGTTCGTTTTGTTTATGAATACAAAATAAAAAATAAATTTAAATTCAGAGAGAAGATAAAATGTTTATAATTACTGACACACTGGCAGGTAGTCGAGCCGAAAAGTAGATCACACGTGATATACAGTGAATATTCGTATATGGTCCAAATAGGCCGTTTGTTGATACCCAAGAATACGTTCAATTTTCGTAATATTTTTTATAAAAACTTAATTTTTTTAGTAGAAAGATATTCATCATGTCATTTTTTTAAATCATATTAAAAAATATATATATATATAAAATATCCCAAAAAACGGTTAAAAAGTCGAAAACTTGTGGAGGGTCTAAATAGACCCACAACCGCCAGACATGTTTGGTTTTAACCCACCAGGCAATAAGTGTTAAAAACATAACTCGAAAACCATGTCATCGGCATGGGCGATAAAATAGTATGGGTTTATTTAACCTTCCAAGCAATTTTTAAAAGAGGAAAAATGAAAAAAAATTAGTTTTTCAAAATTTGATTAAAAAAGTCTAAAAAATACACTTTAAGTTATTAGTATTAATGAAAGTTTTATTGCAGTACATTCGATGCCAAATACTTTATATCCGGTTAATATGTCGTCACTTTTAGTAAAATGCATGCCCAACTGGATTCATCTGTGAATCTGCTTCTTGTACTACATTTTATAAAATTCACATTCATATGCACATACGTGGAAGAGAAAATTGAAAATATTTCCGTCGCTAGTTTTTTTAAACAGCTAAAGATTTCTGAAATGGTGTTCCAAGTTCTTATTATTTCTTCTTCTCCATTCTTTTTAATTATATTCGATAATCGATCATTTTCAATTATTTACAATTCATTTCTCAAATCGACAATATTTTGTTTCCAGATCGAACTTGATTGTAGTTCAATTGTTTGCATTTCTACATAAGTTATCTTTTTTTTTAAATCTGTTAATTAGTGAACGTGCCATCTCTGGCACGCGTACCCTAGGTTCTCCCTCCTGCACTGGGGTATCCACTTGGTCGTAATCTTTGGTGTCTTTTCATCTGATATTTTTTCCTCAGCCTCGTCAGCTCGTCGCAGACTATGTTTCATGAATCTTACGATTGTTTCTTGCTGTATTTAAATAGGTTCATAATGTTTGCATTCAAAAACTGCTAATTTGGTTTCTTCATTTTGGGTTAGGCGCCACGTTTCGTAACGTGAACACTAGTCTTGTTTTTGGTTCGTATATGTATATCTGTTATATTAGCCAGTCGCTTTGTTTACTTAATTTCAACCCATGCAGTCGAATAGGAGCATCTGTTGAATATAAGGATTAACTAATGAATCGTATTTATGAAGATACTTAGTGGTATTTTTCTTTTTATTTGCTTTTATGGATATGTTTCGAACATTAATATTTATACCAACGAAATGGTTTAGTCGTGATTTATTTTCGACAGATTCCGCAATAAGCATTCGTTTTTAACATAAATACTGTCCCTGTGATCAATGCCTTCATTTTGTCGGTAAAACAGAACGCAGGACGTAATCACAATGTTATCGCAGAAATTAATTTATGGGAAAATCCAATTATAAATTATCCTTTTCAATTAACGAACCAAATGAGTTTCAATATTTATACGTCCATTCGGCTGAACATTCTAGGCTTCGATGATGAATGGTGAACATTATTCTAACAGCTTGTAACAAATAGTATTATATAAATAAATATCACTTTCCCCAATATTAGGAAGCTAGCGGGAGTGACGCAGAGGTCGTTAGGGGTGGTTACTTACCGTTGACTGTTGGGTAGTTGCATATTAAATGACGATTATTTATAATTCATAATATCGTAGTAATATTTGGAAAAAAACATGCCTACATTTACAATATATATGAAAAATTGAAATCTTATTATTGAGATTAGGAGTGCATGTTTAACTCATTACTACATTATGGGGTGCCACATGGGGTACCTACTGTATTCCCGGTCATAGGTTAAGGTCAACTACACATAAATTAAAGAAGTACTTACTCACTAATATTACGCTTATTAACTAATGCTTATAAAAATATATATAGTTAATTAATTACATTGACAAATTTGAACAGTGTTGTACGTGTTGTACATGTTTCAATAACACATACCAGTGTATAGTGACTATCATTTTAGATTATACATTTTTATTTTTACGATATTTAATTGATCTTTGGTGCCGATGAGGAAACCCCTGACCATCTCTGTTTTGCCTGTCCATTGTGCATCACAGGTTTTTTTTACAGTAATCTCGTCTGTGGTAATTTTCAACTCCCGGTTAACCAGTGTCATCTTCTTTCCCTTAACTCGCCACATTTAATCTGTATAATAGCAAATTTTTTGAACGACAATGGTATTGACTTGTAATGTAGTATTTCCTATTCTATAATATTATAATAGTTTTTCTATAAAACGGAGTTTTAACTTGATAAATGGCACAAATCACTCTTGAAAAGGTGGATTACATATTTAAAAGAAGAAGAAGAATTGATCTACTCGCGATCTTCTTCTTCTTCTTCATCGTATGCTCAATACTGAGTGCCCTAGTCTCACAGAATATGTAGAACTTGATGCACAATACGTCTTCATTCATCGATTTAGCCCTGTTGATCGCTGCATTTAAAGAGGACTCCGATAACTTCTTTATTTGGCCTACCCATCTTGCAGGAGACCGTCTTCTTCTCTCAATCGTCCTTGTGATCACGAGCTTCTCGACACTCATCGTTTCTTCTGTGTGGGAATTCTTCATACCTTTCATCTCACGGAGAGTTTATCTGCAATCCTTATCTTATGCGCCTCGCGGTCCACGGCACCTCTACTCGCGATAAGCTAAAATAATATATCTGGGCTGCAAGTGGAAGGTTGGTCAGCCCACACCCTCCACCCCGTCGGCGCCCCACCCCGCTCCCCTACTTGCGAGTGTTACACCCCGGCAGCTTTTTCATCAGTAGCTTATCGAATTAGATCCTCTTCCATGCAAATGTGTCCGAACAGAACAGCTGAACAACAACATAGAACAAAGAACCTGTGTTTATGTAAATAATTTTAAGCAAGTATTTAATACACATTTATTATACCGATAAGTAAAAATAATATATATATATATATATAAATTTTCCGAAACTAGAATATTTTCTGGCACGGAGAAAACAAATTTTTAATTTATGCCTATGTTGTTTTAATTCCTATAAATAATATTAAGTTTATTAGTGTCATATTAATACAAAGGTTTTATCTTAGTTATTGTTTAAAATAAATCTATAACTTCTGATATAAATTAAAAATAAAAACCCACATTTTCAAGAAAAAAAACGCTAAAAGATTCATTTTTATTTAAAAGGCACCCTTAAGGTATATAAGATCTAGAGTTATTGTAGAGTCACTCATTATATTTTGGATTCTGTTAGAATTTTGTTCAAATAATTGAATTAATTCGATTGTAGAACATTCAAATAGTATTTTTTTAATACAAATATATACATATTTTTATTTATTATCTTTGTTTTATTAACCGCTAAAATGAGTTTAAATACATCTACCGGTTTCGAAAAATACCATTTTCTTCTTCAGGATGTCATAACTAACTAAAACATATATTGTTTCTTTGACGGAATCTATTTTTAAAAAATCTATTTTAAAAAAAAAAAAAAATTTTTTTTTTTTTTTTAGTACCTAACTCAAATCATTAAATTATTCGAGTAAATTTGTATTAGTAAATAGATTCCATCAAAGAAACAATATATGTTTTAGTTAGTTATGACATCCTGAAGAAGAAAATGGTATTTTTCGAAACCGGTAGATGTATTTAAACTCATTTTAGTGGTTAATAAAACAAAGATAATAAATAAAAATATGAATCTTAACTACAAAGGTAATATTGCTGATTTTAAAAGTACAAATATATACGGCTGCATGGTTGTTCTACACTAGTATTTAGACTGTCACTCGCGGTAGCTACGCCACTGCATCAAATTTTGAACATTTTATGCGTTTCGCCATTTGTCAGTTCGCTTCGCTCTCGACCAATACCATTTCGATTACACCACACCCAAATATTTCCTACTTTATGTGTTTATTTTGTGTATAAAATGTCGTTTAATGTCCAAAGATAATTACTGCTAATCTACTGAATACTCAGATTTTTGCAAAAGGAAAAAAAAGTGAACATTCGATATTTTAAAGTGTAATACTTTTTAAATACTCATCACCGGATAATTTTTACAGGAAATCCAAGAATGTACCCTATTCACAAATCAAACCGTAATTACTATCACCTACTGAAAATAAATTGTGACGAGATTGTATCAAAACAATATCTGGATAAATTTTAGAATGAGTGCATATGATGTAAAATAATCTATATCAATTTTAAAATGTTAATTTCAACAAAGCAGATAGGGACTTTAGGGACGTTCGATGTTTTGATAGCAACCGTCGGCCTTTGTTTATTTGTTAAGTCCTCGGTTGAGCATAGGGCTCAGAATAAACCTTATTATGAATTACATTAATTAACGTAGCCTAACTCTGAAGCAATAACTGGAAGGGCGTAATGAATCACTCAGCCTGAGCGCGCGTTCAACTAGTCGGCGTTTTGTGTACTTAAACTTTACAGAATGTCACAGTATCGTGTTATGAAACTGGCTGTTCCACAGTCGAATTGTAACATTGTTATTAACTTTAAATAATTAATCAAATTGCTTTAGGAAGGTTACAAAATAATATTAATTAATATGCTGGTACGTACGCACTAATAAATGATACAACTATAATTAAATTAATCTATTTTCATTTTTACCTGAACTATACTTTGTACTATACACAAACTGAGTAATTTGACAATAATCAATTAAAGAAATTTACGTTATATTTGCGAAGTTGCGATTATTTAGAACATAGTTCCTTGATAGGAACGTCATTTAGAATGAATCTATCTTTCTTATAAAGACTTGAATCCATAACTTTCAGTTACATTGTTGACACAATGTTTCGGGTAAATTTCATCACCCATCTTTAGAAGATGTCAGTGTCGCTCTGCAGTGGTCGTGAAACACGCACTTTCAGGCCGGCAGTTCAGCGCTAAGTGAAATCACTAATCTAATTTTTTTTAAGGATAAAAACATTTACATAATCTTAGTAGATGAATTAATTGGATTCCGTACATTTACTAGTAGCGACAGGGAGTAGAAATTGTCGAAAATAATCATAAGTTTAGATAGACAAGTAATAGTTCTAATTCTGATTACCTTTTTTACGGGTATATTTTTTTGTAAATGTTTTTGGTTTTTGGTACCCTAAATTCACAATGTGGTGTAATTGAAATTGAAAATGTTTTGTAAGATCCCTCACTCGCTTTGTACAATACCATTTGTGCGGTATCATGTGAATGGTGCAAATTATTTATATCTCGTATTGCAAAATATTTAATACAAAATTAAATTAATCAACCAGAAAGATGTACAGAAAAAATCTATTTATAGAAAGAAAAAAAATGTTGCTACAGGGATACAAAACTGGATCTTTGCGTATTCTAGTAAATGCGTTATCCAATTTTGCTATATCAACCAAAAATAAGTTGACGTCTAATTTTCGAACTTATATTCTGTGGATCTTTTAAATTGATTAATCTGTTATTCCATTTCTCCCGGTAGCAACTAAAATATTTATTTGATAAATATTTTTTTCTGTATTTCTAGTTAATTCATTTAATTTGTATAAAAAATACCACAAAACTACTTTCTGAAAAACTGCAACTTTATAATAATAATAATAATGTGTTCTCCTTAGAAACAAATTATTTATATCTCACGTTGTTTATTAATTCTATTATTTATTATTTTACAAATTAATTAATATTCAACTATTTTAAGAACACTTTATTGTTATTTTTATTTTACACTAGGTAAAATAGATACGATTGAAAAGATCAAAACAATACACAATGATCTATATACGACTTTTAATATAAATCATGATTTTTGGAAGCTTCCTACGTAAAATGTGTTAATGCTTACTGCATTCTAAAGTACATTATAATGTATATTTGAAGGCACCAACTAGGAAGAGATATGTAGGTAAAATCATATTTTGTGCCAGGGTGGTATAATACATGTGTCTGAGATATGTAACGCTTTTGTTTCTTAAAAAATTAATTGACTATTGGATTTTCTCCGTGGCACTTAATTTTTTTAGCGTTATACTTTATTTAGCTGCGCGCCCCTTCAAGAACCACAACCCTGAACCGTATCCACATTTCTTTCATATGATCACGAAAGTGCATCGTGTGTGAAATTAATACGTAGCGGTCGGGTCAAGAGTTAGGTCAGACCAAAGGGATGGAGCGGAAGTGCGATGTAACGTGTATCGTCCTAGATCAAAATACCTGTTGACCCCTTGTGGGAGGTCGGTCCACCGGCGCAAGTGTGAGTTAGATCTCTTTTTCATAGCGCCAACTTAGTTTCACAAATAATAAGTGGCTATCTTCAGTCGTTAACCGTTGTGGAGCCCTGACTGGTAACTTAATCTATCTTAAATATATTAATTATAAAGATATACATATAAAATCAATTTTATCGAAAAATATTGTTGTTGCGCCACCGGGATTCGAACCTGGATCTCTTCCCTAACCGGAGGAGGTGCTTTATCCAACTAAGCTACAGCGACATTATTTTTAGCGACAATTTTTCGACCCTATATGTTACCTTTTTGATATTAATACATTTAATCGTTCCATCATTTTGACAGTGCCATCTACCTTATTTTTACAGAATCTCAAATACCTTTGAGTAAATCTGATAGCAGACGCCAGAATTATCAATTCATTTTTATTAAATTTTGGACACATTGATACAACTTTATTATTTATTTTTTTAGTAGAACACATTAATCTATCTTAAACTATCTAACAAGTATTAAAGATGGAACATGTAATAGAGACGTATGTGTAGGAAAGTATGTATAAATAAAAACTCAGGTTATCATTGCACCGCCGATTTGTTGGAGAGAACTAATGTTTAAAATGTGCATTTTTATAAACAGACTTACAATCTAAGTGTTCTCCACATCTTGTTAATATAGTACGTGGACGCCGTAAAAATAATATATAAACAAAACAAATTAACTCAAGTAGTCCACTTTGCGTGCGCAGAAACGCCTACATAACAAATAGTCTAGATGTTTATTTTTTACTAAAACCATATGAATTTACGTTGCAATATATTATTTACTTTATACACGTGTTTCTCATTCCCGTTGTGACTGTAAACATGTAACATTTGTACACGTTTACAATCATTCACTTTAGGTATGTATATATTAGATAGTAAGTGAATTCTCTGGTTTTTTCATATCACATTTAAATACGTTCGTAACAACCACCGATATGTATGTGGGTATCATTGCAAATAATATGTTGATCGTGCATTACGATTGGATTCTGGGCAGTGGCGTAACTATTCCAATGCGGTACATTGGAAACCAAGTTTGATAGAGGCCCAAAAATCCATTTGGCATTGCCACTTTTGCGATGTCATTATAAAAATTAATAATCATTTGTCATGTGTATTATGAAAATACGTTAAAATATGATTGTCGTATAAAAACCAATCATCGGGTTAGGTACCAGACCTTTAAAGTAAAAATTGCTTTAAAACAAAGAAAGTATTTTTCAATTGCCTATGAATTGTTATGATTTCTTTATGAATATTATAAAAGACTAGTTTTGTTTATTAATGGATAAACCATGCAGTACTAATATTTGTATATCTTATATGTTACGCTTATTTAGGAGACCCTTTTTACCAGCCTGCAATAGGACTCAATTTTTGTAGGTACGCCACTGACTCTGGGATTATGGAAATATTGGTTTTATGTCCAAGAACGCGTCTGATTTTTTTCAAAATTCTTTATCCTTAAAATGACCACACAGAAAACATCGAAAAGTATCCAGAATTCTCCTATTCTTCTAATCTAATACTATAAAAAAAAACTTTTTCCCATTATGGAAAAATCTTCATAAAATCCCTGAAAATATTTACCCAACTTAATGCATATGTATGAAATGAAAATTGAAGCAACTCAAGAAAAAGTTTTCTCGCAAAACTGAAAGGTTTCTGTCTGTATTTCACATCAATACAATTGTTCCAGTTCATTTTATCTGTTACATCATATCCGAGACATTTTGATGTTTCGTGACAGCCTTGGTGATTTCGGAAACCTTTCCCCGGACGTCTTCCTACCCTTGTCAATTAGTGAAGCGGGAAAGGATCTGGAGGAAGCGGGGAGGATCTGCAGGAGTAAGGAGATGAAGAAAACTTTCCCAATCACCATCGCCGCGGATCGATACCTGTCCCGTGTACGTCAACTGGGTCAGCGGGGACCAGAGAAGAATAGGGCTGGTGCCACCATCACAACAGGGTGGTCCGACGATTGTATTGTGTCGATACACTGCCTGTGCGCGTACACTGTAGAGAATGCTCCTAGCACACATGTGCATAGCAGATTCTTTGAGCGAGCCAAACAGTGACAGAACATTTTAGTTTGCACGCCCCCAGTAAAGTAGCTTATCGGTGTAGTGGTCAAGACACTGCCTAGTGATCCAGGACACCAGTTAGTTAACCCTATTTTCATAGTACAAGCGTTTAGCGTAGTTTGAAAATAGTAAGAATATTCATGTGACATATATTCCGTGTACGCATCTCTATTTAAAAATAAAAAGAACATAGTCACATTTTTGTTCGTAGAAATTTTCTGTCATTAAGACATGAAATAAATATATTTTTCATATATGTATATAACAAGTCTATTTATGAGTATAAATCCTGCCTTTATTAAGATTAGAGAAACAAAGAAAAATAATTGTACTATAGATGGATTCATTTTTATTTCTTTATTAGATGACATACATATTTTTGTTCTAACAGAGGTGAATATATTATAACATAATAAACACAAGACATAATTAATACTCATAGTTTATTGTGCGGGATGGAGTAGACTTCACCTCTGATATATACAGCGTTGTCCTGGATACTTTGCTAGACTGAAGTCTGTGTTAAAGTAGCCAGTTTTTGTTCGTGCTGTTGTGGTGTTATTTAAATCATCGACAGGAATAAAAAAAATATGTATAAAAAATTAAAAATATGTAGTGGGAGTGTTGTAGAACTAGTGAATTATTAATTAAGGTATTGTATAAATTATATTAGAATGTTGGATAGCCATGCTTCTGATTAATCTCTACCTGATTGGATCATAAATTGGGTCCATGTTTGTGTAATCTTATTGGAATTAAACGATTTCCAGTTGTTACTGAGTGTATTGTATAGTTTAGGATGTTTTTATATAATAGTAAATGGTAACCTGGACGTCCTTAATTTAACTGATCTGATTTTTACCGTGTTCCTACTCGAACTACTAATTAATATGAGTCTTTCAAAAATATATTATGATATTAACTCAACAATTCAAATACTCTATGAACTCGGAAACGAATCCAGTTGTGCCGACATTTAATTTAATAATTTAATGTGTAATGTTTTTGAAGCTTTTTTCAAAAAATAGTATTATAATTGAATTAGGAATAAAGTCATTCTATGATTATTATTTTTCTCTCAATTTTTGTGTATATTTTATATTAATGTTATTAATGACTATATCAATTTAGTGAAATAATTAAGATCAAAAATTTGTAATAAAAACTATATTGACGAGTATAATGTTACATGTTGTGAGTATATATTTAATAAATAATGTATTAATATTGAATCCTATATGGAGTTTATAATTAAATATATTACAGAGTGTAATATTTGTAAGAAAAACTACTCTGAAATGCTTATTTGGTTCACTCGCCCAGTGTTGAAGTAGTCGGAGGTTCGAACCCCGTCCCGTGAGATCACCAAGTTATTGAACAGCGCTTCGCTTACTTAAAAAAATTGTAAAAATTTGATGTGACGTACGTTGTAAATGCTTAACGTGAGTTTTTTTAAAATTCGTTCAGATTATTATGATTTTTTTTAAATCTATTAAATTCCTATATGAAAAATGTTGATTGATTTTAAAAAAATTCACTGCATCAGTCGACACTCCCCTACTGAATACTAAATTGAAGAAGAATGCTGTAAATATAATGAATAATTTGATGGTCAACCATGCGGAAGGTTAAGAGTACCCATTCTCAGGTCTAATAGGCGAGCACCGTACAGTTAGTGAAATCAGAGACGTACAAAAGATAGAAATCTTTTCAGAAGTCCATCTAGAACGTTAATATTTCCTTATATTATGAAGGAGAGTGCTTAAATACGTGTGATTTAAAATAACGATGCCAAAATTATTTTCGCCCATCGCTCCAATTCGATAAATCTTTCTGTGAGAATCCCTTAACTCAATAACAAATGAAGGAAGCTCCCAATCTCCCCCCACACCCTCGCAAGGGTTGATTCCTCTCTGATAAGGTCCTATCTCAATAGGCGGGGGGAGGGGAGGGTGAACATCCCTCGAACAGTTCCACAGTCCATCAATCACTTGTTCCGGTTAGCCGCTCCACCTCCCGTCCACCCGAGCGACCCCCGCCTAACCGCCCGATAAACCTCCTGCATCAAGTTACACAACTTATTCTTTAAGGGTGTAAGGGTTGAGACAACTTCATAATATTCATCAACTTGATCTGGCGACAAACAATTAGGGTTTATAATTTGATTTTAACGTTACTCTTGACTGTAATATAGTCGTAATAAACATTGATTGTGATGTGAAGTACAGTAATAATATTGTTATAAACATTGATTGTGATGTGAAGTATAGTAATAATATTGTTATAAACATTGATTGTGATGTGAAGTATAGTAATAATATTGTTATAAACATTAATTGTGGTGTGAAGTGGTCTAGTTAAGAGAAGTAATATACTTCAAACATATTTTTATACAATTAAATAAAGTAGATTAATATTTTATTACTTTGATATATTTTAATATGCCATTTTTTATACCAGATCTCCGAGAGTGCGGGAAAAGATTTGTCTGTTTACAGGCCCACTAAGATTTTAATTAAGCGTCTTATTCTACGAACTATTTGTTTTTCATATATAATAAATATTTCCTTGAAAGAGACACTCAAAATCAACAATGTTTTTAATTACGTAATTCAATTAACTTTAATTAAAAAAAAAAATTATTTATTAAAAAAATAATATAATAAACTAAGAAGCGCTATAAAAAATAACATTTGCATTACACACCTAACGGATTAAAATATGTAAATATTGTATGGCGCAACCACACGAATTGTATTTTGTAGGCAGAACGGAATTAATATGTTCACAACATACATATTATCATTATTCGGACGGATTCTTAACACATTTTCATTATTATTGATGTAACATTATCGTTATTCAGGCAGTTTCATAACATACACATTATCATTATTATTGATATAACTCTGTCGTTATTCAGGCATATTCATAACATACATATTATCATTTTTCGGACGGATTCTTAACACATTATCATTATTATTGATATAACTCTGTCGTTATTCAGGCATATTCATAACATACATATTATCATTTTTCGGACGGATTCTTAACACATTATCATTATTATTGAATAACACTATAGTTATTCAGGCAGTTCACAACATACATATTATCATTATTCGGACGGATTCTTAACACATTTTCATTATTATTGATGTAACATTATCGTTATTCAGGCAGTTTCATAACATACACATTATCATTATTATTGATATAACTCTGTCGTTATTCAGGCATATTCATAACATACATATTATCATTTTTCGGACGGATTCTTAACACATTATCATTATTATTGATATAACTCTGTCGTTATTCAGGCATATTCATAACATACATATTATCATTTTTCGGACGGATTCTTAACACATTATCATTATTATTATTATTATTATTGATGTTACATTATTGTTATTCAGGCAGATTTATAACATATTAACATTATGCAGACCATTTCATCACATTTTTGTTTTTATCAGTATTAACATATTAACTTTATTATGCATGTTAACTAACTAACCATCTCACCGTTTCTCTGCTGAGGTGGGCAGAGAGGATAGAGCGCCACACTCTTCTATCATGACTCATCTCATCCACATTCATATATCTTCTCATTCAAGATCGTCGGTTATTGAGGCTTCTAACAGGACCATCCTCCTGTATCTGGCTTACCCGATCGTGCCGAATCTTACGCGACCATCAACACTTGCGTCATATTTATTTCTTACTATTCTCTCCTCATTCATATGACCAAACCACCTAAGTTATCCTTTCTTAATCTGACTATACTAAGATCAGCTTTACATTTTTTTCTTATTTCTTTATTCTTTTATCTATTATAAATATATCTGCTGTATATACGCCTAAGTGATCTCATTTCTACTGCATTCAGTCTTATTTCATTTCGCTTCTGCCTGCTCCAGGTCTTACTTCCATACATCAATGTCGGTACAAAGACTCCACTGTGTACCATTAGATATAATTACATTCAAAACGCCGTTCATTTTATTCTCTGCAGTTACCTATCTGCCTAGTTTTTCCGTTTCTATCAAACATACTTTCCAAATACACAAACTCATATATTTGTTCTAAACATTCATTAACTCCAAGTTTTCATGCTTTCGTCCTTCTCGAATACATACATTCTTAATAAAGTCTTACTCCCCTGTGTGTTACTCGTTCTATTTTTTCATGAACTACCTTATCCATTTCTTGCAGCAACCACTGCTATATCTAGGCGAACTATTATATTCTACGATCAACTTACTATTTATACACCAAGTATTGAATATTTAAACACAGTCAACAAACTCAAAATAATTCTTAATAACAAAAATACAATAAATCAGTATTTCTGCCATAAATTATATTAATATTCCAGGACAAAGTAGCTGGATATTATAAACATAAATAATTCGGGTCGGAAACCATTGAAAGCCTTCATAATGGGTTTCTATTTATTCTATCTTTGTTTATCTGAAATTTTCCTAAACTTTGTATAAAACGTCAACTTTTTACTTCCATACGTGGGATATATCGCAGATTTCACGCGATTGAAACTTAATCTGTCGTGTAAACATAAAAAGGTTTTAGACAATCGATCATCCCTTGGCGTGCAACCTTTTCGTAAAGTCTCAACCAAAACAAACTTAGATTGGCAGATCTACCCTCATGTGCACGTGCTTGGTTCATTTTTATTCAGTACTAAATGATTTTTTAAATCACTTATTTGGATATCTCTTGATATTTAGATATCTATATTTGATGCAACAATACTGTACATCGTTTTTGGACAGTTCTGTCTTACAAATTCATGTGTTGTAAATCTTCTTGTTTCTTTTCATTTTTTTTCTTCTTCTATATTAAACAACAACCGTATAAAATAAAAATAAATACTATTACATAAAATTACTAAGTAATCTTAACTGCAATAACACTGTTTATCATGAAAGATGGTCGCCCCGTCCATCTATCAATGTTTTTTGTAAAATCTATATACAGTGTTGTTGCGGGGGTCTTTTTTTGTCACGCCGAGTACATTTTATTTTGATTTTAAAAATGTATCATTAAAACCTAGGTTATCAATATATTTTTTTTAATAAAGATGCTTGAACAGGTGTCACATCAATATTATTACTATTTTCAAACTAAACTAAACGCTTCTTAGACATGCTGGTCTTTTAGAACGAGGAAACCGCTAGATCACCAGGTGAATGTCTTAATCATTAGATTAACAAGCACGCCATACATATGTTCGTATAAATATCCTTCGATAGCTTGTTAGTTGGTCCTGGGTTTTCTATTGATGACGTAAAGTATGTAATTCTAATCTATTTTGTCTAGCCACGATCTCTTAGACTGCAATTCGATCTGCACTGTACCTCATGACTGTTCTGCTGTTGATCTTCCCTGTGCTATTCCCGTAGCTCAGTCTGCGATAATTCAATCGATAAAACGAGATCTGGATCTCGTACACCCGCTATCAATATTCCATCCCGAGAGCGTTTTTATAAGATCTGACACCGATGGAGACTAGATTATTTTCGGCATCCTAAATTATGTGGAATATCCACATAAAACTAGAAGGTACATACTTCGATTTTTTAAAAACCCAGAACGCCAATTGAAGCATGTGTAATACGCAGATAGCATATATACAGTTATTACAAGTGAATTTTTATTATTCTAAATAAAATAACAATCACTATGTATGAAACCACGAAACTTATTATACGTCAACCAGTTTCGCTTATCTCAAGCTTCATCAGGACGTATCTTAATACGTATCATAAATACAAAAAGAGTGCTCTTATATATGCATAAAGAGAGAGATAGAATATAAAATTACATGTGAAAGAGAGAGACAGAATACATATAAACTTAGGAATTATGTTTGATTCTTATCTTAAATGGAGTCATCATACACAACTCATTACAAATAAAATTACAAAAACAATATACTATTTTAGAAATATTAGGAATTTCTTTAATATAAAAATTGGCGTACTATCTAATCTGTCAATCAATCATAGAGCATGGTATAATTATTTGGGGTGAAGCGACTATATCTGCAATTAATCCAATTCAAGCAGCTCAGAAAATTATTTTCAAAATTATCCTCAAAACCCCAATCACAACGAGCACTGACATAAGCATAAATTCGATGTTTTTGATATATGATAAATATATGATAATACTACTCTTAAGTACACATATAAATACAGACACATTTTATAACAACTCAAAATATAATTTCCACACGGACAAATACACATAACCTAAAAACCCCAAGATCACATACAACATACGGCCAAAGGAACTACAAATATTTTGGACCTAAACTATTTAATAAAATGCTGAAAATTGTCCCAATAACATGGAACTGAAAATCTAAAATTGGATTCATAATATGGGTAGAGCTAGTATTGGTGCACTCACACAAACATAGTGATTTAAACTTTTATTAATTATTGCTACAAATTTATCCAAAATAATTTATTAGAAAGTCCACTTTAAAATGGTTTTCACATAATTAATACATTGTACAATTGCTTATAAACTATACCCGTCTCGACACAAGAATTTCTTTAGTAAGACAGGCACAGTCCAAACATATTTTTAGATTATATTATATAGTTACCAATAAATAGAACATCAAGGGAGACAGAATATAAAATTATATGCGAAAGAGAGAGACAAAATACATATACAGTTAGAAGGAACATTAAGAAAGGGTAAAATACAGTGTTGATGGATATCAAATTGATTTTAAAGGAAACACACCTAATATGGGGCTAATGGATAAATTATTTTGATTATTAACAATTGGCGTACCACTATTTATTGTTTTTTATATTTCGAGGGCTTCTAAATTGTGTAACTCGTTTTAATGGAGGATATCGACCCCTGCGGTATTATTAAAATAATTTTATTTATCTTTTGAGTTTATTAAAAATTATCCTAAATTGTTGTTTGTGTAGAATGCAAGTCTTACATCGGAAGGAAGATTATTAACGTAAAGGGAAGAATAATTGTTAACATTGGTAACTTAAGTCATTATTAACTTGTAATAACTGTCCCTCATTCTGCATAGGCAAAACTTATCATAATTTTAATTTTCGTGTAAAGGAGCATCTTAAATGTTTAAAAAGTAATAGTTTCTCAGAATTTCTAACCATGTTATTTCATTTAATAATAGCACAGGGGTCGACATCCTCTATTGAAATGAGTTAGTGGTAGGGTTAGCGGGTTAGGGGTAGTTAGATCATTTAGAGGCCCTTGAGATAAAAAAGTAGTGAATAGTGGTAGTGTAATTCTTAATAACCAGTTAAATTTATCATCATAAAATCAATCATAATCTTGATTTCGAAAAATAAAAAGAGTTACGTGCTATTAAAATTAAGGTAACGATATATATTCTGTCTGTCTTTCTTTCGCATGTAATTTTATATTCTGTCTCCTTCTTTATGTGTATACAAGTGCACTATTTTTGTATTTATTGTTAGTTTTAAATACGCCCTGACGATGCATGGATTGTGTTTTATTTAATCTTATATCTATTCTTGGTATTAGCGAGAATTAGACCAGAGCAGAAATCAGTAGGTAGAGGTGTATTCTCGAGGTCAAGATCTATACCGGAGTATTGAGTCAGAGATGATGATGATGATGATGATGATATAATCTATCTGATCTGTTGGCTAAAGATTTCGAAAATTCCCCCTAGTGCATTCTGGGTTGAGAATACTTGTACTAGTAATATTATTTTGTTTATCCAAGAATTCGCTCTTTTGCAGAAGCTTTTCTAGTTCTCATTATGTTTGTGTTCCTTTGAGTTAGATTTATTATGCATTATCCTTTCTTAACCCAAAGAAAACATCCTCAGAAGGAAGTTTTTCACGATCCTTCAGAACTGATACAGTGTTTTCTGTTTTCCAGGATGCGAGCAACATCCCTCGGAACCGCTGGGGAGGGCAGCACGCGATACTAGACGAAGGTAGTGTTTTTATACAGTTTCATGTGAGCATGCTTGGCCTGCTTCCAGATCTATTCTAGACAAACACGTAAGCCTTTATTTACTATTAAATATTATACATCTCTATACTCTTATCGATAATTTGTATTTTCAAAGAAAGCAAATACTTAGTGGCTTGATACTGCTTGTCACTTAAATAATACAATATTTAGTTTTAAACTACTTTATTCGCACTTTTGCTCCAGACACTAGATTTGCAGGTCTTCGAAATTAAAGTCATGCGCAAGATTTACGACCCAATACACGATAACCTAACTATAGAATGGAAAAGATTAAAGAACCTGGAAAGATATAGCGCCCTAGATATCCTGAGGAAGGGGAAAGCAAGGAGGCTGCAGTGGGCGGAAGCAGATGAGTCCCATAACACGTAAAGCCCTCATACCTATCAACAGGATGACAGCAAGACTAGGTTGGGCGGACAATATTAAGACAGACCTGCAAGAGGTCATGGACTTCCGAGTCTCATGAGACCATTAAAGAAGAAAAAAAAGAAAGAAGAAGAAATGATATATTTTCAAACATACCGTCCTGTGTATTATAAATCTTTCGCGCTCGTCCTACGACGGGTTATAAATAAATAGTCAAATAAATAAAATAACAATATTTTAAATGGAGTCTCGTTTCACGTCACGGGAAGAAGTTGATACCTAATACTCCATTTCCTATTTAAATCGATTTCCTTTCCCAGCAGCTCTGCAAGCTTCTCTCGCCCGAAAATGGTTTCCCGATTTTTCCCGTTTCCTGTATTGACAACCCGCCAATACCGATTCATCCCCTGCCATAAAAAAATGGATGAAAAATGATCCTAAACTCGGCTACAGCGGTTGAATATTTCACAATAAAGTGTGGGCTTGCCGATTGAAATTTATAATGTACCGTAGCATACCGTGCCATATTTAAATTGGGTCCCACAATCCACATCGCGTGTGACGAAAACGGTTAAATATTTTCCGGGGGTTTAACAGTTGTATGTATCAGAAACGTCACTGCAGTGAACAATTAATCCAAAAATATTTATACTGTTGAACATTTTTTAAATTATTAATTTTCTATTTTTGTTTGTGTCGGGTTTTAACGACCAGTAACGAAAATGCTTCTCGGAAAAGTTTAGTTCGCTCGCAACTAATCTTGCTTTGAACTGGTTTATCTTTTATCGCCGTACTTAAGTTTTACTACGTCAGTCACTAATGTTTATTCGGTAGAGCAAGTGTCGGACGTGAGTATAAGACGTCACATTGGAGACGAAATCTGGGCTGTTAGATTGTTAAAAAATATTCCATTTTGATTTTATTTTGCAGTAAAATTATGGAAATATCAAGTCTAATTTATTTAAGAAACTTCATCAACCAACTTTATTTCTTAATTCTTAAAAAATAAATGTGGGCTAAATGTTATATACCCCTAAATCCGCATCGATTACAATTAATTATTGCAGATCTAATATATTTTATTTCCTAAATGCAATTCCATCAGAAACATATTACAAGGGTTAATTGATATATTAAATATTTTTTATATATGTTAAAAACGATCCATTCATTTCACTCCCGAACATTCCAACATTCGCCTGTTTTCGCCTTAAATTAAACAACTTGCGTATTAACACAGACAGATTTTTAGTAGATTTCTGTATATTGCAGAAGTTATTGTATCTTGCTGCAGCTTCCGGAAAAATTCAATGCAACATTTGCAATCACGATCATGAAATTTCGAAACCACTGCGGAGGTTGGTGGTGTAATGAAATTAAGGTTTTCGGTTCGGAACGGGTTAGGTTAGGTTAGGCTGGGAGCGGCTTCTCTCTGTAGAAGCCTCGTCGCCGGTATCATCTGTTAGCGAGAATGCTAACACAACCCACAACACGCTACGTCTCTAGACGAAGTCTACCTATTTTAAATGCAATATATAAATCCAGCGCACGTGTTCAGCTGTTGACACTTTACAAATCACACGTTTGCCCTGTTATCGAAATCGGCAGTCACTTGTGGAACGGTGCCACTAAGTATTTGATCAATATATTGGACTCGTTGCATAATCGTCTTGTTATTCATCGAACAATTTACAATCTCCAAAACAAATTTATTTGTTTTTTAGTTTTTTTACGATGAATAAACATAGAATATGTTTAGTACCCTAGTCTAATTTATCACTAAGCGACAAATAACATTTTTATATTCTCGTGTTAACGTTTTTATGTTCTCTCACAATTACTTCACCTTTACCAGTACAAGCGCATCCAAAACCTTTTTTAAATCAAAAAGATTTCATATTTCGAACCATGCTAATAAAGTAATCATCTTGATTTCCCCCCACTCTATCAAATTGTCGTTTCAGTGTACAATGCCGTTCTTGTGTGTTAAAATATATTTCATTTATTTATATTTTGATATACTTTATTATGTATATGTTATTAAAATACAACTTTATATTAATGCCAATATTTAGTCGTAATTATAAAATAGTAAAATGGTTAAAATTATTGCAAGCTAGTTGTTACGTACAGAACATAAGAAATGTAAACAAGAGTTGGTCGCCGATCTCCGCTTCTCTCAACTGGCGGCGACAATGATGATGATGATGATTATGAGGTTGGAATAAATGAAACACAAAATATGTTCAATCTAGGTACACTACGGCGACAGAATAGAGAATGCGATCCCGCCCGTAAAATACCTCATTTTATTTAAGCTACAAACAGTACATTTATGTATTCATATTTTTCCCACCGTATTAACATGGCGCATTTTATAAGAAAATTAAAGTCTCTGTTTACAGAAATCTATTCCACGTCCCTCAAAATAACTGCCTCGTGTCCTTATAACATCAATTAATTGGCGTCACCTCGGCGACTCTCCATCCTGTGCGATACTCTAGTATTATTATAAAGATATTTTAATCTAATGTAGGTTATTTTCACATATTTTGTGTTTCAGGGTGGTGTAGTGCTAGGTTTATAAGCTAGGAGATTTTAATTCTAACTTTATTTATTAAATGAATCTAGAAATTTTTTTTAATCAAAAAACACATTATATGCAATAGCGGTAAGATAGGTATGTTTGAGACATGTAAAGTGACAAAAATGTCACAGAATTCTTATTAGTAAGAAAATGATTTTTGGAAAGTTTTACATTTAAAATTCAAATTTTAGATTTTGTAGTCCCCACCATGTCTTACAGATGTCAATACATTGATCAATTACATTCAATTCATGTATTGTATGAATTTAAATCTACTCGGCAGCAATTAAAACGGATTAAATGCTTGTAATTTAGTGCCTTATGTTTGTCAAACTTTACAGAGTCGTAGGTATTTACGGTTATGTGTGATGTTTGGGCGCCGCATCCGTCGAGTCTCGCTATTACATCGAACGTTCTATTCTGGTTTGAAGTTTTGTCTCTTGCCACCAATCTCTATGTTTATCTCCAGATCATAATCTCGTAACACGTGTTTACAGTATGTACTGAGATTTTTCTTGACTAAACTCTCTTCGTAACTCTTTTCACCGGTCATTAGATTTCGATAGATTGAACCATATTTGAAAACTTATCATATCTTTTTTGCCATCCGATGTATTTTCTTATCGATCGTGTAAACTTAAAACTACACACTTTATTTCTATCTTTGCGTACATGTATTCTGCGAATAACATCTTTTTGAAGTTTCTATTTGAGATCGTATATCGACTTCTATTTTGCGTCATTCTAATGCAATCAAAGCGCGGTAGTCCTTTTTTCGCTGAAGAAACCAACTTTAACTGCTGTATTTTCTTCCCTGCCACTACAGTCAATTACGATACTGTAGGGATGGTTAGGCCTACTAGGGAAATCTTCTCGAAGAAAATGACTGTATATTTCGCTTAACTGCGCCGATCCCTACAAATGGAGTCTTTAAATCGTAGCCCAGAGCAAAAAAAAGCATTCAATTCTTCAACGGAATTTTCGATAGACATTCGACGAATGCACCTTTTCGACGATAAGGCACAAATTAGGATATTAAATGATGAAAGTCCAGATGGCACCCAAAAGGCTGCTGGAAAACATTAAAGAGACATTTGATATAATAATGCGGTATCGCCTGTGTGAGAATTGCTTCTTGTGTATTAAAAAAACTGCCGCTATAATGAGAATTTCCACAAAACAAACGTTATACCTCCCTTAATGTGTTTGAATTTACTGTTAATGCTTTCTTTTGTTAAGTATTGTAATAAAATTTTACAATCTCCGTGATACACGGTGACTATTTTAATTACGAATAAAATTGTAAACTCGGGATAAAAAAATATTTTATTAAAAACAAATTAGAATCACTTTAAAGTTTTACTGATTAAGCTACAATGCATGTAAAAAATTTGTCACTTAAAAAATAAATAGTCTCAACACGAACTCAGAAAGTTATATTGTCGGTAGAAAGCTTCACCGATTAAGTCACAACACATACAGACAAATGTATGTAAATAAAATTTGGCGACATCTGTGTGGGTGATTGTGGCTTAATCGATCAATTACGACTACATTTTTTTGATAAATATATATTTTCTATTTATCGAATATGTATCCATATATCTTTGTAATATAAATAAAAGTTGGGATCCTTCTGTTGAAATCAAATGTCACATTTAGCAAGCTCGCGCAATTTTCATCCGCATGAAAAATATGTTCCGATGTCATGATCTCAACCTTAGATTACGAATGAGAATTATCAGATGCTATGTGTTCTCGGTATTATTTCATTGTATGGAAGCATGGATACTTACTGAAAAACTGATAAGGCGACTGAAGCATTTATGATGTGAATCTACAAAATAATGCTCAAAATAACTCGGATGGATAGAGTTACGAATGAAGAATTATTTTTTAAGAACACATTTTTATTGCGAAATTGTAATTTTTCAGAACATCGGTCCGTGATATTATTAATACAAAGTAAATTATTTATAAATTTTGGTGACTTCTATAGAGTTTTACTCAAAGGTGTTTGAGATTCCGTAAATATAAAGAAGATAGCTTTCAAATATTGGAACGACAGAATTATCAATTGAAAATGCAACATATAAGTTCGAAAATTTGTCGTCAACTTACTATGTTGGTGTTGCATAATCGGTTAATGCATTTCCCCGGGTAGGAAAAAATCCAGGTTAAAATCCCAGTGGCAACAAAAATATTTTTTCGATAAATTGATTTTATTTCATTTAATTTGTATTAAGAATATATGATGGTTCGGATGAAAAAAGAAAAAGAAATATTTAAAACAATAAAAATCCGAGAACATAATCATCCGGAGAAGTAGGAGATCTTGCTCCTCATAATGCAGGGAAAGGTTGCTGGAATTCGGGGCCCAGGAAGAAGAATAACATCATGGCTCATGAAGGGACCCACCGCTAATGCAGGACCGTTTTATAACCAAAAGCTCTCATGTCGGTTCTATCCATTGGCATTTTTTATGCAAAACAGGCGACCGTGCAACGTAGCTCAGCTTAGGGTCCAAGTGACGAGGCGCAGCCGCCAACTAAAACATTCCTCATTACACCTATGACCCCATCTTTAATGTGTAAAATATACAATGCACAGAATAATAATGATAATAATAATACAACAAATATATAGTAATAACACACAGGCGCTAAACACCTCCTCACAAGAAACAAGACGTGAAGTTGATTCTTTACCCGCACCACTGCCGACAGACATTATCCAGGAAACAGCACACTAGGGAATCCGACTGGCAGGCCATATAGACATCTGCAGCAGCAGGTCGACCCGAGATTTTCCATCTAGAGACCCACATCCTCACAAAGACCCTGAACAGTTCCAGGTTCCTTACAGGCCTGAGTCCATCTGTTTAACGGACAGAGCATAAGAAGATCTTTCTAAATGATTTATCTATTTGTTTTATTAAAATTAAATTGTCATATGAATACCCTAATACAAAAACGATTAGTGCCTACCGTCACTACGTAATAATACATTATTAAATATTTACAAAGATATTATGAGCTAAAAGATTTCAATACACATGTTTTTTATATTTTAATAATAAGTAAACCCTTTGAAAAACCTAAAAATATATTCATTTAAAAAAATCCTAATAAATTTATATGAAATTAAATATTTTAGATATTCTTCTTCTTCTTCTTCTTCTTCTTCTTCTTCTTCTTGTGCCCTGTCCGTTCAACGGACGTTGACTATCATGACTTTATTTACAGTTTCTTATAGTCAGTCCTGGGTAAGCAGTGGGTCTGCCCTCATAGCCATGATGTTCTTTTATAAAGTAACAAAAAAAAATATGTTTTTGAGTGGACAAGTACCGTTACACGTTAAAAGCACAAAGCCTTCTAAAACAAGCCAACAGGATCAAGAGCGAGGATAACGTCGAGACGGATTTGAAGGAAGTAGCCGAGTGGCCAACAGACTGAACCGAAAAGACGATGTCAAGAGATGGGGGGGATATCTTGAAGGGAACTTTTGAGTCTCATGATGCAATAAAATAATAATAATAATATAGAATACGAATGTATTATTGGGTAAACGTCACACAAGCGGTGGAAATGACATGGAGAATAATGGCGTAAGGGAGTGGAAACGTCATGTGGAAGCTTTCATCCAGCACTATACCAACAATGTCTGATGATGCTTGATGAAGATTGAACGAAACATTAATATTGACTGCGGGCCATGCGGGAATATAAAGATAAAAGTAGCCCAGCGAGCCATGGAAAGAGTATTTATTAGGTAGAAAACCACGACTGTATTTCCGTTGTTAGTAATGTTTTTCAGGTGCTGGTTTTGTTAATTCACATATTATATATGTTCCGAATTCGTAAACACATTTTTGGCGCGTCTTTTCGAATCAGCCGCAACCGTTTGTTATTGACACATTTCAGTATCCAAATTCCCATCCATACATTTTCTAATGCTCGTGTTTTCAGTGTGAAATGTGACCTTGACGCCAGTAAACATCAACTTGACCCGATATTTGTTCGATCTCAACATTGCGATAGCATTCTCGGTGTGGACCTTTCAGCTCGGTGCACCAGCACTGTATTTTGTGATATTGTGTTTTGATCCCGTATTATTTATTGTATGCGTGCTGTGGGTGAACTTGTTACATTGCGCCATCTGTGTGATCTCGGCGGCGACTGCGGGGATTACGGAGGCGTCATATACAAGGTAAGGCGAGTAGTCCTTCCGAATCCTGGTTCCCCAAAATTCATTGGTCCTTCGACTAAGCCCTTATCCCCTCACCGATTTCATCCTTTACCACATTTCCCTACTTCTCTCCCCCTACCTTGCGGTGATTCCGATTTACGACCGAAATTGTCGTATTCGAGTTTGCGCAATTCAATATATTTATTATCAATCATATAACTTTGTAGAATATAATATGAACGGCGCTTTGAATGGAATTATATCTAACGAGAACTTATCAACTGAAGCAAGACTAGTGGTGCACAATGGAGTCCTGGTACTGACACTGATGTATGGAAGTGAGGTTTGGAGCTGGCAAAAGAGGAACGAAAGAAGACTGAACGCAGTGAAAATGAAATCACTTAGGTGTATATGTGTCAAATCTATTTATGATAGAGTAAATAATGAAGAAATAAGGAAAGAATGTAAAATTGATGTCAGTATAATGAGTCAGATTAAGAAAGGATAAGTGGTTTGGTCATATAGAACGGATGAATGAGGAGAGAATGGTAAGAAAGATATATGACGCAAGTGTTGATGGCACCAAAAATAGAGGACGTCCTCGGAAGACTTGGAACGACCAGGTAAACCAGATACAGAAGGATGGTTCTGTTAGAAGCCTCAACAATCGACGAGCTTGTATGAGAAGATGTATGAATGTGGATGAGGCGAGAATTGTGTGCCAGGACAGAAGAATGTGGCGCTCTATTCTCTATGCCTACCCCCGCGGGGAAACGGCATGACGGCAAGTTAGTTAGTCAGTTAATGATAATAAACGCAGTAGAGAAATGCGTGTACGTAGTTATATATCAGGTAGAGAAGATTCAGGATGAACTCGGTAAATGAATGAAACTCAGGATGTTGCATGGAAGATTTATTTGAGAGAACTGCTGTTAAAAATGTACTGTATGGCTTACATTAGGAGAGGGCAGTATCCAGTAAATAATCCACCCTTGAATCATACCCTTGAAAGAAATCAATACGACAGAAATCACTGACAGATAAATTTGTAAATTTAAAAAAAAAAATGGAGTTTGACTTCGCCTCGCTTCTCTCGTCCTCCTAGCTTCCCCCCTCACCGTCTCCCTGATATAGGTAAATGAAACAATGTTATTACTTTACTTGAGTTCATTAGCACTACTCGAGTTTCGAGAGAAACGGTAACTCTCATCGACAGGTGAAGTATTAAACTTTAATACTTCATTTTTTTATACTTCACCTGTCGATGAGAGTTAGTTTCTCTATAAACTCGAGTAGTGCTAATAAACTCATGTAGAGTAATAACATTGTTTCATTTATATCCATCCATTATGATGAAACTCTACAAAGTTAATGCCGATTTTATTAATAAAGGTTTATGGATATTTAAACGTTTACAAGAAACTCATCTGCATAGCAGTGCACCGTGAAATGATCGACCTACACACTTTGAAATGATGGTCGACATTATTGATACATCGGTAAGTGATCATATTGAGATTAATGCCTAATTACATGTTTATACATAGGTTCCGAAAAGATAATATCTGTGAATTTTACGACTGCATTGTACTTATTATTCTACATATTTTCTGATTAAGAAATTGGATAGGTAGCCAGCAATATGTGAGATTGAGTCTTTGATACGTGGTGCTGGAAGCTCGTGCTAAAAATACCGTGGACAGCTCGATGCACTAATGTCGCGATCCTCAGTCATGAGAAAATGACTTGGAAGAAGAACTTGGACACTTAGTGTCTTCCAATGCATGACAAGTTATATCCTCTTTCCAGGATTCTTGGATTCCGCCTTTATATCTTCTCTCATACATACTCTAAACAATTCAAATCAATCGCATCTTTTATTAAAATGGTATCTTGTGCGATTTACGTAGTATATTCGTTTTGTTCCTAAACTAGGACAAGTTGATCAGATTAATTGATGATGACACACAGTGTATTGAATACAAACTGTCGAATTGTAAGAATGATGTATTAATATATTGTATATGGTATAATGTGGGTGCGCTAGCGTTGTATAATGTTAAAGAAATAATATAAATTATATTCCATTTCAAAGTGTCAAGTATATTGCGCGGGTATTACTCAAATCCCCCGTATCTGATGTCCCAATAACATCCTTCACTCGGAGCGGAGAACCGAGAGCCGAGAGCGCATCCATACAGTTTAGGAATTCCACGCTCTAGCCATAAAGCTATAGATTGGAAATCTCCTCACGCATCTCCACAGCGGTCCATCCCTCTTCCATTGACGCCGGGCGCGGGGAGAGCGGCGGGGGCGGGCCGGGGACTCCCTCCTTCAGATTTATGCCCTCCGTTATGGTAATCGCTTATGGTAAACGTTTAGCTGACTCCCGCGCTTATGGTAATGTTACGGTCTGCACCGAGTCTGGTCGCGGTTTATGGTGTACTTTTACGGTAAGGAAAAGGGTTTTATGCGAACTTAATCGGTGGCTGCAATCTTCTCCATTACGTCTTTATGACATCGCTTTGGTGTTTGATTCCCGTCCCGAAATTGATTCGCCAAATGACTGGAGGCACGCACACGCGCGCGCGCGCCGCACGCACGCCGCACGCACACCCGCCGCGCGTCACCGCGGGCGCGATATTTCCTCATATCCAATTTTGTTTAGGATTTATGGGACGCATAAATTTAAATGATCTCTCGTAACAACCGATCGCTTTACTGCGGCAAAATACAATCAAACATTTTATTTGTGTGTTATATAAGCACTGTCGAAACGTTACTATATTTTTTTAACGTAATACAGGCTTCAGATAAATGAAATCATCCCTTTCTTTTAATTTTTTTTTATTAAACTTGGGATATTTAGGATTAAATAAAAATATATGTTTATTGCTGATATTAACTTAAAGACCTCCTGGGTGGACCGCGTTACCGATGAATATACGCACCAAGATGAATGAATAAGTCGATGAAATTAATAACTATCAACAATGAGAAATATAACTCTTACTACTCATTTAGCAGGGGAAGGTAGACGACAGTAGACCCGTGGGTAGAAGGGGTTACTTATCTGGTGATCTTATACATCCTGCAAAGGATAACCAGCACACCGAAACTCTTTCACCAACCTTCGATAGAAGATGGCATCGATGAAGAAGATTCTTTAATGTGGAATATTCTCATAACTTTTGATATTGAGTCATTTATATTCAACGGTTGTATAGACTGATTGTAAGATACAAACCCGCATATGGAAGGAAAGCATTTTTAAATAGTTTTCGCACCTGAGAATATGATAAGATAGATATAGGATGGCATCTTTGGGAAATCAATCTTACTTTCGCTATGTCACTTCATCTCATGCAAAACTTTTTTATTATCGCCTTTAATCTACTCATGTTTCAAATTGTAATATTTCTCAATAAATCGTGTGATTTAACCATGAGTAGTTTTACTCATGAAAATGAGATAAGGGAAAGATGAAAATCTTGTACGATTTTAGTAATAAAATGTAGTCTTTTGAACACCACGATAGAGTCCTTTCAAAAGTATACCACCAACCATGGACGTAGGCAGACCAGCATGCAATGGTCACTTCAATCTCACGCTGGTGACCTTCTGATACACATGTCATCATCGTCATACATTCTCCAGCAATTTATGTATAGAGGAACATAATAACATTTCCTATATATTCTTCTAGAACATAAGTCGTAAATAAATTGAAGATTAAAGAAAAATTAGTAAATTTGTCAACATCACTTAATCCAATTGGAACAAAAGATACGCCCTATCGTGGAGCCACTAATTTGTATACTAATTACAGCTTCACTTAGATAAAGTTGGCACTCGACACTGATCTCTACAGTTAAATGATTCATTGCAGACACTTGCAACTTTATATAATACTGATACTAATTAAATTAATCAGCTAGAAAGATATACAGAAAATATCTATTTATCGAAAATATATTTAGTCATTAAATATTTTTTCTGTACATCTTTCTAGTAGATTAATTTAATATTTATTTAAAATAGCACAGAACTATGGTCTACAGATGAAATTCTACAACGAAAATGTTTTCTCCTTAAAAATTATACAATATTCACACTACACAGGTTCTGTTGGATCTCTTGGTCTAAAATATACCGCTCCGGTCGCTATTTGGCGCCATATGGAACAACCCATTGCCAGAATCTATTGCATTTATAGTTATAGCAATCTCAAGGCATGTTAATTTTTATTTAACATTCATTTTGTACCAGTCGGTGGTTCGAATGAATGCTGATGAACAAACTATTGGATTTTCAATATTTATTATTTTTGAACATTATAATAATAATAATATTATGATTTATTTAAGATTTGATTAAGAAAAATGATTAAAACTTATTAGATTATTTACTTTGCCAAAATATCAGTGTCAGTATTGCAATAGAATACTTTTCAGTTTTGTAAATAATTTAGGATTAGTGAAAAAGTAATATTATTAGATTTTACTCCAAGGTGTTTGAGATTTTCCGTAAATATAAAGTAGATTGCTTTCAAATAATGGAATAACAGATGCAATAATTTGAAATTGCAACATATAAGTTCGAAAATTTGTCGTTAACTTACAATGTTGACGTGGTTTAATAGGTCAGCGCTTCTCCGGACAGGAAGGGTTCCTGGTTCGAGTCCGGGTGGCAACAAAAATATATTTTCGATAAATTGATTTTATCTGTATATCTTTATTATTGATACATTTAATTTATATTAAAAGATAATATGTTTCATTCCAATCTACATAAATTCTGATACCTTAACAAAATTAGATTTTTATTTAAATCATAATGTATCGGTAAGAACGTTTCTCTTTCGAAATCAAATCGTAGCGTACATACTTTGGATCCTTCCCGCTACGGCTGTCGCCTGTTTAGAGAAGGCTGTGTGGCTAGGCTCCAGCGGCAATTAGCGGAGGATATCCTTTATGGCCACAGTTGACCCCGAACTCCTTGCTCGTCCTTTAAAAGCCGGGGCTTAACAGTTCTAAATCTGTGACACTTGTCCGGGGTGGTTCTGTCTGGGGTGGCTCTATCCGGGGTGGCTGAAGCTGCTACCCTTGGCTTCTCTCGGGGAAATGGGATATTTCAAGGGGTAAACAGAGTTAGCCTTTGGAAAACATAGATTTGTGTCCCATCTCTCTGTAAGAGTGCGTTGTATTTAATTTTTCTCATTCATTAATTTATTAAGAGATCTCATATTTAAAACAAATTATATAAATCAGTTAGAAAAATATATCTCTCTAAAAAATATTGTTATTACTAGAACACAAAAACGAAACTTTATATATCGGTAGACTGCTTTACATATAAAGATTTTCACCTGATTTGCATTTAAAATGTCTTACGTAATGATATGTAAATTAAGCTCATATTATCATTGGAGGTTATTTTTATTATAATGTTTCTCAAATATCTTTAATTAGAACCTGCTAGATGGCGCCAGGACTTTCAATTAATTTTAGTAAATAGAAAACACAAATGGTTATATAATTTTTTTAACTCTGAAATGACATTTTAATTTAAAATTAATTTCCAATAATATGTTGTGAGCTGTGGAGCCGCGCCTCCACACCGCAACAGCTAGGTCAGTGGCAAGCTTGAGATGTGGATCTCACAGAATCAAACCTATCGGAACTTCTTACCTTACCAACGATTTCCCAAATCTGCATTCATCGTGCAGAAGAAGAAAAATTTGAAATAACACAATGAGAATGGTAGTATTTTCATAACTAAATAAAAACTTGATTATATATTCGTAGAAAGCAATCACTTTGTGTTTTTATACTTAATATTATAAAATAAAAATAATATAAAAACTTGATTGTCAAATTAACAAAATTTGATACACTGAACTCTACTCAGCAACAACTAAATTAGGACCAATTTCATATCATGATTTATATTTACGGTAGCTTAAACAAAGAAAACGTGGACAACAATATTTACAGACCAAATACTCTTCCGTTTCATATTTTATGATTGTATCGTCATCCTCCGAGGCCGCGTCGAGATACAGAACTCAGTACGCCAGACTCCAATCACAGCAGCGACATCAGGGTATAGCATCCATAGTGTGGTTCCTCCCCAAATAGGTTTTGACATCCCTCATCTGGGCAGGACCAAAACTCTCTACCCAGCCAGACAATAGTCCCATTTTGGGTCACATGCCCATCCCAAGGTGAAGAAGTCCCTGGCAGAAATTAATCTTCTTCCATATAGTATTGGCTCCGCTCACCAGCTCGGAAACAATTCTATCTCCGTGTAACGGACTCTTTCTACAGATTTAAATATTCTCGCCGCGACCGAGTGTTGGTAGCGCTCTCACTTCGCACCCCCCGAGCGGGCAGACATACATTTTAAATTTTATACACTATAGATTCAAGCACTAGATCTAGTCTCTTCTTTGGAGAGGTAAGCGATTATAAAATATGTCATTTAGTAATGTACAACACTCGATTAACTCGTGTTATAAGAATTGTTAAAAATTTCAAAATAATAAAAATTTATCACCATTGTAGAATAAAAATTGATTACAAGAATTTAGTTATCGGAGGAGTACTATAGAGTAACGATTCGATGTATTTAAACTTCAATATTAACAGGTCTATAGACATACATAGCTGCCTACAATATATAAACCACAATTTTGAGTAATTTCCGGTCTGTCGTAATTGACTCGTACATGATTTCTTTCATTTTTATTACAACAGTGACCACTTAACTGTGTTTAATGTAGTAATAATTAAAAGGGAAATTGACTACCACAGTACCTGCTGACAAATACCCAAATCTTTTTTAATTTATTAAAATACGTAATTAACCATTCCGGCAAATATAGATTTTAACCTGGTCTTAGCTCGGTTCCGGGAGATGTATCGATATTATTGTCTCCTTTAAAAACTATGTATGAATATGATAAACAGGTAGTCTAAATAATTCTTTTAAATAATAAAGTTGCTGCTTTAAATACTTTTGTAGTCACGTGTCCATTTATCATACAATATAAAAAGAAATCAATTTCACTTGTATAATGTATTCGCCGCGAAAACTCGCCCGGACCACTTCATTTTTGGCTAAAAATTAAGAGACTTTCAACTCCATCCGTCCGAAGACCAATTAAGCCAGCTCTCTGACACGTTCGAGTAAAAAGTTTTGTTCATCAGCTCGCGGCGCCGCGGCGGGGGCGGGCGCTTGCCCGCAGGTGCCGCCCGAAGGGATGCTTTACGGGCGGGAGCGGACGATGCCAAATAACAAATGGCGCCAGGAAATGGCGCCGAAACAGGAAAAGGGCGGGAACTGGTCCTAGGTCGAGACATGCACCGCCGAATTAATGGTAATGCGCGGGAAATAATTATATTTTATCATTTGAACCTCTCTCGAGATTCACGATGGCATCTCCGTACAGACATTCGGGTATGCAAGCGAAACGTGAAAAATTTGAGAAAGACTATCTTATGTGACTGGTTAAATACTTAAGATAACAACAGAAAGCAATCGGCTTTCGCCTGATGGGGACGACCAATGGCAAAACCGTTTTCAGTCTTGAAAATATAATCTATTAAAAGAAACTAGATGAAGTACTTAGAAATATAACTTAACTTACCATTTTACCACAATAATTAAACAGGTATGACTTCGGCACAATGATATCGGAGCCAACCTGCATTAGAAAATGTAACGTACTTCAGCCGGCGGTTGGAATTGCTCAAAGATCCCAAACTGCCCAAAGATCGGTGAGTGCAGAATCGGATTTATCTCCTGATAAATTCTTCTCGTAATCGTAGTGGTAGCTTGTCAATCAAACACTCTGTTAGGTGACAATTAACAGCAGTTAATAATTTTCGAATACTATTGTACGGATTGAACAAAATAATAGAAGTTGTATATTTCGAGTCGGAGCAGAAAGAAGCACCGCTCTGTCGCGCGTTTGCTTATATTACATACATATGTTTCACACCGCCGAACCTTATACTTTGTATATGTCGTATCCCTGCCTGTTTATAATAAAAACTGGTTATTATATCATATTGTGTATTTTTAATATTATATTAACTTTTATTTGTTTACAAAAGATGTGTGATTTTTTGATGTATTACTCGTATATATTATACGGTGTCATACTGTGTATTTTTATTATATTAATTAACTGTTTGTATTTGTGCATATGTATGCTAATATAATACAATAAAGAAATACGCTTAAAGAACGCAGAAAGTGTTCAATACATAGAGACAGAAAAAAATCATTGTTAACTCATTCTCCGGGCAAGAGAAAGTTCCGAGTTTGAGTCCCGGCGGTAACTTTATACGTTTCTGTGTACATTTATTTCTAGGTAGGCATGTTCTAAAATTACAACACCATAATAAAATGTGATTTCATCAAAATACTCAGCACATTTAACACCCTGGTGCACAACATTTTAGAAGACGTGCAAGCAAAAAGTCTGTGCATTACTAAAAATTCTGGGAAATAAAAATAAATTAAATAATCTTTATAAAAAAAGAAAATACCCTAAAAAATTATATCCGTTATTGTCCGGATTAGGGTAACCTTGTCTATGACGTAATTCACGTCTAGCTGTGGGTTACTTGAGAAATTTTCAAACAATTTGTGCTTAAGGCTGCCGTTTTCGAAAGGGATTAATCCTTACTGAAAACTGCGTAGACTGCGAAAACTGCGTACATTTCTACATATTTGTTTTACTTGACAGACGAAACGTTTTATGTTCTTAGTCTATTCCATCCTATGATTCTATATTTCGGTGTTTGCGTAGATAAAATTATAGGTTATAATTTATCATCTGTTAAGCGAGCGAATTTGCATTTTTCAGGATATTATTAAGTTAGATTATTACCAATAAAAAATGAAAAGTCAAAATTCTATTATTTCTGTTAGTTTTAGCATTGCTAGTTTGTAAAGTTAGTTTTTGAATATTGTTAATAAAACATTTTAAATCCGTTGTCGAAAGGAGAAATAGTAGAAAATATTTTAAGTGAAATCAAAAGCAGAGGACGGCACAGAGCAATAAAAGAACTTGCCTATTTAAAGTTATAAATTTACAATAACGTCTATTTTGAAATTGATATAATTAATTGTTCACAAAATTAAAAAAAAAGATATTTTTTTTGATACGTAGTATACCTACCTATTATATACTTAGTTAGCATAATCAGTAACAGCATAACCTAAGTTTGTGCTTAATGCACGCCACTGGTTAATAAAAATATGAGTCGAAAGTTACATGTGCCTAATCTCAAGTTTGTCAGAGAACCATATTTCGATTAATTGGAATATTTTATTGATTCCAAATTATATATTGAATATAAAAATTAAAAGATCGTCGACCTTCGAGCTACCAGATTGTTTTTTATCCGGTGATTTAGACCTATAGAAAAGATATAGAACAATAAGTCAATGTTGCTAATATTTATTTCGAAGTATGTAGACATGCTAATTTAATGTATTAATTATAAATATATACATATAAAATCAATTTTGTCGAAAAATATTGTTTTTGCGCTACCGGGATTCGAACCTGGATCTCTATTTCAAAATCCGGGAAAGTAAACTACCAATTGTGTTATAGCGCCAGTATTTTTCATGACAAATTTTTGAACCTATGTGTTACACTTTTTCAAATTAGTACATCTGTCGTTCCGTTAATTGAAAGCCATCTACATTGTTTTTACGAAATCTCAAATACCTTTGAGTAAACCGACTGCAAACGCCAGAATTATCAATTAATTTTTATTAAATTTTGGACACATTGATACAACTTATATTATTAAGGAGAACACATTATTTTTGTGAAGTTGTAATTATTTAGAACATGGGTATTTATATATATTTATAACATCACAGACCTATGTTCTGAATAATTACAACTTCACAATGTGTTCTCTTTAATAATATGTAGACATGATTTATATAACATGATTTTGTAAAAGTTTCATACAATGGTATTTTTCGTGGCGTACAAAATTCGCAAATACTCCTTGAAAATTTTTGAGCAATTTACTCAGGTATCCACTCATAAAATATTGTGGGCAGTATCTGTTACACCCTGTGTACATAATTAATTATTACCTAAAGAAAATGAAGTGGTTTCATCATCTCACATCATCGTCATCATCATTAGCTAGTTTATTTTCACTGATCGCCATTTATCTCTGTTAAATTAGTATTTTCATAAATATTGCAAATCCACTTCTGACCTGACTCTTACCAATCCATAAATTTTTAGAAAATTTTTTCAATGTATCTTCATTTACTGGATTTTTTTAACACATGGTGGGTCTAAAAATATTCGTTTATTGCTGTTATCCTTCTAGCTAATCTTAAAAATTAAAAAAGTCGCTTTACGGGATCAAAACTCAGCGCTTACACTAAAATATATATTGTCAACATTTTGAGCGGGTAGACAAAGGATACCAGGTATGCGTCCATATATTTGTTTTGACTTATTTTCGTCTGTCAGCCCCTAGACAATACTAGTAATATAACTATTTGAGGAGATTTGCGTTTACCTGTAAGTTTTATGACACTACGTGTTCGGGTTCCGACGAGAAGTTTACACGCTCAGTGGATATTTGTATTTTGGACTATATAGGGCGTTTGTTTATGCGTGCGTAACTATATTATTAGTAATATTTTTCAATTTTTTTTTTTTTTTAGCAGAAACATTACGGCACATCATGCCATTTCATTAAAACATATTTAAAAATGAAATATCTATAAAAAATCTCCCACAAAACGGTTGAAAAACTGAAAACTTGAGGTGGGTCTAAATGACCCACCACCGCCGGACGTGTTTTGTTTTAACCCACTGAGCAGTAAGTGTTAATGTGACGAAAATATTTTGGTGCATTTTATAAAATAAATATAGAAATTGCTTAAGTTAAGACAACATATGAAAACAAACAATAACAAACAATAGTTCCAGCTTGTGACCTTCCTCAATTTGTTTCTTAATAGTGGAAGGTTATGGTTGACAAATTGATATAAATTCTTGATACTGTACGTGCTCTACTTTTAATGAGCCGTAATATGTACGGCGCTGGCGGTAAAACCGAATGAACAGGTTTTACAGATTGCCTACGATAAGGCATCATCTCACCCCGAGATGAGTGGGGCGGGGATGAAATGCGTCACTTGGAGACATGAAAATATTACTTTGTAGACGTTTAATAATATGAAACGTTTTATAAAGGCGACGGGCCTAGTTCGAAAAACGCTAAGGAAGAAAAATAAAATACAAGGTGTTCAGCGGAAAAATTTCAAGATTAAATTGTAATTGCTCGTAGACCATCAAGGTAAGGTAAGTGGAAGGGATATTTGTCGACGCACGTGATTTACGGGATTGCCAGTCGCAATGAGTCACTAGTCTAGAGCGTACCGCGCGTTTGCGGTTGAGCAATATTGAAAGTGCGGTGATTCATTGGTTCTCACTTTAATATTCGACGAGTAAGTGATGGGCCAAGCACGCAACTTATCCGGTGTTGGGTTCAAAACTTCATACAAGAATGTACAATGGTTAACCAAACTCCTCCGGGACCATCAACGTTAGCAGCGACGACAGAACAATCCGCGTAAATCGATAAGGAAGCTTGCAGCCTGTACTGGAATTAAAAAATCAATAGTGCGCGTTATTTTGAAAAAGAAACTACAGTTTCATCCATACAAACTGGAAATCGTGCAGTTTCTCAACGAAAATAAATATTATTTACGTGAAATCTTTGCGAGAACGATGCTGGAATGTTTTGGAACATCACGAACACTTGGAAACATATTGTTTACTGACGAAACACATTTTCATATCGATGGCTATGTTAATAAATAGAACGTGAGATACTGTTGTCCGGACAATCTAAGAGAACGCCATCAAAAACATTTGCATTGTCCAAAAACGAGAGTGTGGTGTGCAATTTCTGCCCGAGAGATAATTGGCCCTTATTTTTTTAACCAGCGTGAGATACTCACTGCTGACGTGTATTGGCGAATCATTGAAAGTTTTTGATGGCGCAACTGCAACTGCAGCTGTTTCCCGGGTTCAACAACAGAACACAATTTCAGCAAGACGGGGCCATTCCACGCACAGCTAGAGTTTCAATGGAGAAGCTGATGGGAATTTATCCCAATAAATTAATCAGCAAATACGGAGACATATCCTGGGCACCTCGGTCACCAGACCTTACACCGTGTGACTGTTTTTTGTGGGGATACCTTAAGTCAAGAGTTTGCAGTAACAATCCTTGAACAATTCAGGCCCTACAAGAAAACATCCGCCGTGAAGTGGCTGCCATTAAACCAACGCTTTGCTCTCGCGTGTTCGCAAATGTAAGTGTCTTGAGAGAAATGGACGGCATTTAGACGATATTGTTTATGAAATGTAAAATCGTTTTTAATATTTTTATTTTTTCTTCTTGTTTCATTTTTAAATAATGTATTCCTGAAAGTTAATGTAGAATTTAAAGATTGATTTATAGAGTTTTATTGCACCTGTTGATGCAAATCGAGTACTCCTGTGCATTCTATCATTCCAATCAACCTTAATATACCTTTCGCGTTCTGGCCAACTAATACTTATGGATTTAGGCCGTCGTGGAACAGATTGCATTTCAACGCGGATGTGTCAACACGTTTGTTTTTTTAACGGTCGAAAATAGCGCCGTGGGTTTAATCCAGACCACAAAAAAAAAGCGGTTTTCTACAGCATCCTGAAGTGCGGTGATGTCTCCGAGTCAACTGGAGGTATAAATTGCCATCCAACCCAGGATTGAAATCAAGGTAGGCCAGATCCATCTGCCACTATTCCTTTTTGCTCCAATTCGGGATTCATCAACTAAACAGTAATTTAAATTGAGATAGTCTACGAGATCTATTCCCTCCAGTACCTTATACTATTTTTCCTCTTTCGTGATCTTGTAGACTTGTCCATGATCGCAATCATTATTAGGTTCATCTCTGGATAACGCAGCTGTAGCTGCGTTCGTTCGTCTTTCTCGCATTAGCATTCTTGATGGTATCTTGTCGTTGGTGGCCATCCTATTGGATATGAAATAATCTGAAGCATGTTGCGAATCTCGTATTTTTTTATTGCGCTTCGTTCCGTGAAACATTCTTATGACTATCGTAACTTTGCTGTAAAATGAACAATACAGAAAAAATGACATGAAAACAAATTAATAAAATTATTGTTTTATTTTATTACTATTTCTAACTAATTAGCTAACTTCTTCGTATGGCTAAAAGTAGCGAAGTCAGATTTTATATCCAGTTTAAAACACCTAAGACTACCTGGACTTTCAATGTGCTTTCTCCGGGATAACAATTGTATTACTCCTTTACCAGATTTGTGCATCAAATATGTAAAATATTTATTTTAAAAGATAGAGAGTTAATATTTTAATATTTCCTACTTTTATTGATGTAATTCATGACGAATTTTACAACTTCATTCACAAACAAAACAAAACAAAACAAATAAAGTGATGTTGCAAAAATAGATTATAATAAGATCTCTTTGTAGAAAGGTATAAATAATACACACTTATTCATTGTGACTTTCAGACATCGTAGTGCAATGTCTTTTTCGACACTGGAATTTGAATTGTTTGCCATCGCGTTGTCATTTTACAAAAATTGATTACATAAACAAACAGTTCGTTTTACAAATAAATAATCTGAAACGAAAATGTTGTGGATCGTTCTAATGCATCAGAACAAACTTCCCAAATAGTAGAATATGAGGTAGTTCATGAAAAGCTAACTGGCCAGTGGTGGCGCTACTGCGCGACCAGTATATTTTTTCTTATTAGCAATAAATGCAAAGTAGATTACTCGATGCATTAATATAATAGGGGATACTCGGATTGATTTGCAGCCACAAGCGGCCACAGTAGCCGTCCGCATGGCCTAGCAGCAATCTAGCTTTTCTGCTAGTATTATATATTACCTGACCAACGTGAGTTATTTATTTGTTGTATTAGATAAAATGAATGTCAGGGTGAGTCAAATGAAAATAAAAAAATGAAAAGCGAAGGGATGCTGTGCTAAAATTGTCGAGATGAACACGACCGGCGCCCGCAAGTGCCAAATTGGGAGCGAAGTAAAACGTGAGCCTCAACCCCAGACTGTGACGTCCGCAGTTGTGACATTTTATTACATCATGAAGAGAGTGGAGCAATGTTTTCAGAGAAAATTGTTGTCTTACATTACGCACAGATTATAATGGACGGGACAAAAGAAAATTTCACTTTTATTCATTTTATCATTTTCGCTATATTTTTTTAATATTCAATTTCTTTAGAAAGGTTCGGGAGTTGGGTCAACATGTTACAATTATTCATTTATAACTTCGATAGACGTGTTGGCGGATTCGTGAAGAATTTATACTACTACTGTAATGTATTTCAACTTTATATAATGAATACGAAGTCTGAATTTGTATGTGAGATACAGGTTATACAATATAATATATTAAAATATGAATTAAATATATTAATTAGAAACATATACATATAAATCAATTTTATCGAAAAATATTGTTGTTGCGCCACCGGGATTCGAACCTAAATTTAATAAAAATGAATTGATAATTCTGACGTCTGCTATCAGTTTACTCAAAGGTATTTGAGATACTGTAAAAATAAGGTAGATGGCTCTTTAACGATTAAATGTATTAATATCAAAAAGGTAACATATAGGTTCGAAAATTGTCGCTAAAAATATTGTCGCTGTAGCATAGTTGGATAATGCACCTTCCCCTTTTATATGTATATCTTTCTAATTAATATATTTAATTCATATTTAAAATATCACAGACCTATGTTCTGAATAATTACAACTTCATAATAAGAATGTGTTTTCCTAATATAATATATTGTATTATATATGATTCATTTAAAAAACAACTAATCTTTTATACACCTGCCACTAATAATAATTTGATATTTCATTACCACTATCTAGTAACTAATTTACCAAATAATATTATGTTGTTATGCTATATATTGGAGTAGTGTGGTAGTGACGTGTCATGGGGAGGCTTTTATCCTAAAACTACCGACGATGATGATGATAATGACTCATTCAAAATATGAAGTCTAGATTGCTAAGTTTTTTAATAGTTACTATATTTTGTATTACAAAACTACTTTTTAACTTTAGTTTATTTATTTTGTTTAATTTAATATTAAGTTCGTTGTTTTGGTTCCTCTATGTCATCTCCTTTTCTTTTATAATTTAGTTCACCTCCAATATAACATCACAAATATATTTTTCGTCATCTTTTTCTTCTTCTTCTTCTTCGTGTGGTTAGATCCGTAATTCTAGATAGATACACATGACGGATCCTGGAGTCTTAACTCGTCTAATCTAATGATATATAATGTAATAGAGTCTTCCAGAATATTTTAATAATTTATTTTAATTTAAAGTAATTTTAATCAATATTTTATTCTCCATTCAAATATCGATCGGATAAATATTCAAAACCTTTCAAAAATAAATTACAAAACAATTAAACATCGGACTATATACAGGATGTAACAGACCTACTCCACAATATTTTATGGGTGGATATCTGACTAAATTACGAGTCGAAAATGTTCAATGAATATGCGCCTGATCTCAATCATATCAGAGACATAAGCATATAAAAAAAATGCAATAATTTCGATTGACTGAAATATTTCATTGATTCCAAATTATACATTGAATACAAAAAATTAAAAGTCATTGAATTTCGGGAAGCCAGACTATTTTTTGTTAGATGATTTAAGGGGCTGAAGCAAAGTTATTAATAATAGATAAATTTCGCAAATATTTATTTCAAAAGATGTAGATTTAAAGCTTAACATGATTTTGTAAAACTTTCAATCAATAATAGTTTCCGTAACGGCGTAGAATTTCTACATATTCTTTGAGCATTTTCGACTCAGGTATCCACACATAAAATATTGTGGACTAGGTCTGTTACACCCTGTATATCGTCTTCTAATATAACTTATTCAAGAGATGCATTAGTCTTAGGCACTTTTACAAACAACTTCCTAGCCAGTAACCATTTGCTATTCAGCAGCAGATATCAACTGCTCCAAGTGGTTCTGGACATTTGGCCCGCGGGTATGAATGCATGATGTCAAAATGGAGTTAACAGTTTTATATTTTTACTGGTGTCGAATATCTGTAATTTCAGTAAATTGATTGTTATGTAAGCATATTGTGATTTTTTTAGAAAATAAGAATAACAGCTGATTAAACTTCTATACGCTATAATTTAATGGTGTAGATGAAAACTGACGACATAGCTTTATGGTTTAAATTATGTTTTTTTATTTTATTTTTCGCTTTTTTGATGTGTAAGCAAGCATCTTAGATCGCGATCAGTTTACTTGGATAGCTAATATACACTGGCATTTGATTGTTACAATAGTTGAAAAACAGCTTATTTTCAACATTAGTGGTAAAGTTGAAATTAAGACACAAAATAAAAGAAAGAGTAAGTATTTTAAAATGTCAGTGAATAAACATATTAAATCCCCCGTAGCCAACTGTATTTAATTCAGTTTATTTAACAGCTGTAGATGGGAAGGACTGCTCTTCCCGAAACCAGTCGTGTTATTAGCTCAAAAATGGTGGACGTAGTACAAACTTAAAATAAAATCTATACTTTTAAATTAATAATTGTTACAATTAATTTTATTCAAATGGCGTGCTATCTGTTTATACATTATTTATTACACCCAATTTGTGTCAAAATTGGGTTTAAGACACAGACCATCAAATATGTACGCATGAACTAACGCAAATTTCTAGTCCAAATATTTTCATTTTGGTGTCACCCACGTGATCACTTCAGCGTGCAATCAAATAGCTCCGCGACTTTTTTTAAAAATGTGACTCAAATTGAACGAAAATTTAAACACTGACAACATATTGTCAATACAAAAATTAATCTTCTTAATACAAAAAAATATTTTCAGATTTATGTGTGTAGAATAATATGTATAATATAAGTATACTTTATTTCATGTCTATTCATTTACTGCTCTACGGTTTAAGATATCCATCTACCGACATTTTGTGAAAGCATTATGTTCTATGCCCGGCTCGCGCTGAGCTCTATTCCCGAGTAAATTTTTCAACTCTTCCATTATGCATTGCTAGAAAATGATTTACAATTTAGCCATATTTCAAAATGACTAGTAATATTTGATAATATTTCAGAATCAACATGCACAGGGCCGGCGCGCGGTGGTGCAAATATTCGGTTCGCCCGAGTGTGCGCACATTTCGGGGGCGCCGATTGCGTCGGCTATAAACCAACAATTAATGCAAATATTCATTATGCATATTGAGTTGGCACTGATTACAGAAGATTAATATATTATCCTGTAAAGTGGAGCAGCGCTGCGAGGGCAGGGGGAGAGGGTTGAGGAATAAATGGGTTAGGCGATATTAGGTATGCAAAATAGTTACCACCCGAAGCTTTTTGATGGAGCTGTGGCATTTATAGTAATGAATAAAATATGATTGGTGTATTTCATAATGTATCACAGTAAATATTATAATTAAGTTAAGTAATATTGATTAGATGGTTTTATTAATTTATGTACGAGGGTGTTCCGAAAATGTTACCTGATTAAAAATGTTAAGGTTTTCACGAACGTTCAGAATCTTCTGTATATGATTTTCTGGACTAATCTTCCGTGTATATCTGATTCTTCTGACCGTTATTTGGGTCCCATTGCAGGGTCCATCATGCCAGGGTACATTTGACCAGAAAGATCAGATATATCAGAAAACTGTACGTACTGTTTAATTTAATTAAATTTAATTTTTCCAATGAACTGCATATTAACCCTTCCCAAACCATGTAGTAACACGGGTGTACCATTATAATTAAATCTGTAATATTTCGGTAAATACATGCAACATAAAATTCATATTTTAGATAATCCTTAAGAAAATATTAGTGCTCAAGAATGACTAGTAAAAAACCAATTATGAAAAGGGAAGAAATTTTTCCATTCAATCCGTTGTAAAATTAATATGTTGGTAAAAATACAATTTGTGATATGAAAGACAGAGATCACACATTATTTTCACAGTGAAAAAAACAACAAACATACAAATATAATTTTCTCTTTCTCACTAATTAAATGAAGAGAGATAAGAAGAAAGGACACATTGTATAAGACTTAATAAATGCTCTAAATTATGTTATTAATCATTTTTTTTAAAATTGAATGCTCAATATTTAGAGTAAATTCGAGCCATTAAAGCCATTTAAGCTAATAAAAACATTTTTTATAGCTGTTATTTACGGTAACACGAGTTGACAGCATGGCTGCGTTTGGGTATATTTTATCATGGCATGGTAAAGGTTAATCTATAGAATTAAAATCCAAGAATTCTTAAAAAATTTAATCTTTTAATTTTAAAGTACTCTATTTCTCTCGTTGAGCATCGTGAACTTCTAATTTGCTTAAACAGCGCAAACCGGTTGTCTTCATTATTTGCAAACCTGGGCCATAATATAATGTGACGTATAGCGACCTATACTGTACGTCAGGTTCTGCCTTGGTATTAATATGGTGTGACGTGTGTTGTACGTCCGATTATTCCTGTCCCTAATAAAGTGAGACGTGTAACGACCTGTACTGTACGTCCGATTATTCCTGGGCCTTAATATAATGTGACGTGTAGCGATCTGTACTGTACGTCCGATTATGCCAGGCCTTAATATAGTGTGGCCTGTAGCGACCTGTACAATACATCTGATTATATCTTGGACTTGATTGATTGAGTTTTATTTCCATTAGTTAATCTCGTGTCCATTTCAATATAAATAGTTATCCAGATGATAACTGTTCAAAGGTTTTTGGTAAAACTTTGTGAAATTCCATGATTATTTTGTGAACTAAGTTAAAACACTGTTTTATATAAATGGCTGAGCACGCAAGAATGGAGAGCCATTCATTTGATAATAGTCATTTACAACTTATAAATAATACGAAAGTTAGACATTCTAGAAAATTTAGAAACAATAACAATAAAATCATAATAAATATTAAAATACCGCCCTATACATCCCCTCTCTTATCCATTTTAACTCCACCCCTACCTCCACCTCCGTTAATTCCAAACACACCCGTTATTACTGTCTGAAAGTGTTTTTAATTTTAGTTGAATTATATTATTGATAATGGGAAGATGCTCCCGAAAACGTTCTAAGTAAACAGTAAAAAGTATAGTGGAATAAAACAGTGTTAATTTACAAAATTATCCAGATGCTTGAAAAGATGAAAATTATTACATAAAGCTAAATATTAGCGGTTAATCAGTGCGGGCTGTGTCGGTTCGTCGAGGAGCCATCGCGCCAACAGACACTCATATTTGGATATTCCACCATCTTCTTCTGCTTCGATACCTAATAATATTCTTTTATTAACTCAGCTGATGACTTTTTTATCACTATCATATTCAATTATAAGAGAAGAGCTTTTCAGAAATAATGTTTGAATAGTATTGAACTTTACAAAGTTAGCAGATATCTGAATCATTTAACTTATGATTAATAAAATATTTGAAAAATGTCAACATTTTCATGGTTTTAAAGATCTTGGTGCGCAATAGACCTCTAGTTTTTTTTTTTAAATGAACAAACTAAAACAAGTTACTAAATATTTTTTTCTTTGAACGTGTCAACGATTCCATACGTCATATTCTAAGGTTCCATAGGTCACGTTCTAAAGTTTTTACGCCATTTACAGGGTGAATATTATGTTCCAGGCCGATTTTATTTAGCCGCCATTTTCGTTTAACAAATATGTTTCAATTTATATTTAGTAATAGTAAAAAATAGTTCATTACAATTTATTGTAGAGCATTAAACGTCTCAACAATATGCAACAGAACATGTTTTGCAGCTCAATATTGATGACTCTGACTTTTGAAAAAAATCATCATGAGCGACGAAGCTCATTTCGACTTAGCGGGTTTTGTTAATAAACAAAACAGCCATTATTAAGGCACTGAAAATCCTCAATTGATACATACTCGCGCAGAGAGACTGTATGGAGCGCCATGTGGCGTAAGTGCCTATTTCTTTCAGGATGCAAGATCACTATCGTCACATGTTGAGGTGCTTGAAAGAAAAGGTCTACGCCAATAAGCCAATAACAATTCCAATGCTACAGGACAATATTCGAAATGAAATTTCTGAAATAACACGCCAAGTGTGCGAGAATATTATGAAAAATATGGTTAAAAGAGCACGCATGTGTGCCGCTGCCAGAGACAGCACCTTTTCCAATATCATATTCCAAACATAATTGTAATAAATTAAGTAATTGACGAATAAAAACCAAATTAAAAAATGATGTTTCATTTCTTAGTTAGTCAAGAACAACATCGGCCTGGGACAGGTTCATTCCCACTGTATTATCATATATGTACAGCTTTTTCTGGGCTATTTTTCCATATGTGTCTCTGGCCAATATTGCTGACGTTTCGATCATTCCGTCATGATCTCATTGCGAGGTCCATCATTATGACTGATCTCGCTAATGCTAATGGTGAGATATCAGCCCTGTTATTGAACCTCGCAATGAGATCCGAAACTTTGGCCAAAGTGGTCAGTCACGGCAGAATAGCCGAGGAAAACACACAAAAGTCAGTGATCATGATCACATACATTCAGTACGTAATGATTATTTATTAAAATATGAATTAAATATATTAATTAGAAAGATATACATATAAAATCAATTTTATCGAAAATTATTGTTGTTGAGCTACCGGGATTCGAACCTGGATCTCTTTCCTAACCGGGGAAGGTGCATTATCCAACTATGCTACAGCGACAATATTTTTAGCGACAATTTTCGAACCTATATGTTACCTTTTTGATATTAATACATTTAATCGTTCCATTATTTGAAAGAGCCATCTACCTTATTTTTACAGAATCTCAAATACCTTTGAATAAACTGATAGCAGACGCCAGAATTATCAATTCATTTTTATTAAATTTTGGACACATTGATACAACTTTATTATTATTTATAAGAGAATCCACTTTTAAATGACTTGTTACTTCTTATTTGCTTATCAGAAATATAGTTTAAATAAATTTAATAAATCTCATCCACGCCTCAGTCTGCTTCGACTGTAACAGATCCGTCATTAGTTTCCGGATCAGGGTGTGATCAGCGATCAGGCGCGCTCTGTTGGCGGGTGAGTGAATCACAATTATCCCTAGGCTTGTGACGTCATCTGGATGACGGTAATCCGCCAGTGTGATTTGTGACGACACGGCCGCACGCCGTCGCCGCGACTCGGCTCTGACGCCTAGCGGTTGTATCGTACAACTGTCGTCTGATTTTATTACTTTTATATTAGATATTTTATCGCATCATTTTTAAAGTATGTTATTATCACGTAGAAGTAAATTATTTTACTTTCGTAATTTCATTGATTTAAAAAAAATTAAGGTTATTCTAACAAAGCATTATCCCATTGCTCTGGGTAAGTTAGAGAGGTTATTTATTCGCCACACATTTCTGTTCTGACAAATCACTTTGGCCTCGTTCACTTTTACACATATTCTTACGCTCGCTCGTTAATTTTTGGAGGTTCTTACAAACTCATCCTCCGATATCTGATTTATCTGATCGTACCAGATCTTTCGCAGAGGACCTCTGTTAATAATACCTATGATATTCGCCTCATATATTTTTTTATATCCTCTCGTCCCTCACGTGTTCCACATGTCTAAACCATCTTAACAACCGTTTTTTAATTGTATTAACTTTGCTATGAACAGACCTACATTTATTCTATTTTAAACAGATTAATTACATTCCGCTTCCTGTCTGAAACATGGCACCGCCAGCTCTCAAACTTCCTCCCACATCCCGTAGTTCCTCCAAGTATAACCTGTGCATGGTTGAAGCTAGACGTCTGGGATACCAGGTACATTAAAGCACTCTTAGTTTAGGCTTCCCGCAAAACGTGTCCAAGACATGTAATTTCATATTTTTTATTTCAGTGGTAATCAGAGACTGTTTTTGTAGTTTTAAACAGTTCAAAGATATCAATTATCGGGACACGAATTGTAATTTATTTTATAATTTGCAGAGCACTGACATTAATTAAATTATGGTTTATATTATGATTAAAAATATAGTTTTTAAGCCTCTTCAAAATGCTCATCACATGCGACTACAGCTAGTGTGAATCGTTACAATTGATTACCGTTATAATTACTTACAATGTACATAAAAATATAATGTTACAGTATTTATCTGAATAAATTAAAATACAAAATACACGAAAGCATAAATAATACATAACAACATAATTACGCACAGGAACTAAAAATAATTATATAAATATATTTAACATCAATATACATTAATATAGTTTCAAGGAAAGGTGTCGTGTAAAAGTTTTTTGTAGCTTAGAAATGAATTAGAGAATATGACCAAAGTTATTATACAATCTACACATTTATAAAATCGAATCAAAGATCGCATTATTGGTGTGGTAGGTATCTAGTATAAATGATGCACGCTTCCTTAATGATCTGGTCCTTAATTTAATTAGTAATTATTTTAACTAAACATATTTTAAAGATCCTTGTACATAGTCATGTACATCAGTGCGAATAATATCTGATCGAGTCTGATTTCTTACGCACCTTCCAGTGTTTTCGTTGTCGAGGCGGCGATCTTTGACAACGTTATGATAAACGTGAAATACTAGCATGACAAATAATAATTTGCAATCTGTGTAACATATTGCGCAGGATGTGGGGCATATTAATATCACCTGTAGTTTCACGGCTGTCGGCACTCGACCGGGGATGGGGGTGGTTAATTGAGCGGGAGCCCTACGCGTGCTACAATAGTAGGGCTATGGAGGAGTTAAGGCATGAGAGGTAGTAAATCCATAAAATCTAAAAGATCAGCATGTATATTTTTTTGTAAAAGTCACGTATTATATCAAATCAACAGTCACTCATCAGTAAACATTCTAAAACACGTTTAATAAAATGAATCTTTAAAGTTCATCGCCCTTCAATTTAGAGGAGTATTTAGTATAGTGGTGCGTGCACAGAATGCGAGTCACATCTGATGGAAATATGAGGAAGAAAGGAAGACACTTTCTGGTTATTTAAACCCTCTCCATACGGGCGTCGCGGCGTATATAATAACACTCGCGAAAATAATATTATTAAGTATAATATAATTAGTGTAAGATTATTAATAATAAGTGAAGTTCGAAGCGCACTAAGCTTGCAGCAGTTGATAGATTTTTAATCACTGCGACATCTTCTTTCTTTCTTGTTCTTAGGGATAGGTGAGAAAAGAAAAGAAAGGAAATACGCAGGTTAAAATTGAGTAAATCGCGAATTGAGTGTATGCGTGAGGCAACAGGTCGAACACCAAAAAGTAATTTTAAACGGCGCTAAAACATCAATAGCATGAGGTTCGAATCCGACCACTTGATCACTATATTACTAGGTAATATAATTATAACTGTTGTAAATATTTAAAATATTAATTAAATATATTAATTATAAAGATACACATATAAAATCAATTTTATCGAAAAATATTGTTGTTGCGCCACCGGGATTCGAACCTGGATCTCTTTCCTAACCGGGGAAGGTGCATTATCCAACTATGCTATAGCGACAATATTTTTAGCGACAATTTTTGAACCTATATGTTACCTTTTTGATATTAATACATTTAATCTTTCCATTATTTGAAAGAGCCATCTACCTTATTTTTTTACATAATTAATTTTTTAATTACTTCACAATAAGAATGTGTTCTTCTAATCTTGTAAATATTATATTCGTTATCCATTTCAATAGTCTTTTAGATAAAAAAAAACATGATTCAGGTAAGTTTTGTTTTGTGTGAAAATCAACTTAGTCGAGATATATACATATAGTTAATTAATTTTAAAAGTTTGACTAAAATCTGATAAACACTATGGGAGTTATTGAGTTCACATATTTCGACATACATATCCCATTCGTTTCTATATAAAGTATCGTTATTAATAACATTTGAAAGTGTATAAAATAATTCAAATATCCAGTTTACTAGATCCCATTGTGTGTGATATAGCACTGGAGCCAACAACGCGTCACTTGTTTCAGCCGCTAGCGTCAAAGCACCTGGCAGCACAGCACAGATTTTTTTAATATGCCTTTAGCTTTATACCACTATTGTATCCCACAGAATTACTCGCCGAGGAGGCGCCATATAATTGATATGATAAGACACGTGTCAATAATTTAAAGATGTAATCATCGGCGTGGCGCCAAAAAACCCGTGGGATAGATTTCAGGAAAACAAAGACGTCCTATTTAAAACGTTACAGCGGCGTGTAGGTACTTGAAAATATGACTATATGTATTGTTATGAATATGAATAAAAACAGGGTATTCTGCAATTCTCGATTGTATCGTGTCGCCGCAGTGTACCGATATTGAACATCTTTTGTGTTTCATTTCTTTCGACCTCGTAATCATCCTACATTCTTGTTTCTATTACTATTCTATTACTTTATATTATTAAATATTTTTACATGGGAAGGGCACTGTGGTTTGGGGAAACTTTCGATACTTTAGCGTGGAACTTTAAGAGATGATTGATCAAGTAAGCGTTTCAAAAATCTTTTTATAATCAATTTTGAACAGAGTTCTATAATCGATTTTGTGATCAGTAAACTTTCAGGTAACTCGTTAAAAAGTTGCCATACATTCTGAAATATGAGTTATATCCTGTAAAGATTTTTCGCATACAGCCTCCTTGAAGGCTGTCTCGGATATAAGTACATAAGCTGGAGCTGATTGGTTTTGTTCAGATTTTAGATACCTGGAACGGGTTTCATTTTTCCAATGTGATCCAGTTCGATGGAAACGTACGTCCGTTGTTCTAACTGTTATCTAAACCGTTATTTTAAGCGTGGTTGTGAGATTTATATACGTTTGTAATTTTACGATGGTTGGTAATGAAAATAAACAAGTAATTAATATCGTTACAATCGAATACCAATCACACAATCTTAATCACAGTAACAGTTTAGCTCACCCCGCGTATAGCAAACACTGGATACGTGTACTTCATACAAGTAAAAAAGCTAAAAAAGAGATATTCTGGGTAATAAAAATAAATTAAATAATCCTTATTTTATGGAAAGACCCCATAAAATTCTATTCCAAGTAAGCTAGACAGCCACTTGCAACGTCATAGCAATGCTGTCAGGCAATTGTCTAGTATGTAAGTATCTAATTGATGCGTTCGATCTGTATAACAATAATACAGAACTAAATATTTTCTTACTGATCCTATGTTAATGTTTTGTTGGCATCTTGACATCTGCCAATTTTATGCATTTTTCATTTGTGCTGTTGTCTTCAAAAGGGATTAATCGTTACTGAAAACTGCCTACAATGTCACCTTCTAGATATTTGATTTGCAAACAGACTAAACGTTTTGTTTTCGTGGTGTATTCGTCATTCCATTTCAATGTCATTTCGTTATGGTGTTTGCATAGAAAACAGTAATAGAATTAATAATCAATTTATTATTTGTCAAACGAGCGAGTTTTTGCATTTCTTTGGATATTATTAAATTACATTATTGCCAATAATAAATTTAATTTTGAAACGAACTTTTTTCTATTATGAGTCTCGGCGATGGTAATTTATAAAGCTAATTATTCAAAAAGATGTTTTTCAGTACTGTTACTGAAACATTTTGTATAGCTATTGCAAGACGTCTAGATTTCTGGGTTTCTATTGGTGTTTACGAGAGAAAGGCTAGATTTAAGTTTCCCGCAGGCATCCGCAAAACGTATCCCAGGCTTAGTATCTTCTCTTTTTGAGTATAGCGGATATTGAGGGCTGTTTTCATAGGCCAACATCCATCGACTTTTAAATAAAAGCCTACCTTAATCGCTTAATCCTTCTTGTCCTGTTTTCTACTTTCCTCCTACAAATATTATCATGTCATTGATATACTGTACTGTACTCAAGTATTACTTTCAAGTCGATATGCACGCTAATGACAGGGTTACTATTAGTCAAATATCCGACCGATCTATCATTATTCTGACGGAAAGTTTTTTAGATAAGTGTTATTGTGCTACGTTTGGTTGCCAGATCGGATCGGCCCGTTTATCATGTAAGAAAAACTGAAAAGTTCCTAATCGCTGGTCGTACGAGGGCGTGCAAAATTGAAAAAATATTATATAAAGCTGTTCTTGACATGCAGGAAGATTAAGTTAATCGCACTACCCCTACCTCTATCCGCGCGAGGGGGCGCGATAACCGGATCAGACTAAATTATAAAATGAATTTCAGACCCGTAAACATTATAATCATAATTAAATTAAATATTTTTAAGAACACATACTTTTTGTAAAGTTTTAATTTTACAGAACATAGGTCTGTGATATTTTTAATACAAATTAAATGTATATCTTTCTAATTAATACATTTAATTTGTATCAAAAATTTAATATTGTTGAATATATAATATAAAAATGGAAAGATATGTAATGGTTATTTTTAATACAAGTTAAATGTATTAATTAGAAAGATATACGGGAAAATTCAATTTAATGAAAAAATATTTTTGTTGCTACCGGGATTTAACCTGGATCCTTTACTATCCAGGTAAATACGTTAACTGATTACACCACACCAACATAGTAAGTTGACGACAAATTTTCGAACTTATATGCTGCAGTTTTTTCAAATTTCATGGATATCTGAGGGCTATCAAGAGAAGTGCCTGTTGCCTTTTCCATTTGGTTGGTCCAACGGGACCGTTTTACTATTATATATGACAAATTCATTTGAAAGATTTTAATAATAATTAATTGAATTAATTATGTATTCATAGTTATTAAATAATACTCAGTATAATCTAAAAGGTAATTTTGTAATTCTTACATCTAAGAATCTTCGAGGTTTTGACAAATACATGAACATCTGTATCATTGCAGAAAGTTTTTCCTTTCAATGCATTCAATGCGACCTGAACAGATATAAATATGTCGGAGAAAGATATGGAGAGTATGGAGGGTGCGGTTAAACCAACCATAAAAGTTTTAACATTTCGTGGCGTATTTGAATTCCCAACATTACGTGGCAAATATTTGCCATCTACATGGTACATTTTGAAATTTGAATTTAAAACTTTTATATGACGATATATACAAAATAATTATGGCCTGTAATTGACAAATACCCAATCATTTTTTGTAAGCGAACTAAGCAGATGCCATAAAAATAGTTTTTTTTAAATATATAATGAACCCTTCACTTCTTATTCTTCGTCCACTCACTGCTGAACATTGTGGTCCTCTGAAGTACCTGCCACCCAGTGCATAATATGCCTCCATCCCTCCCGGTCTTGAGCTATATTGATGACAGCATTTAATGAGGACTCTGTTGACTCCTTTATGTGATGTATCCATCTCACGGGAGACTGTCCGTTTGCTCACTTTCCCTCAGCTTCCCTGACATCGCAATCTTCTCGACACTCATCGTTTCTTTTGGTAATATGCTTAAAATATGTAAGAATTATTTTTCGACTTGCTGTTGAAAGTATTTTCTATAATATCTGTAATTCGTAAAGGATAATATAGAGAGACTAGAATAGCGTCATATAGTAGAAAATGTATCATCCGCCTCCAGCACCACACTCGATAGCATCCAAAATATTCTCCCATACTTATAACATACATTAATAATACGTAGGTAAGTGAAAATAAAACACATATTTCTTGATTCTACTAATTTAATTTTCTAAAAACGTGTTTCGCCATGTAAGGCAATCTATTTTTTTTAAAACAATTTTGGTATTTTTTAGGAGAACACATTCTTATTGTGAAGTTGTAATTATTCAGAACATAGGTCTGTGATATTTTAAATATGAATTAAATATATTAATTATAAAGATATACATATAAAATCAATTTTATCGAAAAATATTGTTGTTGCGCTACCGGGATTCGAACCTGGATCTCTTCCCTAACCGGGGGAGGTGCTTTATCCAACTAAGCTACAGTTTATTTAAAATATCACAGACCTATGTTCTGAATAATTACAACTTCACAATAAGAATGTGTTCTCCTAAAAAATAATAAAGTTGTATCAATGTGTCCAAAATTTAATAAAAATGAATTGATAATTCTGGCGTCTACTATCAGATTTACTTAAAGGTATTTTGAGATTCTGTAAAAATAAGGTAGATGGCTCTGTCAAATGATGTAACGATTAAATGTATTGATTTCAAAAAGGTAACATATAGGGTCGAAAAATTGTCGCTAAAAATAATGCCGCTGTAGCTTAGTTGGATAAAGCACCTCCCCCGGTTAGGAAAGAGATCCAGGTTCGAATCCCGGTAGCGCAACAACAATATTTTTCGATAAAATTGATTTTATATGTATATCTTTATAATGAATATATTTAATTCATATTTAAAAATTTTGGTATTGTATAATAATATTAATAACCAAAAATAGTTTTTGTTCAACTTAAAGTTTAATTTCATAAAATATTTTAGCCGAGCAAGGGTATTTTGCTGTTTGCTATATTTTATATATTTTGTACATTTTAAATGTTTAGATAGGTATGTAAGTTGTTTTTAGTCTCTTGAACTAAAGGTTATCGTTTTATCCCGTACAAAGCCACTTGTAAAGGTTCATTTGGCTATGTTATACTCGGGGTTATTTCAGCATACCTACCCCTCGAACAATTTGATAAAAGCATCGCACCCACCTGTGAGGTATTAAATTCTTGTCACTCAGTCACATCAAAGGCTATATCCATCACTTACTCTAAGCGTAATATTCCCACCTGCCGCTGTATTCCATACTAATAAATATGTACAACCATGTGAGTCCTCTTCTCGTGCTACGACTACCTGGATCTTCCCACTTCATCATCAGCATTATTGAACGTCGCAAAATTGCCCCCATTCACTTTATATCGCTTCAATTCTCCCAGGAGAAGAGCGCCAATGACTGATATCACATCATAATTATGATGGACGTGACACCTATACATACATACATCATCATAGAAACCAAACATTTGAAAGTACATACATATGTTGCGCCTAATTCCAAAACCCCCTAAAGCAGATTTCGGATAATTTTAATTTAATAAACAGTTTTGTAGATTTTTTTGTCAGCTACATGCAGAATACACTGTTTTCTCGTAAAAGCCACTTAAATCCATTGGTATTGCATGTACCCCAAAGCAGAGTGTAAGTTGCTATTCCCCCTAAAATAAAATCAGCCGATCACAATGCTTGTTGATCATCACGTGATCTAAAATCCAGTATGGCTGCCAGAACGATTTATACAGAAAAAATCACATTACTGAATTGTCTCTTTAATAAATGGTGATGTAAAAACAAAAATTATGTACATTTGCTGTCATCCATAACTCAAAAATACATAAAGTCGTTTTAGGGGATTTTGAAATTAGACGCTTCATAAATTTGTACTAGATAACTCACATTTTGTGTCGTATTCTATGAATATTGTTTTCTAACTAGTGTTTAAAACTCGTCCTAGGACGGATACTAAAGATAAGGTTACAAGGTCAATACACAAGAGGGTTTCGATAAATCAAACATATCAAAGTTATTTTCTCAATTAAATTATTCACACTTCAATCCAATATAATGTCTTTTCACATTTCCCTAAACGTGACTCAGAGAATGACAACACGATTTCGTATATAATTGAGATATTATGTTTGTAATGGTACTAGTGAGTTAATTTGTAATCTATATCTTGCAGTGGAAAGATGGCAATAAGATGAATTAATTTTTTGATGTTCGGTTATAAGTTTTCGCGGTTTTGGTCCAGGTGAACTAATGTTGTATAATTATCTTAAATACTTCAATTGGAAAAAAATATATATGTTCGGTTTCCGCATGAATGCGGGCTTAAAGCGGATCTAGTAGTGGTAGCTCATTACATTGGTTTTTAAGGCCGGAAGGCTGGAAGGCTAATGTCTTGTGAGGTATTGTCGGTATTTTTTGGTAGCTGTCGTTTCAAATTATCCCTGAAGATAGTAACTGCAAAGTAAGTGTGTGAATGAAAAAAAAATATTGTTGCAATGGATGCAAATATCGCCGATAGGAATTTGTCGTCAGAAGAAATTAGTGGTGCAGAATGAAATTCTGGTGTCAGATTGGTATCTGACAAAAGTAGAATGAAAGTAGTCTGAATGCACACGCGGTCGACTTATCGATGTGAAAAATCTTTACAAATCGATGAATAATAGGTATAATAGAGCATTAGAAAAGGGTCACTAAGAGAGTTTGTGCTTATGGAATATATATGTGAGGAGAGGATGGATGGAGGAGAAAATATATCGCACACCCAGATCAAAACTAAGAAAACTCAATTTTGAGTTATTATTGTATTCAAATACTCTGTTATATACGCAACTAACTTAGCCTCAGTTCTCGATTATTGTCATTTTAGGATACATTTATGACCTAAATTGTTATTTAGTTTCATAACTTCAGTAACAAAAAATGGAGAAAAATGTTATTATTTTTTTCTCTACTGAAAAATGACTTTTTGACTTGTCTTAGTTTTGATCTCGATGTGCGATATGTAAGTGTTGATTGTAACAAGAACAGATAATATCCACGAATGAGCTGACTCTATTAAATAAATAAGATATTAGATAACGATCCCGTTATAAGCTAATGAAAAAGCGGTATTTTAGGATAGAAGAGTATGTCATTCTCTCCTCCCTGATGCAGAGGCATGTCAACTAATTGATGGTAAATCAGTAAGTTAATTAAGCCGAATTTTCTGTATTTTTGATTATGAATAACAACTTACTTAGGAACTTAACGTGAATTTATTTATTTATTATATTAGCTGTAAGCGCACGTTCTAAACAATCTACCGTGTACGTCATCATATGCGCACTCTGCGCTGTGGGATGGATTGTCGCGAGGACGAAAGTCCTTAAAAGAACCTAAACATAACTCGCGGCCTTTAAGCTTACAGTGGAACCGACCAGAAGTGCACGGAATGTCCGGCACAAGAGGCAGCGTTAGATTTTTCAAAGCATTAAGTGCAGTGTTGGGTTTTTCAGTAAAAGCTCTAGTTTTTCATGCATTTTCTGAAAGCATCAGATTAGCGCTGAAACGAGCACAGCTTTTAAAACCGAGTTCAGGCAGTAGCACCGGGGAAGGATTTTACTGCACTGCCGAGTATGGGGAATGTAGGATGTTAGATGTTAAAACAAGAATAGGTTGTTGTTATTCTGTATTTGATTGTAATATTTTGTTAAACATTTTTTTTTTTCAAATTAAAAAATACAATATAGTATTTAATAATTATGTTATTGACGTTCTGAATTTTTTTTATACAATAAAACCCATGTTTTTTAAAAATATTATTTTCATATATCTTCTGTGTACAGATTCTGGGCTAATCTGTCGTGTATACTTCACTTATTATATAAAGATATTACGTTTTAATTCCGTTTTAAAATAATGGACGATATATTCAGGTTGTTGTCAGAAGAAGATAAATTAAAGCCATTATTAATTCTTAGTCAAAAAATACTCACAGATATTACTAACTTTAGAAGTCAGCACGTCATCAGGCTGTTCTCACTCCTGCGATAATGTATTCCATCCAACCAGACTGGACATTCTTCAGACTATTTTTTGTCTTCAAGAATATTCTTTGTCCTTAAAACACGCAGGTTTGAGCATTTATCCAGGTGAAGGATATCACTGTCTCTATTAAAAAATGTAAATGGCAAAAGACGGCATTCTATTGTAAAATATTAAAATCTTTTGAATTGTTTATTCTGCAAACTAATCACGTATGACATCTAGCCAGACGTTTACTACTTTATGTGTAGCAGACGCATCTGTTTTTCTATTTAATAACGTTTTTGTTTTAATGAATACAGGCTACATAGTTTATCTCTATAACAATTAGCTATACTATTAAAAAATATATTTAATTTAACGGTTATGCATATATAATATTTTTCGATTAGATCAAATTAATATAATTTAATTTTCAGTTAAAAATATGTGTGTGTAAATATATAGTCGGTCGAATAATGACACGTTTCAATGGATGAGATTTCTCTCGGAGATTTGTCTCGAGAGCGGGCAATGTTCAATATAGAATTTATTACGAGGCGTTCTGTGAATCATCGTTATATTTGGATTAAAAATTAGTGCAAAATAATGGTCAATTCAGCACTTATTTCAAGCTAGACTAAGAACTGTAGTCGTTTTTGTAAATCTTTAAAATTAAAAAAAAAATGCATGTAGAAGTCTTATAACATGTTTAGGAAAGGACGACATAAAGGGTATCTTCTTTATAGGTTAACAATAATTTATTTTTTACTCAGACGTTCACAACTATAATTAATATGAGTATGACCATAAATACATATAATTCAACCGTAAAAGATGACAATCTGAGAAGAAGCAATCTCAGGGGTTCTAAAAAATATCAAAGAGATCAAATTCAAGGAAAAAACATTATCCGGATGAGCTTTGCAGACGATATATTTATAGTAGAAAAATATGAATCAGAATAAATAAAATAAACACAATATTCAATAGCTTTAACGTGAAAATCAATGAAAGTAAAATAAAAATACTGAACACAACGAAGGGCAACACAATACTCAAACTCAGATTAAAGTAAACAAAACTCTTGAATATATAATATAAAGGAATTTCCATACTTAGGTAGCTATATACATAAGTAATAGCAATACAAGCAAAATAAACATTCATATTTAAAAAAATCTTATAAAGACATTGAGCATGAATGTGGTACGTGAAAGGTGGAACCTAACAAAAAAAGGGAAAGATAGACAAGAGCATTCGAAATGTGGTGCTAAGGGAAAATGTCGAAAATTAGTTTGACGGAAAAAAAACAAATTGACGACATCTTGGAAAAAATGAGGGAAAATAAATTATATCGAGAGTAATAGGAAACAGAAGAAGAAAATGTTTGGCATAAAACATACGTCATCACAGGATACATAGAACTTTAAGAAACTAGTTGTTGAATACAGAGACACAAAAAGGGCTGAGAAGTATAATACTTGTCACCAAAGGCGCTCTGGGAGGGTTAACCCTCCTCCTATCCCCTCCAATTTTTTAAATTGAATAAATATATATATATATATATATAGGTGCCAGGCGCGTGCAGTACACTGAAATAAGCTGTAACTAGATATTTTGGGAAATTTAGCGAAATCAAATAATTACCTGACAGATATTATAATCTGAAAAATATGCAATAATAATTATGTTAGGAATATTACAAGATATTTTATTTCGAAGAAATTCTAGTTAAGCACAGCTTATTTGTAAATGCTGATTACACGCCACTGGTAGGTAGGTAGGTAGGTACTCGTACTTACAAAAAAAATAGATAACTACATTACATTTTAAACTGTGTTTTAGGCTTTCGCGGCAACTGTTTATAATTTGTATAATAATTATACTATACATTGTATTATACACCTTGAGTCCTAACCTTTCTATTAACATCTAATTTTTGGTATTAGAACTTATAGTTTTTAGTTCTCGAGTGCAAAAAAATGTTAAATAACTGAAAAATTATAAACCTATAATTACAATACAAGTGACAAATTTCAAAATTTTAAACCCCCACCCCCGAAAATTAATTCCGGATGCGCCTTTGCTTGAAACAGAATGTAGAACTATGGAAAAAGCTATAATAACAAGGAGCTGTTCTCTAAAAATAATAAGATGCAATGTAGATAAATTCTAAAGCAAAATTAGACATTATTAAAGCTTTTCGTATAGAGGGCCTGGTCGCGCCTCACAGTACCTGGCCGTTTACCCAGGCCCTTCCTTGCCATTCCGCTCCGTCTAGTACCGACCGTAATTTAATAACAATTTATCGCAAGGCAACAACTCCGTTAAGCCTGCCTGAAGCAACCACTTCTCTCATAGCTGCCTTCGCGGGCGCATCTCCAGTGAAAACGTCTAATCATCAACTTTATCTGTAATTTAACTTCGACCTATGCACTTTCATTTGTGCATCGAGCTACAACTAGCCATAGCTCATTCACTGCGACATCTGGGAAAATTTGGGAACCTCAGTCTCACCTTAAAGCAAATTCTTCTGATATCTCTACATACTACATTAGTAGCGATCGGAATTCAAATCCACCACCATCTCGGTCGGCATCGGCTGCTGCTACAAGCCTGGCTCGACAATTCACAGCCAAGCAGTCTTTTCAGTTTCATCGTTTCACAACGGCGGTCTTGCCGGCTCACGCTCGCCGAGCAAGACCGCCCACTCGCTTCATTTCATTTCATAAGACACGTGCACCTCCTTCATCTTCATTCATTCATTCTTCAATTCTATCTGTCTTCATTGGTTCTATCATACCGACAATAAACACCTCAACACAATTTATTTCATTTAACCACCGCCCTAACCCTAAACATTCACTCCTCACGGGCTGCAGCCAACAAACTATAATCAAAGCAAATATTAGACATACCCATACTGGTGACCCGCGACACAAATTAAACCAATTCCTCAAAAATGTATGAAAATTTAGGAATCAGTCAAGATATAATTGCAAGTCCTCAGTACAGTACCGCGGCGTCTTCCTCCTGGCTTAACATATCATATAAAGGTTAGAAATCAATTATCTGCTCTCGCCGCTACGCCCGCGCTGCGGCCTGTCCGGTAACGAGACGTTCGCGTGCCGCCGGGAACCTTCCCGTTCCCGCGCGGGCGATTTATCGCTCCCCCGCGATATGATTGTTCAGAAATAACCGGAAACGGCAACGATACGTGCAGTGATTATCCCCAGCAGCCCCTCGGCCCGGTAACCCCTGTTTTGTGTGTGAGATATCTTGTCGGGTCTATGTTTTCCTGTAACTAATTTGATATTTAATAATATCGGTGCAACATACATAGTATATGCATAAAACTACATTTAATAATACTAACCTGAAACCTTATATAGCAGACGATATATATTATGATTTACTAGTCATAAACCAGTGACTGTTGAAATGCACACCACTAACCTAGAGAAGTGGAACAGAAGTTCAGCACAGCCAAAACAAAATAGCTGAAAATGAAAAGACGTCTTCATTACTATCACCGTTCATTAAGTAAGCTTTCAAATAGTTAAACCGTTTAAATATCTCTAAACAAATGACCCAAGGAATAATGATATCCAATAAGAAATAAATACCAGGATAAAATCAGGAACCGTTTCTTAGATTGCTTTACGAAAATTTCTGTCGTCGAGATTGTTGTCACAAAATGTGAAAATTAAACTGTATATAACAAGTCAAAAGTGATGGTAGTCGAGAAGGAAGCAAGCAAAGACAACGTGAAAAATACTTGTAGATAATGAATATTTGGAACAAGTAGATGAGTTTGTGTATTTGGGAATTATGTTCGATAGAAACAGAGAAAGATATTGAAAGGAGGGTGACTGCAGGGAATAAAGTGAACGACGCTTTGAATGAAATTATAGCTAATGGGAACTTGTCAACTGAGGCAAGACTAGCGGTTCACAATGAAGTCTTGTTATAGACTCTATTGTGTGAAAGTGAGGCCTGGAGCTGGTAGAAGAGGAACAAAAGTAGACTGAATGCAGTGGAAATGAGATCACTTAGGCGTATATGTGGCAGATACATTAATAACAGTAAATAATAAAAAAGTAAGGAAAGAATGTTAAGCTAATCTTAATATTGTGAGTAAGATTAAAAAAGGATCACTTAAGTGGTTTGGTCATATGGAACGGATGAATGAGAAAAGAATGGTAAGAAAGATATATGATGCAAGTGTTGATGGCACTGCACGTGAAGACTCGGCACGACCAGGTAAACCAAATCCTGGAAAATGGTTCTGTTAGAAGCCTCAATAATCGTCGTACTTGTATGAGAAGATGTATGTAACACTTACACAACATTTTTATACGGGTGTGAAGTTTGGTTTCTCATTTTAGCACAATAAAGTAGGTTACACGTCCTCAAAAATAAAGATTGTGCAATATCTATAGCTAACCTAAGCAGATAATGGAGAAGATTAAAGAACCTGAACAGTATACAACCTGAAATATGCTAAGAAAGGTGAAAAGTGAAAGGAGACTGCAGTTGTCAGAACACGAAGTGAGAGCAGATAAGTTCCATAACACGCACAAGCCAACAGGATGAAACCGAGACTAGGGTGGGCGGATAATGTCAAGACAGCCCTGCAAGGGGTACAAGTATTAGACTGGGTGTCCGGCGGAGGCGATGTACGGCGCTCCGTTGTGACTGCGGTCGTAAACTTCCAAATCCCGAGAAACCGTTAAATAAAGAACGAAAGAAATGTGCTTTCATATGCATCATCCCGAGGTTTATTAAATAGGCAGACTTCGGTGGTCGGGCATTGTGAAGAAGAAGAACAGCAATCACCGGAGTCATTTTCGAATGCGAGACAAGTGGCCAACAGTTACTAGGGATTGTAAAGTTGAGTGATTAATTGCTCGATTAAGTGATAATAAAGGGCGTCCAGTGGGAATTATTATATGTTTTTAACCAGAGACAAACTGTCACTTCTCACGATTATTGTCTTATGATTTATCAGTTTTTGGTGTCGCAATTGCAAATGTTTCCGGGATACAAAATAACAGAACGCGGTTTCAACAAGACGGGGCATCTCCACGCGCTGCTAGGGTCTCTATGAGAAACTGAGGGCACTACTCCCAAGAAAATTAATAAGCCAGTATGGAGACATACCCTGACCACCTCAGTCACCAGATTTAACGCTTAGTGTTTTTTTCTTGCGGAGATACTCAAAATCTAAAGTGTACAGTAATAATCCTCGAGCAATACAAGAAAAGATCCGGCGTGAAATCCAACCCAGCATTATTTTCTTGCGTATTTGCCAACATGAGCACTCGGTTAAAAGAGCGACATGCGCAGATATCTATTACCTGTTAAAACTATAACAAATATAAATAACTTATTTGTTTGTTTTTATTTCCCCGTCTAAAACTCTCATAATAGGCGAGAATACTAACCATTACGCTACCGAGAAGTTTAAATTTTTTTATTAATATTAGCTCCTTACGAAGAGTTTACTATTTTTTATATTCTATTTATCCTTCAACGGTGTTTACTTTTTTAAATTAATTAAATTTACAATTGATATTTGATGTTAAGAATATATTATATAAAGTACATTAAAAATATAAATTAGTGCATGAAAGTCTAACACGAGAAAATCAGCATGTTATTTGCTTACTTACCATCACGTCGGTTTTACGCGGAGGTAAGCAGAGAGGATAGAGCCCCACACTCTTTTGTTCTGACATACAATTCACGCCTCATCCACATTCATACACCTTCTCATATAAGCTCGTCGATTATTGAAACTTCTAACCGGACCATACTCCAGTATCTGGTTTACTGGTCGTGCCGAGTCTTCCGCGAACGTCCTCTATTTCTGGTGCAATCAACACTTGTTTACCCTTTTTTTCTCATGCATCCGTTCCATATTACCAAACCACCTAAGTGATCCTTTCTTAATCTTACTCTCTATACTAAGATCAGCCTTACATTCATTCCTGTAGCATGCAATCAGCATATTTACGTAGTTATATGACAATTTGATACTAGTCTATTAGGGGGTTGCTAAGATAGCAGAGTAGGTATATAAAATATATACAAATGTTATGAAATTATGTAACGTTCTATTTTTAACTCAGTTTTTGTGACAAATTTTACTTAAATAAACTCTTTGTTAAAATCTTTCAGAAATGTGAAACTGAACAATTTCCAATACATTTTTATTCGTTTCAGTTTTTCAAATGGCAAATTGAACTTTATAAACGAGGACTGTTATAAAATTGATGGTAGCCCGGGGCCACTAAAAGTAATGTGCTGAGTAGGTTCTACTTATTTTCATTGCTAATTGCAACTCTCGAGGCCCATAACTCGGAATGGATCCATGGTACCCGACACATGGATCCATGGTAACAAGAACTAGTGATCAACACCACTTTTATTGCATTCAATTTGCCAGGTTCCGTTTGAGAGATAAACTCAAGACGTTTCACAACCATTTTATTTACCTCTTCATCAACTCTGCTCACCTTCACCTAATAAGAGAGCACAAAATAAACATAAATATCTTCAAACAAATATGTTAAAAGGAATCCATTAAGTTGTTTATTACGTGAAATAGGCAAAAAATTGTCTCATTCATGAATTAGATAAATTCTGCGAATTTAGTCTAGTCGATAGTCGATAAAGGTCAAATCCAGTTCAGTTCTAAAAAAAACACCAGAGCGCTACTTTCTACTTTGCTCAATGCATGAAATAAGCAAAAAAAAATCATATCCAACTCGCACATTTTGCTTAATTCATAAATAAAGCAACGGGCTTGCACTCTTTATGAATTAGGCTATTTTTTCACGCATTTCACGGATTCGGTTATAACAAATATAAATTTAAAACAAATTAGATAAATTATTTAGAATTAATATCAAAGCGCCCTTGAGGTGAAATTTTTTACGAAAATGGCGCTATACAAATTATCCATTATCATTCATATTCACACATCTCATGCAAGCTCATCGATTGTTAGGCTCATACGTGAATGTAAGAAATATCAAATATGCTAAAAAACGAACAGCAATTAATCAAATGAAATGTTCTGTTAAGAGTTTTCTGGACAACGTTTCGACTCCCACATACTAATTATCATAAACTTCTTCATAAGCCATACACTTGACACATTTCTGAATATAAACCTTCTTCAAACTCTACAACGTATTTGTGGTCAACCTCTGCTTCTACTGCCTGGCCATGGATGCTACTGCAGAATCCTCCATGTTCAACTCTCTTCTTTTTCATAACCAACATTGTCCCACTTTAGCTTGACGATCAACTGTACAATGTCGACAACCATTGGTTTTTGTCTAGCAAATTTGTAATACAAAGTTTAGCTAAACAGATTAAATATTATTTTTTTTAGGAGAACACATTCTTATTGTGAAGTTGTAATTATTCAGAACATAGGTCTGTGATATTTTAATATGATGGAACGAATAAATGTATTGATTTCAAAAAGGTAACATATAAGGTCGAAAAATTGTCGCTAAAAATAGTGCCGCTGTAGCTTAGTTGGATAAAGCACCTCCCCCGGTTAGGGAAGAGATTCAGGTTCGAATCCCGGTAGCGCAACAACAATATTTTTCGATAAAATTGATTTTATATGTATATCTTTATAATTAATATATTTAATTCATATTTAGATTAAATAATACTTGTTAATGATTAAAAATGATGGACACATATGATAGGAGACTTTTTGCAAAGCTGCAATAAGTACGCAAACACACTGATGCGCTTGCAACATTCGAATGGACCAAGCTAGATGCGGGGGAGAAATCGGGGAAGGGGAGAACTACAATAATCCAATTTGCCGATTCACCAAAACACTGTTATATGCGAGTCCATTGGATACTCAAATAAGATGTTTTTACATAAGCGCGCGCAAAAACCAAACAATACTTCTAATTAATATATTATATGTATTATCAAAACAAAAAATAAATAAACTATTGCATTTATCAAACGTAAAAAAAAATGGCGTTGATTTTGAATTTGAATAAATATTTGTAATTTAATGTTCAACGTTAATGTCTAACTTATAAGAATAGATAAATAGTTATAAGGTTTTGTAGTGGATGCAGGTGACTTTTGAGTGCACGTGTTGAATCTCGCTGTCAGATCGAATGTCGTATACACTGCTTTGAGTTTTCATCTCTTTCTATCAATCTCATGCCAATCTTTAAGCTTTAATGCAAATTAAATTAATTAGAAAAATATACAGGTAGATCAAAATGTATTACACCATATGCACGTATGGAGGTGTACGTCTTTTTTTAATGAAAATATATTTTTGTTTTGAATCGTTCTGTGGTAATCAATTAAAAAACAAATAATAAATTAATCAATCATAAAAAAGACTACAGAATATAATTTCTAAATTTGTCGAAAACGTAATCGGCTAATGTAGCGGAATAGTAATGCATTTCCGTGAATAAGAAAAGGTTCAAGCTTAAATCCCGGCAGTAATCAAAATTATTTTTACAATATAAAGATTTTTTGTATATCTTTGGAATTGATTAATTTGAAATGAATCTCTAAGATTATCTCATTGTGCCTCCTCCCATGAACGTAGACCTTTAGAATAATCACGGTACTGATGGATTAAAAGAATCTCATGAAGGACGTGTTCCCTCGGGGCAAAAGGCCAGTTACCAGCATAACTGGCGAGGGCACCACTGAACAATGATAATTATTGTGAACCAACATTCAAATTATGCATTCCGCGCACGGCCCTTCCTTTCTGTGAGCATAACACCAAAATTCTCCCATAATACGATTATTAAAATAAAACCTCATTGATAAAGTGGAGTGAACTGACGCGACTAGCCATGAATAATGTATGTATGTAAGGGAAATTTTGTATGCCGCCGACACCACCACATCGCAGGATCCAGGATCCCGTAAACATGAACACGCCAGTTTTCCGGAGATTATTTCACATCACGTTTTCTCGTAAATTTTTTTCGTTTAATTTTAATAATATTTTTTTATCAAAACCATGCCTAAAAAACTACACTCAATTTATCCATATTATTTCATTTCCCGACGATAACGGCACGGTGCTTGAAGCATTTGAGATGTAGATCTACAGTGGAATGAACACAGAAGAAATAATCTGGACATTACGAATGATGGTTAGGATGGAAAAATAAAAATCTGAAATATTTCGAACACATGACGAGACATCTAGAGAAGTATGTGTTCTAGTACCTCACGAGGCAGGGAAAGATTTCTGAAAATTGGAACCCTGGAAGCCCACCGCTGACCCAGGACCGTTTAATAAGCAAAAGCTCCTATATCGACCCTACTCATTCACCGCCAGATTAACATTTTTTATGGTAAACAGAAGACCGTGTAACGCAGCTCAGCGCATAAGCGTCCGAGCAACGACACACGGCTGCCAACCAAAACATCCATCATTACACCTATGCCCCCATATAAACCTTTATTGTTTAAAATATAGGTACAATATACAGAATAATAATAATAATACAATATTAACAAAGATACAGTACTAACACACAAGCAACTAGAGGAGTAAACAAAATACTCCCTCACGGGAAACAAGAAGGGTATACAATAAAAATAATCCTCAAGGCTGAATCTATAGCAATGGTTTGGCCAGTCTACTGTAGAGCTTTTTCGGGCCGCAGTGAACAAAGCGGTGATAGCACACATGATAGCTAACGTTCCTTAAGGAACGAAAAATAGAAGAACGCAATTTGTAATTTGGTGTGGCCGTTTTTATTACTCTCTTCTTTTTATATTAGATCTTGGGATTTACCTTTTATTGGAAGATCAAATTGTGATGGCCGACTGCCAGCTATTTTACCATATTGTGTCGTCTTGTCGATTTTTCTAGAATGGTCTGCTCCGACTTTAGATACCATGCGTCACGTTTTATGTACCTACTCGAACATTGCTGTAGCTTCTCTTATATTTGTTTCTCCTAATTTGCATCTCTAAATCATAATTTAATGTTTTTTAATTATAATAATGGCGTGCTACATATGTAAATGTGGTCATTGTCAATATCAAGTACATATTATTAATACCGACTCCAACCCAGTTTTCGAGAGCAGTATTGCCGGTGCAAAGTTAGACGGAAGATTAAAACGACGAAATGATTTTACAGAAAGCTACTGACTACTACAATTGGATGTTTGTTAGAAAAGAACGTTAATGGGGCAGCTAAAAATAATTGATTGACGCGCGTCTCCTACAGATGGCTCTCATAAATTGAGCGACGGAATGAATTAAACAATGACCCAATCGTATTTAGCAAATCATTACTCCTTCTCTCTTGTTTGATTTAATCATATGGAACCAGGCTCGAAACAGGACATCTGTTATCTTCGCCTAAACTGCTTATCCAAAGTTGATGAGCAAATTCAGATAAGTTATAATAAAAACAATAATGTCAAACTTGAATTAAGAAGTAACGATTATGCCTATCAAATAATAACTCTTTTGAATATTAATATTTTTATTAAAATGAAAAATATTATTTTCAAACAATCCTTCAATTTTTCTTGAAAATTGTGGAAGTTTTCGGACATGTGTATTCAACCTCAGTTTGAGATCCACTACCAGGAAGAGCATGTGTTGTTGGCAAAAGCTTGTAAACGTCAGACGGAAGAAAGTCGGGGTATTTAGTTCTCCAGTAAGCTTGTTGAGACTAACGACAATAATTTTATATACAACTTGTATACGTCCTCAGTCAATTTTGATCCGTTTCTGGATGAAAACCTCTTCATGATTCTTTCACTATCTTCTATCCTCCGCTAATCTTTGCCATGTCACTCCCACTGCTACGGTTATTTCGTTTATTGTAGTCTCGTGGATAGTATTCAAGAATATCGTCGATTATTGTATTACCATTTCCACTATTTGCAGTGACAATAGCATCCTTAAACTTCGTCTAACTGGCGAGTTTATTTTTCTGTCTTTTCTAGTGAATCCCAGCATACTGCTTATTATACTACGCTGTGTCGTCTAGAGTTTCTAATTTAGTCAGTGGTGTAACTAAATCAAAGCTTCGCATTAGGGCCCACATTAGTATCGATACTTTTACCAGTGTCAATACTTTTCCCACCGGCATATGGATCTATATTTTTTAAAACTATCACACAAAAAATGGATGTATATTTTCAGAAACCATTTCTCACATGTATTACGAAAATAAGTGAAAACATTATTAATTTTTACAGTAACACTACCCTGTTAATATATCAGTTATGGATCAGATCGTCGCCGAAAAGTAAAAAGAAAAGTTGCAAGTACATATAAACGGTACTTTTTTTGTCATGCAACATGACAAAAAGGTAATGTTTTTGTATTTTTCATGTTTCAAAAGCGATTTGATGAAATAATGTTCGTGTGTATATAATTACAATCTATATTTATATAATTTGCACGAATGATAAAATATGATGTTTTTATGAACCAGATGAAATATGGATGGATTCAAAATTGGCGCTCTCGTGGTTCCAGCAACGTAAAAAAAAATCTGCATATATATATATATATATATATACACTTTAGTTTTTTCGTTTCATGAAAATGGTAGGAGAGACGAAGCCAATTTTGTTCCAATTCATAGAAATATGTCTCTTTTTTCCATTTTGCATTTGGATTCAATTTTTCTAGTTACACCACTGGATTTGGATTGGATTAGTGTTATTTTGCAGCATTGAAAGTCCTTTCAGCAATGTTCAACGACAAGATCAATTACGACCCATGTGGCACAACTCACATTTTTATTTTTATAATTTATAGAGTAATTATATTTAATATAGTTAACATAACAACATATGGTATATATTTTAATTCAAAATATAGTCATTTAACTTTTTTAAAACGCTCACCACGTGCGTTTATTTTTATACAACTACCCACCGCAGCCTGTAGATACTCGTACTACATGCACTGACAATAAAATTCATGAAAATAAGTGTTCAGCATATATCTGAACAAATTAAAATTAAAAATACATGAAAGCGTTAAATAATAACTTAGGTTAAATATGAATTAAATATATTAATTATAAAGATATACATATAAAATCAATTTTATCGAAAAATATTGTTGTTGCGCCACCGGGATTCGAACCTGGATCTCTTTCCTAACCGGGGAAGGTGCTTTATCCAACTAAGCTACAGCGACATTATTTTTAGCGACAATTTTCGACCCTATATGTTACCTTTTTGATATTAATACATTTAATCGTTCCATCATTCGACAGAGCCATCTACCTTATTTTTACAGAATCTCAAATACCTTTGAGTATATATAAATATCAAAAAGGTAACATATAGGGTCGAAAATTGTCGCTAAAAATAATGTCGCTGTAGCTTAGTTGGATAAAGCACCTTCCCCGGTTAGGAAAGAGATCCAGGTTCGAATCCCGGTGGCGCAACAACAATATTTTTCGATAAAATTGATTTTATATGTATATCTTTATAATTAATATATTTAATTCATATTTAAAATATCACAGACCGTCTGTTCTGAATAATTACAACTTCACAATAAGAATGTGTTCTCCTAAATAACTTAGGTGCCTACATAAACTTAAATATTATAACAAATAAATATTTAGCACCAATATATACAAACATGTTTTCAAGAAAATGGTTGTATAAAAGAAGTTGCACATGGACGATTGATCGTCGCCGGCTGTGACGTAGGCTCGTGAGTCCACTTATTCCATTTAATGTAAGAGCTGGCTGTTCTTCAGCTTATTTTCTCACGTTTGAATCACACCTCTGTATAGAATCGGCTGATATATTTTATAATGGCCGATAAATACAATCAAACATGCTTTTAGACATCCGAAAATAATTAACATTTTTTTACTGTGATTTCTTAATTATTTCTGTGTATATACCACGCTTATGTCTACATTATTAAATGGAATAACCCAATTAATCCAGTTGCTACGTTGCCATTTCCTTCTCTGTAACAAAAGCAACGCTATCTCTTCGAAATTCATTTAGTTGTCTGTATCGGCTGGCAGTATTGATGTGTCGATGGCGACTGAGTGTCGTTCTTTTCAATGACAAACAATTGGCCCATGTCGTCAGTTCCAACGACTAGTGCAATCCAAACGGATGACACAAATTTCCGTACGAGTACAGCCTTGTTATTCAAAGTTCAGGTTACACCACCATATTTAAGGATGAGAATAATGAACTAGTCAAACTCTTTTCTTGAGGCATAGTATTTCATAGTCACTCCAACAATGCGTTTGCTTGCTTTTCCTACATTTCTAAATTCTATTTCAAATCGATTCGTCGATTAAGAATGGACCAATATCTAGGATGCCACTATTTCCTCTCGCAGACCTTCTTGGAGTAGATAAATGCGCAGGTACTTCTAAAGAAATGATGGTATTAAAATTTCAAAAAAAAAAATGTATAATTGAGTATCCCAATTTAAAGTGAATACACTAATATCTTAGAGAAAAAATATTAATGTTATTAACCCTCCGGTACTATGGTGCGGGTCGGATCCGACCCAAGCCAAATACTTTTCTATGCTACCCCCACCACAATGGCCAGACTGTTGAGCGGTCTCAGCTATCTTTCGAGTCAGTCTTTCAACGGGTGTGGACGAGTACAGTGTCTCATAGCATTTTCAAACAATTCTTACTTCATTGAAACTTGTCTCCCCGACTCGCCATCAAAAGAAAATAAAAAAATGCAATATCGGTACTCGTGTTAGAAAGGACAAAAAGGGCAACGAGACTTATGTACAATGTAATCGATATGTTTGTGGACAGCACAAACGAGTGATCTGTCAAAAATGTTTTGATTGTGAGGTACATACATACATGAGGTGGTACTGATTTTCATTAGCTTTATAGTTGTTTTATTTATATTTATGAAACTTACAGCTACTCCAAATGTTTACTTTACCTTTCAAATGTTGCTTTTTATTCGATCAAATGAGAGAAACAGCCATGTTTGGGGTGGGTCGGATTCGACCCAATCATAGTCATGATGTCTCGTGATCTCACCATATCACTGGAGGGTTAACATCATTCCTCAATTAAAAAAATACGATAATTTGCTAACTCACTTATCATAAGTGGGTAAAGAGGATAGAAAACCACACTCTTGCTTCAATCATTTTCTTATATCTACTCATGCGCCCGTGCGCATGTCTATTATTGAAGCTTCTAACAGGGTCGCCCTCTACAAAAATCAATGAATTAATTTAAATGATTGTCTTGTAAAATTGTTAGTTTAAATATTAGTAAAATTTGATAATCTTGAAATATGGAGAGAAAATAAAAAAATTAAGCAAAAACAATGGTACCAACATCGAAAATAAATTAGTTGCAATTTATATGAATAGTTGGTAAATAATATAAAAGATTTTTTTAAATGTTGCAAATTTTTCAGTGTAAATGTTGACGTGAGAATAATCAACTTTGACTGCAGAGTACAAATGTTGACATTGTAGAACGAGGTGTTTCAACAATATTACTACTGCTGGAGCGTTACACGTCACGTGCTGTTATATTAGCAGGCATCTGTTCTTCCGAGCTAAGGAGACGAGCTTCTTGCAGCTTTTGCAGACTTCCAGCTCATTATATATATATTTTTATAGGTAATATTTTAAACCGGCTGATAAGGCGACATGTAATTGCTCAATGAGTCATTATTTTCACTAGTGAATTGACGCCACTGGATTTTTCAGTTTTTATCCAGTCGCAAATCAGTCTTTAGACAGAAAATATGTCGCACTTCGTGTTAGCGTATTTAAATAACTCACTTTGTTATTTTATTTTAAGAGTAGTATTAATTTATTTGGTTAATTGGTTAATTTAGGTTGTGCTATGGTAGACCGCATCTCCATTATGAATAATAAATTATGTTTAGATTATTTAAAAATTGTTTTTATTTATTTATTAATAATTAAATTCATAAAACACCATACAGTATCCTCGGACTACACCAACCGAGCTGAACAGTATAGCTTATAAACGGGTAATTTTAAAATTGTAATATTTTAATTTCTAAGATAAACTTTGTAATATATACACATTGAGTTATTCTATCGCTACTTTAGTTTCGAGAGGTTATAAAAGATTAATAATGAACATCTGAAACCGTCGAAACACAAAAAAAACTTAAATAACATTACATTCCGTAATAATTTACCCCTACTATCCATATTCTTATTAACAACCGGAAAAACCCGCGCCCCGCCCCCCTACTCGAATAGTTCGGCACCTGAGTGTATTTAGGTTAGTTAAAAAATACAACTAATGATGAGGGGAACTGCACCTCTCAAAACTATAGTAGTGATGTGTGTGTAGTACAATGTTTAATTTAGGTGAAAAATTATAATAATTATGTTGCACCATGTCAAATAGTGCAGTATGAAGCTTATTTTGATTTAGTTTATTATTAATTTTTCACTGGACTTTACACAAAGTCTAACGAATATGGTACAAATTGTTCTTCATTCTGTTTTATTAATTCCGGAAACACTGACTAGCTTTGACGCGGTCAATTGGATTTATGTAAATTGCAGATGGAAAGCTAGAACTCTTTTGAAATACCCAAGAAATTTATTGAATATATCAGATAGAACAACTTAACTTTCACCCATTTATTAAAAAAATGTGCTGTAAATAAAATAAAATAACTATGGCAATTTTAAGCCCCAATATTGCGATATTTAATTGAAATAAATAATATAAACTCAGAGATCATCTTGAAATTAGTAAAAAGAGACAAAAACTCAAATTCGTATACACGACGTTTGATTTGACAGCTCATAAATTACTTAGAACTATAATAGATATCAACAACTATATTATTCTGATAGACAAACAGCGACATTAAATTACGTGCATTTACTTCGTTTTAACTGCTACTAGATAGATTCAAATTCATCCAACTTACATTTGACGTTCGATGAACAAGCGCGGCGTGACTGCGGCGAATCTCCGTACTCGGCGTGTACACGGTGTGCTCGTGAGAGAAAATCTCGCAAGAGCATTATCTCTGAAGTCGAAAATTTCATCCGTAGACACGGGCTATTGGTGCCTTTTTTTGCCTATGTTGAATGTTAAAAGTAATAAATTTTGAAAGTAAGAAAACAGGAAAATTAATCGTTTTTTTCACGTGTTGCAGACGTTACAGTTAATTAATGGGCTCATATTACGTTAGTTATTTGTTAAGAAAAGCGAATATCTCACTCCGCGGAAGGTTTATATTCCAGAGAGGCGGAAGATGCGGAGGATATTTCCAATGATTCAACGCTTCCTGCTCGCCCGGCCCAACTTTGGACATTTATAAAGCTTACAATTTGTTAGCATCCCCTGAAACTGCTCACAGATGCAAGTGATGGCTGGAAAAATAAAGAAAAGTACTTGACTGAGCTCCGCGCGGGTAAAAATGATACATCCCCTTTCGTGTTGTTTGGCGCCGCGAACGCTGTCAACGCGGAGACATATTTATAACTTTAACCAATTATGCAGAATGCTTGTTGGGAAAATCGGTGTCTGTTTTTTGAGTGAATAAATTTACCAAACTCTTTTACGGTAGCTGTCTTCACATCTGGGAGACATTACAAGTCACTGGTGGTCGAGCGTGCTTTGATCGCGAGTACCAACTTATTGGTGAACTAGAACACCGACTAGTAAATAAATAGACATGATATCAGGTGTATACATAGGAGAGAGGTTTGGAACAATATTTGCGGGGTGAGGGGTATTCTACACACATATATCCAACGAAACACAAATCTGATAGATTGTGACACATTTATGCAACAGAAAAAGTATTTACTCTTTGTTAAATTAATTAATTAATTAATAATTAATTCAAATTAAATATTTGCGTAAACAAGACTTATTTTTTACTGAATGCATATTATATTGTCAGCGTTTAAATGTTCATTCTGATCGAGTCATATTTTTTTTAAAAGTCGCGGAGCTCTTTGATTACGTTAGTAGCACCAGAGCTATCACGCGGGTGCCACCAAAATGGAAATTTTTGGACAAGGTATTTGCGTTAGTTCATGTCTATTTATTTGGTGATCTATGGTAAAACAACATTTTCATATACAACAATATATATTTTTAGACGTAATAAAATATAATCAGCAAAATAAACATATCGAATATATTTATATTATATATGCAAGCGTATCAGTCACTACCTGCCTCGCTCGGTACATTGAAATATACGTGTTCTGAGGTAGGTAGCCATTTTTGATTCATTAGCTTTGTGGTGATCCTGCTCGCGCCCCACAGATATGGCCACGTAATATATCACCTGACAGCCATATAGTGCCGAAACGCGCCAACCAATAACCAATAACGGATGCCAATGCATCGTGTCGGTCGAATTCTAGGAGCTACCCGATCACTTCTCCGCAGACCGTTCTTTCGTTTAACATCTCAAGCGAGCCACTCCAGTCTTCAACTTTATTCGCTCTATTGACTGCATACTCGTCGTACCTGCCATTATCAAGCATCCCGCAATAAACGCCAATGTTTGTAAGTTCTGTTTCATTTAAATACCTTGCTCTAGACACGGCATAAATTCATATACGCGCATTAATATACACTGCGACATGTACCGACACGCGTGAGACTAGAAGAGAGTTAGGGTATTCAGTCTATCACGAGTCAATAATAGTCCATAACCTTAGCCCCTACAGCTCTATAAAGTAAACTTGTACCAAAACAAATTATTTTTATAATTTATACATAAATTATAAATTTAAAAACCACGAATGGCTTTATCACGAATTGATATTAGCACTGAATGCATATGAAAAAAATACATTCAATTTGAAGTTCATTCTGTTTACAGCCATACTTTTGAGCACATGAAGTTTGCATTGATTGAACATTTTCCGGTTTTAACAACAGTAGAAGATCACTTTTGAAAATCACGTTCAGGCATTTAAAATCCCCACATTGTTCTACAATTTTGTCGGCTATGCCTCAGATACGGAAATTTTCAGTTCTAGGTAGATATAATTATCAACTTGTTCAAGCTGAGTATCCTTAACAGGAATGAATATCTACCGAGTCAACAGAGCAATTCATAATTACCTTAATCTTAGATACATTTTCAATCCTACTCTGCATTGACTTCTGAAAATCACTGCTATCTATTCGGAAGATTGAATCGTTTATGAAGATTATAATATACTCGCCATGCATACGAATGCCACCTCTCTTGATTAGGAGTTGGCTTACGAATTTAATATGATTTGCTCTAAAAAAAATCATTCAGTTCCTGTTAATAAAAGTTTAGGCAAATTGATACGAACACGGTAATCATACAAGAAGAGATAGAATGAAATTGCCATTCAGGGAGAAAGACAATTCTCAGAAGTCAATTATGTTCAGTGCGATAACATTTTAATGAAATGTTAGATGATGTAAGAAAACTTATGTGTATAGTTTTCTGGAGAATGAGAAAAGATTCAAAATTAAACGAAGCAAATATATACAAAATAAGTTATAGTAGAAAAATAAAATATTATAAATATGAATTAAATGTATTAATTATAAAGATATACATACAAAATCAATATTATCGAAAAATAAAAACTTTTTTTTTGCGCTACCGGGATTCGAACCTGGATCTCTTCCCTAACCGGGGGAGGTGCTTTATCCAACTAAGCTACAGCGGCACTATTTTTATCGACAATTTTTCGATCTTATATGTTACCTTTTTTGATATCAATACATTTAATCGTTCCATCATTTAACAGAATAAAATATTATACTTTTAAAATTAGCAATATTATCTTTGTGGTTAAAATTCATATTTTTATTTATTAACCACTAAATTGAGTTTAAATACATCTATCGGTTTCGAAAAATATAATTTTCTTCTTCAGGATGTCACAACTAACTAAAACATTATGACATTATTAAAAGTTATGACATCCTGAAGAAGAAAATGGTATTTTTCGAAACCGGTAGATGTATTTAAACTCAATTTAGTGGTTAATAAAACAAAGATAATAAATAAAAATATTTTTTATATTAGAGCAGATATACGGATGCTTATGCGTGCACTAGATTAAGAATAAATAAATAAATATAGCGAACATATTATGATAATAAGCCGGTTCCAATTACGGACTACCTCAAGAAATGCGAACAGGATGACTTTTTCAATAAACATTTTCCATTTTCCGTAGTCGATCCGATCCATCTTCCATGTCGCGGTCCCGATAGCTGAGGCGCTGCCGAATGGCACGAAAGCATAATAGTGTTTAGTGAAAGCACTTAAGGCTCGCGGCCAAATTTACGCGACTCATTCGACTACGTGTGACCGCGAACACGGACGGCGAACTTGCGGGACGAGCGCGCTAAAATATCACACAACTTCTTGATGAAATCGATTCAATACAAACAATAATTAAACTCGCGTGTGTGTTATGTTCACTAGGTGGCGTTTGTACGAAGTAAGCTCCAAATACAACTCTGTCATGTGTCTTTCTCATTGTAAAATCCATACTTATTCAATTGAAAGTCTGTCATATGCTCTCCTCATTGTAAAGTTTTTACTCACCCATGTCTGTCATTCATGATTGGGGATAGGGAGCTCCAAGACTCCGGCACTCTTAACTGTACTCCTCCACTTTTATCGGCATCCTGCAGATCTTAGGTCTATCACCATTTCATTTGATCGGTCCAACGGGTGGAGAATCTTCATCTTCCTCTTCGTCCTTGACGTGTCCCTTCACAACAAATTTCGAGCTATCTTCCCTTCTCGTAAAATGCCCAAAAAATTTTAAGATTCGCCTTAAGAAAATGCTCGAGAGTCTACCCTTAATGTTCAGCTTCTGTAGAATGGAGACCTATGCGCATCTCGCGGTCCACGGTATGCGCAATATGGGTCTCCAGCATCACATCTCAAATATATCAATGCCTTCTCTCTCTTGGCTCCGGGGTACATGATATTACACTATATAGAAATATAGAATGCACCAGAGATCCTATACAAGCTCAACATTTTTACAAATTCCTCCGTTTCATTTGCTATGATAAATTTCATATTCCTATAGAAAATTATATTTACCTCCTCGACGGATTAAAAGTTAATATATTCGCGGACAGACGAATGATAAATGAGTTAATGCAACAGCAAGCAATCGTGACTCTTCTTGCTCTTTTTTAGTTGCCATTCGGCTATAACCTATCACACATATTGGCCATCAGATGTAGCGATTGGCAAATGATTTCATTTTCATAATAAAACACATTTAACGAATGAATCCAACAACAAAGTGAATGACGTTATTGTAACTATTACAAAGCGAAAATGGCAATTAGCGGATTTAGAGAAGCAGAAATAACTGATGAACAAAGAATTTTCTTTGACAGCTTCCACCAAACCAACAGTCTTTAAACTTTATTTATTCAACAAATAGTCACTGTATCTTACAGCTTCACATATTGGTCCAAGGTAATGAAAGGGTTGGTTACCATACTTATAACTCTTAAATAAAATATTATATATATTGTGAAGTGTGGCCCGCCACGACTTGGAAGCGCCATTGTGAGGCATGTTCTGGCGGACTATCCTCCACCGACCAGCAACAGGGGAGAACATGAGTATGAGATCGTGAATCAGAAGCTGCCTACTTACCATAATATCGAGATCCACCTTAACCATCTTCTGGGAAAATAAACTTTTACTAAAGGGCAAAATTGTGAAAGGTGATATTTCATAATAAAAGCATTATCAACAAATTTTACGCTATTTAAGAAAATTAGGAGAACAAAGAAAACAGAAAATTACGAGAGTTATCACTTTTTGAATAAATAAAATAAAATTACAGAGCTACAAAATAGGTGGCGACGACAATAATAATAGTACATAAAAATGCGTCGACCTTGGGCGATTCCTCTTGCGACTGCCGTAAAAAATCATTATCATCGTCTTACATCCTCCCATTTTGGGTCCTGAAAGCAGCATCCACCGCCGTTTCCGAGTACCTGGCAATTGGTTAGGACACTCCTTCAACCGGCGGTCCACGCATGAATCTTCATCTCCCAGGTAGACCATGATGAGAAATGACAAGAGGTAATGGCACGAAGATGCAATGTGAAGCAAGAAGAAAGAAAGAAAGAAGAAAGAAAAATGTAAAAGAAGAAATTAAATTAAATTATTTCCCTTCTAATTTCTCCATGGCGCAACGTCCATACGCTCTCTGGCGTTGGCTCTGTGCCTGGATCTTACATGGGCTCAATACTTATACAAATTCAACAGAATGGCGGCAGCAGCCGAATGGCTCCCAGCGGCCGACACCCCCTCAACTCGAAGTGGCAAGTAGGAATAATCTATGTACCTGCTAGCGCTGGTCCGTCACTCGAAGCAACGGTCGCGAACCTAGCGGCCAACCTCAAAATTACTACTGGGCGATCCGAGCCGAACGCGAAATTATTTAACTAGGGTGTTACTAATTAAATTAGGTACTAACGTTACATTCTTCTTCTGGCAAGAATTCGTAACATTATAATATTATTTAAATTCATGATGCAAAAAGATACTTTCTACGAGACGCTCTGGTCCAGTACCAGCTAGCTGCTTTGTGATTTTACAAATCAAACGACGCTTGCTACTCATATTCGGGTTGAGGCAAGTCGCGTCGAAAATTTTGTCTCCGAAAAAAATTGATTATGAAAAAATCTTTTCCAAGAAAAAGTAAATTTTATTTCAGTAATTGACTAAAGTAGAGATACCCACCGAAACAAATCTGTAAAATATTATATTACATGTGCGTTCGCGTGTTATTATCCAAACAATCCAAATATTCGAACCAGTCGTAATACAATACCCCGTAAAAAGAAAATGATAGAATATAAGTAATTCATTATAACAAAAAACTGAGAATTCTTTAAAAGTTGCGCCTCGTTTGTCGAGAGTTTCCCAACCCATATTAAAATCTAAGCAATATTGCTTTAATGTTCGCAAGTAGATCCAGAAAAATAGGAAGGATGTTAAAATTGTACTTATTTTACTAAACTGAGAATAGCTATAATTAATTGAAGCATTTACTAATTTTAAATATGAATTAAATATATTAATTATAAAGATATACATATAAAATCAATTTTATCGAAAAATATTGTTGTTGCGCTACCGGGATTCGAACCTGGATCTCTTCCCTAACCGGGGGAGGTGCTTTTTCCAACTAAGCTACAGCGGCACTATTTTTAGCGACAATTTTTCGACTTTATATGTTACCTTTTTGAATTCAATACATTTAATCGTTCCATCATTTGACAGAGCCATCTACCTTATTTCGAATCCCGGTTGCGCAACAACAATATTTTTCGATAAAATTGATTTTATATGTATATCTTTATAATTAATATATTTAATTAATATTTAAAATATCACAGACCGTCTGTTCTGAATAATTACAACTTCACAATAAGAATGTGTTCTTCTAAAAACAAAAAAAAACATTTACTAATTGTTTTCCTTAGTTTGGCAGCACGATACATTAAGTCATTCTAAGATGGAGAGCTACTTTCTGAACCATTTCTCACTAAACTATACTATTTATCTTCTTCTTCGAGTTCTTAAATAGCTGTACATAAAATAAAATCTCATATATTTACTCTGATAATTTTCACATTGAAAATGATTATACCGATATATTATCAATAACTATAGCTTTCACTCAATTGTAATTAGTAACAAATTCAGTTAGACTGCTCATTGCAGTAACACAGGGTACGACTGTATGTCATCGTCTTAGACAAACCGGTTGTAGCTGGTAAATAATCACCGGCAACATCTTTAATTAATTAAAAGTTTAATATCATGTTATTAAACTTCGCGATAAAAATTGTTTCACTGTACATTAAACACATTTTTGTGTGCAAATTAATAGTTATGCATAAATTAATAATAATTTGATTTCTCTAGAAATGGAGACAGATGAATTGGGACTGCCAAATATGGATCCTATAAAGCGAGTAAGATCTATTATTGAACCAAGTAAAAAGTACCAAAATACCCCCGTCAGACCTTTGTCATGGAGACCCTACATATGTATATAGAAAGATCTAAATTAAAGTGGCTTGGACACGTCTTGCGAATGCTAAGATGGAACACTGCTAAAATGTATCTTCTTGGCAACTTCATGGAAAGCGGTCGGTAGACGGCCAACAAAAAATATTGTAGGAAGACAGATTGGATCATGACTTGTCAATACGGGAAAATGGAAGCTCCTTGTCGAGTCTAATGGTGAGATAATTTAAATTATGTACAATATATTTTTACAATATCTTTTTAGGTCATTTTCGTCCAATTTAATTCCTACAATATCAGAAAAATTGTTCATATCACAGAACTCCTCCCGTAAATGCCGTCATAATGCGTTGGCTGGCATCAGTGGCGTTACAGTATCTTGTTAGTCACGACGTGTCCCAACTGGATTTTTAAAGTAATATAAATTAGTAAGGGTAATTGGAGAAAAAAGTGTTTTGACCCATATATGGCACGCGTGTCGCAGGTACGCCATCAACGACAATACACGATGTGATTACAATAATGATCATTGTTTTTGTAATATATTACATTATTTATCTTCCACTGCTATGTTGTACATTTTTTTCATCATTCCAAAAGATGTTGAAGCTTGTTTCAAGTGTTTCTGACAATTTGGTGACTTTCTAATAGTTTTCTCTTACACGTCACGAAGCTTCGATATGTGTAGATTTGCGTAAAATATTTCTTACTTACTTACATTCTTACCATCACGCCGTTTCCCCGCGGAGGTAGGCAGAGAGGATAGAGCGCCACACTCTTCTGTCCTGACACACAATTCTCGCCTCATCCACGTTCATATATCTTCTCATACAAGCTCGTCGATTGTTAAGGCTTCTAACAGAACCATCCTTCATTATCCGGTTTACCTGGTCGTGCCAAGTCTTCCGCGGACGTCCTCTATTTCTGGTGCCATCAACACTTGCGTCATATATCTTTCTTACCATTCTCTCCTTATTCATCCGTTCTATATGATCAAACCACCTTAGTAATTCTTTCTTAATCATACTCCACTATACTAACATCAGCTTTACATTCTTTCCTTATTTCTTCATTCTCTGTGATAAATAGATTTTCCACATATGTATACGCCTAAGTGATCTCATTTCCACTGCATTCCATACATCAGTGTCGGTACCAGTACTCCATTGTGTACCGCTAGTCTTGCCTCAGTTGACAAATTCCCGTTAGATATAATTCCATTCAAAGCGCCGTTCCCTTTATTCCCTGCAGTCACCCTCCTTTCGATATCATTCTCAGCCTTTCCGTTTCTATCAAACATACTTCCCAAATATACAAACTCATCTACTTGTTCCAACCATTCATTACCTACGAGTATTTAGCACGGTGTCTCGCTCTCCTCCTTCTCGAATACCATCACTTTCGACTTGTTAACATTCATCATGAGGTCGCTTTCCTTGCATACATCGTACATTCTACTCACTAAACTCTGTAGTTCTTGTTCATTATTCGCCATTAGTACTACATCATCGGCGTACAATAAACAGCATACAATCAAATCGCCCGTTTTTGCTCCTACTTTCATACATTCCAGTAAAACGTAAGCGGTTGTTATAGCTATGTATATAAATTAGTGTTGTTATATCACGAAATAAAATATAAAACAAGCTCGGGTATATCATATCAAATATCATTATTCATTAAGATCCTTAATTGTTGTGGCCTACGCTTCTGCTGATGATGTAAACATTTTTTTTCTGAGCACGTCTCTAATTTTGAGGGTCGTTTAATGATTAAGCTCCGCGGAGAGAAGGTGAACGGTTCAGGGCCCCGGACAGTAGGTGTCAAATATACGACTAGGAAGGTCTGGCTGTGGAGCAATAAGGCCAAGGGATTAGGGGTGTGTGACCCTGAGTTAGCAGTCGCCATGGAAACCGTCCAATTTGAGCACTGAAAGGGTTGAAATGCTCTCACTGGCTGGAAAAATAATTAATTACTGTCCTCAAGTTAATTTTTAAAGTAGACGACCTTGATGGAACTCTGTGAAAAATATTTTTATAATATTCTGTTTTGCCATTGTTTGCGATTGAAAAACATTTTTATTTTGTTTAATTCCCTTTCTTTTGATAACAGATTTAAGGATGCTCCCCTTACATATAAAATACAGTAATCTTCCTCTTCTTCTTTTATCAAAGGTTGAAGACAAAGTTACAGCATAATGAATTCTAAGAGCGCATTTTATTTTATTTAAAAAAAAACGGTTTATCAGCGGGTTATTAATGACCCCAATAGATACATAATTCTACAGAGACATGATAAAGTACAAATTGAAGTAGAAATGTGTTTCATAATTTTTATATATTGTGATTAAACCAGCTACTGAAAGATGGTCCTGTTAGAAGTCTTAATAATCGGCCAGCTTGTATGAGAAGATGTATGAATGTGGAATGCGGTACCACCTCGAGGAAACAGCGATGGTAAGTTAATAAGATACTTTTCAATTGGGATAAAAATGCAGATTACACATTTTTGTGGTTGAAAAATGACTTACTAACTAACTTACCATCACACCGTTTCCACGCGGGGGTAGGCAGAGAGGATAGAGCACCACACTCTTCTGTCCCGACGCACAATTCTCGCCCAGGCTAACCTGGTCGTGCCAAGTCTTCCATGGACGTCCTCTATTTCTGGTGCCATCAACACTCATGTCATATATATTGTTTATTATTTTCTCCCTCATTCATCCGTTCCATATGACCACATCACCTAATCAGCTTTACATCTCCTAATTTATTCATTCTTTACTCTCTAATAAATTGATTTTCCATATATATATATATGTCTAAGTGTTTTAATTATCACTGCATTCACTACTTTTTATCTATTATATATGGGGTTAAATATGTATGCATGTTATTACGAATTATGATTATGTGGGTAATTTGATGATTGGTCAGAAGGATCTACCATTGTGTGAGAGGTGGGTAAATCACCGATCACTCACCTGTTCGATGCGTGTTTAATCGCGGAGATGTATTGTGTATGCGAGTGTGAATAGTTAGAGGACAGAAAGATGAAACGACTTACGGTTGACGCACGTTTATTGTTGGGCACAGTTACAGTTTAGAAAAATACGATAACCGTACAATGAAAAGTCTGCACAGAAGAGCGATTCCTGATGATCTTGTCTGAAAGATTCCAGATTGCGGCTGTTAGAAGCCCTAGTTTTACGCACCGGTAAATCTGAGATGCGTTCAGGGGTCATCAGCTGTGGAGGCGATAGACTTCCACATATATTTCTCATTGAGAAAAATGTCTCCAAAGTATGCAGCCAGATAGTTGTTATTTGTTCTCTCGACTTATTCATGCATCTTAGTAATATGTAGATGACGATGCAGCCAAATCTCAAATATCTTCAACCTTTCAACGGAGGCTTCTTCCAATATTGACTACATTGCTACAACATAACAAATAGTGCTATATTTAGTCATTATGATTCGTGTATCCCTAAATGTCATAGTGATGATTAAAAATCTGTAAATACATTTAATAAACACATCGGCAACCGCCGATGATTTTGAAAACAATCTTATAGATTATAAAATGATTATAATCAAGACAATATATTTATGACATTGTAATTATTCTGTTCGAGTATTTTGGCTCTCAACAAATTTAAATTTTATTTTATCCAGAAATATTATCTTAAAATAATACAACGCTAACTTTAAATTAATTCGATACAAATATTGAAACAAACCTTAATTAAATATCCTCCCCCTCTCTCCAGGCAAGGGCGAAATTAAATCATTGACACGAAACAAAAGTTTATTTTCCAAAATGGCGCCAACTTGTTGGTGAATTAGCCCCGGCAGATAAACAAAATGTATAAAAAAAGCACAACATTTTACATTTTAAAGCTGGTGGTGCACGTGGGGGTCGTGTTGAAGGGGATGGGGTGGCCACTTCAGCTAATGCATGTACAATCTACTTGAAAAACGCTTCTAAAGATATGACACTCACGTACGGTCGCTCGGAGCGAGTTCATAAAATGACGGGTGTTAAAAAAGAATAAAAAAGCTAAAAAAAAAGAGATTGTATTATTTTGAACATTCGTACAAAAAATATGAAAAAAATTCAACCATTAAATTCAACGGAAAAACAAATACAACTTAAAAAATGTATTGTCACTTTCTACATAACTTTTCAGCATCTTAATTCCTTTATCCGCGACAGCCTCTCAATGAGGCTGGTTGCTGTTGTAAATTGGTGGTAAAATAAAACAAGCGTTTTGTATGATCGTGTATTATATAAACAACACTGTCGACGCAAGTCGATTGTTACCCCTGCGATACCCGTCCCTGCCTGGCTGCCCTTGCACCTGGGCACATTTGGAAAGTTGGAAAGGTTAAACATATCTTCAAATACTAAATACCACAATCTCTAACGACTAAAGCGTACAACCAGTGCTTACATACAAAGCCGAGACGTGGACCTGGAGGTGAGCCGTTAATATCTTACACTAATTAAAAGTCACTCAAAGTGCAATGGAAAGGGAGCTTGGAATATATCTGAGAGATGGAGTACCTAACGTACAGCGCCAGTAGCCAAAGAACCGAGGTAACAGATGTTGACCAAAAAATCTGTAAGCTCAAGTGACAATGTGTCGGAAACGTCGAAGAGTTGACGAACAGTGGAGAAGGAAGATCCTGGAACTGATATACTAGTGAAGGCCATCGGATGAGAAAGGTTGTGTATCCAGCAGTGGTAAGACACGGGCTGATGATGACCTGTTTGAGATGCATTTTTCAATTTTCCGATATATTTCTATTACAGTTATTTTACTCACCACTGAATTAACAGAAGAAACCCTTATTATAACGTAATCGCACGTATCCCTGCCGGACCTTGAATAAGTTCACCTAAAAAACGATAATATTTTAATTTATTATAATACTTCTATACTAACCTTCCCATATAAATAATCGATTCGTCTCTGTGAGACATCTATAATATATAATATATCTTGATGACTATACTTCTTGGGATTAAACCTAGTAATTGGTTCCTACAAAGATTTGGACATACTTAAAATATTGATAATATTTTGATACTAGGGCAGTATGGAATGGCTCCAGGTGGGTGTGGGTGTATGAGTGTATGGGTGCTTGAGAAGTAAACGATACAGGGGTAATGTAATTAAGTGGGGGCAGCGCGGGGACATCTGTATGCCGAGGGTAATGTTGTCGTATGCTTAGTTTTGTATGGCGCTGTAATGAATGTGCAAAATGTATCCTGCATGTACCGACATTTTACGTACGTGGGTTGTGCAGTTTATCTCTACTGGTTACTGGCTACTGGCTACCTGCTACTTTCGTACATAAGTGAGAAGAAACAGTTATTACAGAAATGAGATATAGCCATATTTTTATATTTTTTACGGTACCGGGAAGGTACTAGTGACATAAGTCATAAACAATAAGAACAGAACGTAGCTGAGCATCCATACGTGATATGTGATCTTCCACTGGGTCTAAGACAAGGAGTATTCAATCAATGCATACTACTTCCAGTCTTCAATTACAGCTGCGGACCGTGGACTCTCAACAGAATAGAAGTCCCAAAAAGAGTAACGCAACGAGCCATGTGAAGATATATATTGGCATCATATGAAGAGACAGGAAAAAACCAAGAGTACACCTGGTACCGACCCACAAACTGATGACAATACATTGAGGCGCAGTCGCCAGGAGAGCCGGTCATAACCATTCACTCCTCTCGCGACCGGCTTCCCGAACAATTCACTAGCAGGCGCTTCACCTCCTCACTGCTCATATCTTGCCTGTTATTGTTCTTTTATCCGAAATATACGCCGATCAAGTTACTAGTTTTATTTTTCTAACCTGTTCTAGCCATATTTACGCACTCACTCCGTGATATGAACTCAATGGAGAGCTGAAAGAAATAGGACCCCAGCTTCTACACATGCAACCTTTTGATCGACACACATAAGAATATAACTCATCCCACAATAAAATTCCCTATACCTACAACCATCTATTTATTTGAAATATTTCTCCAATACCTTTGAGTAGAACTTCCGGTTAATCTTTAGTAAACAAAATAACTTTTCAACATCTAAGTATTTAATTCAATAATAAACCAATTTGTTTTAATTATCTGGGGCCTATGTTGTGAACAATCACAATTTCATTTTAAAAACTGATTAAAATGATATTTTATTAATATAATGTTGTATCGCTTTAACTATAAACACTATTTTATAATTTTCGCGAAGTTTTCAAATCTCAAATCCACTAACACTTAATGTATCGCTCTGAAGACAGATATTAAACTTTGTTTTGTAACAATGCCGTCACTGATTTGGGCACCTAATAAAAAAAACACTCGCTTATACTCGATAGTTGTAAAACAAACCATAGGATGGCGGACGACATTCTCCTCCTCTCCTTCAGTTTCCTTGCCGTTTAATCTGCCGGATGCCCGGGAGCGTCCGCTCATGAGTATGCGCATCGCGTCCGTGGCAAAGTGGTTTAGGTGTGTCGGTGCGGTATCGCGGATAAATCATGGCCCGCCCAGGGCCGAACTGACAAATCTTTCGCCCTGGTGCAAATTTGACCAGCGGCAACTAGTAGTAACTACAATTCTGCCTGTGTTTACAATTTGTATATTTTTTACGTGATATTACACTACAGTACATAAGATAGTGTAAGTTGGCTGTCGCACTAGGCGAATGACTCTTTTTCGGCAACTGACAAAATGTTTGTAAATAGCGATAGTCGTTTTCCGTTTTGTTTATTTACTAGAAACAGTCCATCAATAATGATGGTAAATTACCAACTTAATTAATTTACATGCTTATACTTATTATTGTATATATTTTTTAATAAATTACACATGTTTACTTCCGTATATTGAAAGGTATGGTATGATACAGGTACCTACCTACCTAGTGTGATGTCGATCTACGTTCTACGTTCTACGTTCAAAATTATTGTGATATTTATTGATATACTGTTGTTGCACGATTTCGCTGCTATGCAACACGCACATACGCGGATTGACGTGCGCTTTTTATGTATATGAGCATGATGCATACCTATTATACAAAAATGTGTCAATTACGTATTTACCCAAAAAATGATTAAGTAATTTATAAAACGCGACTCCCCGAGGGCTATCGCCTATCGGGCTAGCGGATGTCCCAGTCCGACCCCGGCCACAGCTCCGGGCTCGCTCCGCCGCCAACCCTGCAGGAAACTTTGCGGTTATTTATGGGCAGAGTACGGCGGGCCAGCGGGCGCAACTTGTTTCAGCCAAGTTCCCAAAGTGTCATGATGGATCGCTGAAGGATCGCTTCTTCAGGAACTTAACATAACCGAAGCGTGCAGGTTACAGTTGTTCATATACCTGATAAAAGTTCATTATGGATAAAACTATTTACAAATTTCCTGCACGTTTATTTAACATTCACAATCTTTGATATACATTAAGGTTCTATGAGTGTTGGCCATAAGTTCTATTTGATATTCTGAAACTCAATTTTATAGTTTGGAACTCCTTTTATGGGTCATTCCCCAGCGTATTGGACCTGTGATATACAACTAATTATAGAACATACCTGGATACGGAAGACAAAAGTTAGAGAAGGTCCTTAAAATGAACTTTCATCAGTGCATGGACGAAAACTGAAGAAGATGAACCTCTGTCTAGGATCACTTCTAATTCTCAACAGTCGGTTCAAAATGACTTATAATCGTGACATCTGATCAGAGTACCGTTGCGATTCTTTTAAAAGTCTTTATTATTATTATGCAATACTAAGGGAATTGTAACCACAACCTCTTGTTCTATTTGGTCAATTTTTAACTTATTAATTATCTGCTATTAGACTTGCTAAATATTCTTAATTGACAATCATATTGGTGTGCAAATGGCGCCTGGTATGGCTGTCTGCGGAAACTGCAACGTTAAATCAAGTCTTTTCTGGAGTATTTTTTGGACTGCGATAGCAATAATTGGAATTTGATAATTCATATTTGTATTTAACACTTTAGTTCGTTTAACATATGTTCAAGATAAATTAATGTGTCTGTGAAATGAAACATTAGAATATATTCCTGATTATTTTGATTTGAAAGTCCAAGTATTTATCAATGAAGCGAAGAAGATCTTCCGTATCATTTCAATGATAGAACAATTATATTGGATTCAGAATAATCTAAGACTGTGCCAACTAATCCATTGATGTGTACCTTGTCAATTGGAGGATCTCTTGACTCCTGAAGGCTATGTCAATAGGAATCTCTTAAGTTGATCGCGAAGTTAGATGGACCCCATATTAACATGTTTATACAACAATATTCAATATCGGCTATTATAAAATGAACTCCAATTTATTCTGAATGAATTTTAAAAAATAGACAAACATCAGCTTGGCCAATATCATTGGATATAACATGAATGCATGGCACGTTTAACCGCATTCCACTATTGAATCGTTCATCGCGTCCATTTCCGTCAATTGACAGGTTGGCGCGCAACCAAATAATCGGATCCTCCGGTGATCTGTCAAAGGTTTCACCCTAGCAGCAGCAAAACCTTTAATTTTCTTTGTTCAACCATTAAACTCTCTTGCACACGGATAGTAAAAATGTTTATATTACAAAGCTATAAGAATTAAATATGAATTAAATATATTAATTATAAAGATATACATATAAAATCAATTTAATCGAAAAATATTGTTGTTGCGCCACCGGGATTCGAACCTGGATCTCTTTCCTAACCGGGGAAGGTGATTTATCCAACTAAGCTACAGCGACATTATTTTTAGCGACAATTTTCGACCCTATATGTTACCTTTTTGATATTAATACATTTAATCGTTCCATCATTTGACAGAGCCATGTATCAATGTGAGCCATAAAGTTGTATCAATGTGTCCAAAATTTAATAAAAATGAATTGATAATTCTGGCGTCTGCTATCAGTTTACTCAAAGGTATTTGAGATTCTGTAGAAATAAGGTAGCTGGCTCTGTCAAATGATGGAACGATATTTAATTCATATCTGAAATATCACAGACCTATGTTCTGAATAATTACAACTTCACAATAATAATTTGTTCTCCTAAATATAAGAATTATTATCAACTGTTAATTATTATACATAATAAATCAAAATGCTTTGTTTAAACCACTATTTATTGATAATGCAACATGTTTCGATACTTATGGTATCTTCTTCAGGAAACAATGTATACTGAAATTAAAAATACAAGCATATATAAAAACAAAACCATAAATAAGTAGAAACTAATATGAAAACAAATTTAAAAGGTGACTATTTGCAAAGAGGATTATATTATTTAGCTTGCTATTAACACTTTTTCTTATTTCTAAAATTACTCATTTATCTAACTGTAAACCCCTAGTATTTTATATGTATAATTCCTAAACTCTTGTTGATGTCAAAAGAATGGCTCGTTTCCAAAAGGTAATTGGCGAATTCAGAATAGTTGGGGCTATTTAAGCATCTCAAGTGTTGAATAATCAATTAATAGTGGTATAAATAAAGTATTTTGTTTTATTATTTATATAAAATGAGACCACAAAGTAATTTTTCTAATATTGAAGAAGTCTTAATTATTAAGTCGTGTTACAAGACGATTTCATTTCAATGATTTTAATGATAACCTTAATCGAATATAAATAAAAATCGACCGTTATAAGGATACAAAAACAAAAATAAGATGATGATTATTGTAAATATATTTTTTTTAATTTCTCACGGTACCATAAAATTACCGTTTTTAAAAATGTTGTGTAAAACATCTCCAGATGCAGCAACTTTACTTTTGCTCGTACTAAAGTACGTCATCTAAAACTGATGACTGACAATTAATTCAATCAAAACAATTATAGGTATATTACTTAAAAATATACACAGAAAAATACATCTATCAAAAAATATATTTTCATCACCAGAACTCGAACATGGAACTTTGTATTGCCGGTGGTCATCTTTAGCAGTTAAGCAACAACAGACATATAGAATCTTGTTAAATATATCTACATATATTTCCAAGTAATACAACTATTTTTTTCTTGCTAGATATGATCATCTATTCAATTGCAATGTTTTGTGGGTGGTGCCAATACTTTCAGTCCATTTTATCAACAGAAAACTAAATAACTCACTACGTATATAATTACTACGAATATTCATTTTAGTTATGAAGATACGGTTTATCAGAACATATTTCTGAGATAATTAAAACAAATTTAAATAAATCATTGCGTTCCGAAGTTCAGAAAAAATTAATCTTCTGGAATAAATGTGATTTCACCCAAATTAATTTATTTTAATCTTTTTATATAACATTTAAATCTTTTAGAGTTGCCACAAACTAATCCTAAATATCCAACTGAAAAAAAGATAAGGATTAAGTTTATTCTACTTTGACGGTCGCGGCATCAAAAAATATAATACCAGTGGTTTAAAACAAAGTTTTTATTATTATTAATGATAATATTATTTCATATGTGAAAATAAAAAACTTGTTTTTTTATTCTACTGGTTTAATTTACTTGAGACGCGTTTCGCCTTGTTAGGGTATTATCATTCTAACAATTTAACTCAACAACTTGTATGTGGAATATCTGTACAATTTTATTTACACGAGATGAAGAGGGACTACATTATTTATTGGAATTCTGAGGATGCTTCTAATTATTCTATGTAACGATTTCAGTTTCAACACTAATGATATTTTAATGTCATGCATAATTTGTAGAAAAGGACAGCTATATAATTTTACAATCTAAGAAGACACAAAAACAAGTGTTTTTTTTAATGGATTATGGAATTCTACAATAGTAAATATAATATAGTTACTTTGCGTAGCCTTAGTAACTGAAGAAAAGTCTCACCGTACATTATCTTCGTGGACGCGTGCTTCAGGCATAAATCTCCAAATCGACGTCCGTTTGTTTAGTACATAACTCGAACGGGACAAGGGAATATATCGGTTGCAGGGATGGCCAATCCCAGAGGAGCGCCTCCGCGTATCTCGAACGGGAATCTGTACCGGCCAGCCCCCCCGCCCCCCAAGTACTAAGGGATGGAATTGAAAACTTCAAATCTTCCACTCCGAGTCCACTACCACTCACATTTTTTGTGACTTACGAGTTTTTATATCTCGTGTTTTTTTTTTCATTTCATTTTCTATGATACTTGAAATTGATTTGGTTGAGATTGTGCTTGGAAAACAATATTTTTTTCTATAATGTATGAAAATATTACTTATTTAACCATACTAAATATTATTATTCTCTTCGTGACAGTAAATAATTAATTGTTCTGACCCTTCAAACAAACACGATTGAAAATAAACTCAAAAACCATCAAATATGCTTTCATAAATATATTTTCTACCACACGGATATTTTAATAGATTAATCAAACTTTTTAAGTAAGGAAAATAAAAAAATGCAATATTTTAAGTTAATAAACGCAGTACTATCCACAAGCTTACCAACAAAAGAAGTAAATACAAATAAATAATAGTGCATACATTAGGTAGCTCTTAATTTTGTGTATCTGTAACTGGCTTCAAATGATGACAAGTTCTGCACCACCACGACTCGCCCGGCGCCCGAGCGCCGCCGACTCGCTTCTCTCACTCTTCATACTGCACGTTCCGCTATTTTCTGTAGGTAATTTTATTTGTCTATCTCTGACTAAATAAACAACTCGACACAAAAACTCTCTGTAATATATTTGTTCCCTTTTTCTATAATCTATTTTGCACATATTTATATAGTTTAATTTGAATTTATGTAACTTCTCCTACTTTCTTATATCCTCTGGTATTTTATTGAAAAACTTTATCGCACTGCTATAATCTAGTTAAATAATATTTTAATATCAATAATACATCACGTATCTTCAATTATGAATTTTACTTTAACATCCCTTACAATGCTTGTGATGTCGATCTTGTGTATTGGGTAGTGTCGTCGGAATAATACCAGATATCGTGGTAATAGTAGTATTTATTCTAGACACGTATATACAACATAATACAAGATGTTTACTGGATCGCGGTTCGGAGCAAAGAGGCCCGCCTCCATTTAACTCATTCACACGATCGTCATGCCAACCTTATGCACGCACACGCATTCGTCAACCATAGATACGGAACATTTACTAAACGAAGTTTTGCTTATTTTCAATTACCTGTTTCTGTCTATTTAAAGCACATTCATTAATATTTTTTTGTTCCTCTACGTCCAATTTTTAACTGGGAGAGTATTCAACATGTTTAAATCCTGTAAACGACATATCGTTAAATATTAAATGTAAAAACTTTATCCATTTAAAATTACATTAAATATTTTTTTATTCGCATTAAAACTCAGTTTTATCCAGGTTCCAGTCTTCGACCTCCATCCTTGTCTACTGTCCTTATATTATTGGTCGCACTTACCCAGACCGTTGTGTATTATCGTTCCATCGGACTCGGGGCATCGTTCTTCCAGGAGTGCTCCTGCGGGAGTCCCGAACTGCCCCCCTCTGCCGCCGCAACGTGGAACTGGTGTAAAGACGAACGAGCATATTCACTTTCAATCATCGGCTATGGTTTTGGATACTCGTCCAATCTCGGACATTGTCGTCATCAGACATCAAGTATAGAAAGTACATGCAAAATTACGATCAAAGATTTGAAAGATTTTTAATTATTAAAAATAATAATGCGTTATATTGTTTTACCGTATTTATATTTTTGAAAAGGATTTCATCCACTTATTTACTTATATATTGATTTATATACATGTACAATGAATTACATATACAATTATATATTTTTTAAATCCCACGTCAGCCCTACGGAACCTTAGCATACTTTAAATGTAGAAATATCACACCAGACCAATATTATATAATCGTTCATTTTTATAAAAATAAAGAAAAGTTATGATTAGTTTATTTCAAACATTTTAGGATAGGTAAAAATGAATAATATGAAAAATTTCCTAATTTAATAATGGAAAAGAAAAAATATATATATCGTCTAGATTTGCTATGTATTATGTTTTAATACTTATAGTAAAAGTTTGAGATCCTCAGTGCCAAGATTTGTTAGCCATGTTGTTATGGACTTCTTATTTATTTAATTTCGTCTTTCTAAGCCATTGCACAAAAAGGGTGTGAGGAAACTGGCATGTTGTTGGCCGAATTTAGTTTTTATTTTTGGTAAATTGTAACATGATGTTTCTTGAGCCATAACAATTATTTACTATAGCGCTATTTGTGGTGTCTCGTATTGCCTCAAGGGTAGTTGCCTGACATCAATCAGGTAAAGCGCCCTCTCGGAATAGAAAGTATAGGACGGATGCCAAAGTCTTACATAAGATGGTTTCATAGTAAACGATCTTTTTGTTTTTCGAATTGGCAACACTTTTTCCAGCGATAGCCAATTTGGCAGATGACAGCTGATCTGTGCTCAGTTTAGTTAGTCAATTCACCATGAATAGACTTACGCCAGAAGAACGTTTGCAGTTGTTTCGTGTTCAGTTCGCGTAACTTATCGTGCGCTACGTCCATTTTACGGTCGACATAATCGTCCATCCGACCAAGTAATTCGAATAATCATGAATTTTTTCGCACAACTTATACTCTAATTGATAATAGACGTCGTACAGTTCTCAACGAAGAAGCTATTGCTGCAGTGGAGAGTAAGTAGTATTGAGGAGGACCCCGAATGAGTCGATTCGCCATCGTGCACAGCAATAGATCCATGATTACTGTCTTTTTAGTACCCCAATTGAATGGCATTAATGTGGGGGAGCAGCAAGACGGCGCAACATGCTACACAGCGCGCGCCACAATCAATTTTTTGAAGGAAACATTCGCGTAATGGACCTGCGAATTGGCTTCCAAGTCGTATATTCACACTTTTGGATTATTTAGCCAACATTTTTCTTGTTATTGCCGATATACGGCCCCAGCTGCTCCAAAAAGTGGTTGAAAATTGGACTTCCAGATTGCGCTTTCTTCGAGCCAGTCCGTATGCGCGAAATCATGTTTAAACACTAATGGCATAAAATTATCTTTCCAATAAAGCCAACACCAGGGCCATTACTACGATTTTTATTTCAATTTAAAGTTTTATACCTCTAAAAAAACACACTTTAGAACGAATAATAAAAAAAATATACATATAGTGTACTGATCTTCATAAAATTCAAATTTAAAGGAAACACAAATCATTCTGGTTAAGTTTCGAAGCGAAGAACTACCCCTCACTGTAGTATCGTAAATTGTTGCACTGTTTGGCTATCGCGAAAATTAGCAAACAGCTCCCGCGGGCGGGCTGTTGGTCCTAAAGTAAGTGAGCCCTCATCAACCCCTTCGGCGGGTGACCACCCGTCCCTTACAGCCGACGTGACTGCGAACGTACACGGCCTAACCAGCCCCTAGAGCGACATCTTCATTGCGAATCCTCATTTTGATATACTGGCTTTCAGTTTTACTTTGTTTATTTTTGTAGTATGTTAGCAATTCTTTCTGTGTTTCCACGCGCTGTTCATAAATTCCATTTATTTCATTATACACATTATTCGTACGTAATGTGTATGTATAGGCCCTTAAGGTTTAGGCTTTACACAATATTTAACGTTTTGTTCTGTGTGATCACGCCAGATCTTAACTTATCCCCCGTGACGTCATCGCCTCCTCAAATATGACTATATCTTGACTAGTTATCCACTTCAAACGCAAGAATCATCTCATTTAATCATCATTTTAGCTTTTACACTTAATTAGCCCTCGCTCTTATATCTTCACTAGTACAGCAGTTCAGAATCTGTGTAGAGTTATCTGGGCTATCACAGGGTCCATCATCAGGGCTGCTATCGCTGATACCATCATTCTTTGTGAAATTAAGCGCTTTATTCACATTCAATTCCTTCGCATCTTTTCCTTCTTTTGTCACACTTATTTTTTATGCTTTCCGCTATCCCAAATATTCAGCACTTTTTCTATTATTTTAATTTTTGTTCACGATAGATACAATTTCGTCGCATCGTCTTCTTCTGTATATTCGATTGTTTCGTCCCACAACTTGTCTAACCATCTCGTCTAAAGACGGGTGAAATGCTAGTATTTATGCCAACAACCATACAATCACACAATCAAAATCAAAACACCCTTAAGGTGAAAATCATTAAGATGTTTCACTAAGAATGCGAGTGATTTTTATTTGTAAAATATTTGGCCAAATCACTATCCAAGCACTGAATAGTTGAATTGAAATCAAGATTTTTAATTGCTTGCTTTAATCCTATTATAAAACAATTTATTTTTCGTATATATATCAATTCATTATTAATTAATACCTACAAGTATTCGGTACACGATATAATTTGATAATTTGACTATATAACTATTTGATAATTCTCGTTAAAATATGTAAACTTGTAAGTGTTTCTGCAGTTTACTGGAAAGAAAGACAGGTTTATTTTTTAAAGTGACATTTTTAAATTTGATTTGTTAGAAAACAATTGCCTATCATTATACTTTTTTTTAGATGGGTTTAGATGGGATTTAATTAAAACATTTAGGTAGATACCACACGAGCAGTTTATTCACCAATCACTTATTTGTATTCAATATAGGAATAAATCAATCAGTCAATCGTTATTGGGGCGACATCATTACATTTATTTTTTAGAAATTTGACAATATTTTTAAGTTCGGACGAATTTCAGAGCGTTCCGGACAGATCTTATTAATAATGGTATTATCTCGATATGTTGATTGCAGCCAAGACCGTTCAGTTGTTGGACCTCTGCCTGCCCGGTGGTGCATTTCATTAGACAGCTTGAGAAATGTGCGGGCAGCGCGCCAAACGACTCACTCTCCTTTTTAGTCAAGGGTCGTGCCTCCGTTTCCGGCCAATCTTTTAGGGGCGGTTTTTGTACGGTCTTTTACCAGGGGCGGCCACCCCTAATGAAACACTTTGCTGGAACCATTTCTCATCCACTGTGGGCCGCTTCAGTCAAGGGGATTTATTAGATTCATATGCGAAAATTAGAGTTATAGCAACAGCCCGCTGAAAAAGAGAAAAGTTTAACTTGATATTTTCTGCAATTTTCGAAAGGTTGCTTTTCACATTGTATTTTATTTAATATTGCCTCCCTAGATAATATATTATCCGCCATTACATACTGTATTTATTTTATTAGCATTATGTTGGGTTTTATGATTTGTTGGTGCGTTATTAATATACTATACTCCTTCATTTTAGAAAGGAATATTTCGAAGAATATCTGGATGCCGGTTGTAGTCAATTAATTTTGCCGTAGATAATACGACTTTGCGGTGTATATTTCATTTAATGAGATAAGCGTCTCAAGGTTTATTAAAATATCGAAGCTGAGGTGGATTGCGGAACCCAGGACTGGCTTGCCTCGTCCACTTCCGTATATCTTCTCATGCTCATGCTCAGCATGCTCAGTGTCCCTTTTTTAACTATCCACTATTCTGTCCACTATTCGCCCCCAATTTGTTTATTTTTGTAAGTTTTTCACACAAGCGCCTGAGCGACAACATTTCCTCCGCATTCAGCCTACTTTAATTAATTATATGCCAATACCAAGCCTCATTTTCATTAATTAGGGCTGGCACCAGTACTCTACTATGCACCTCTAATCTCGCTTCATGTGACAATTTCCTATTGATCATTCAAATTTTAAGAATTCCGAAATTCGTTCTCATAAATATACTTTTTTCATAGCAAATCCGAATTATAAGAATTAAAAAATAAAATATTGTTACGATCACAGACTAACGACTACACAGTGAGTAATCGCAGAACAATAGAGGTATTTCAAAGAGTTCGTTCCTAGAAAGCGAAGTAGAGAGATATCGCCTTCATGAAAGGAACCAATACACTCGGCCGGCACTTAAACAGACAAAATATGCATCAAATAGATGTCCGAAAACTGGCGGATCAGTATTGAGATTTATTTTGTTGAGTGCGGTAAGGCGATGCGTAGTGTGTATATAGTTATTCTGCCTTGGTTTTCTGTTAAATTATTGATTTTTTTTAACAAGGTAAATTGGAGCTGTTTTAATTTATTACCGTTATTTAATATATTTATTGTACAGTAAAACCTCGATTATCGGGACCATGGGTAGTCCGGATAATATAACGTATAAATACGGGACTTCTTAAACTCATATCATTAGCAAATAACCACAATGCATATGAAAGTGTTATAGGGTATGTTGGTTATGTTGACGTATAGTAGGTCTTCCATTCAAACTATACCTCAATAAAAAAAACAGTTTATTTTTAGTTTTTAGTTGAATATATATATATATATACATTTATTTAATAAATAATATTGAATGTATTCTCTTAAAAGCTGTTTTTTATTATTAGTATTGACCAAAAAATAATATCAAATTTTTCGAAATTCGACCGGATTCTGAAAAAATTTATATTCGATTTCAAATTCCGCTTTTTTTGTCAAAATTTGCAATCCCTAACACAAAGCATCATTCACTTTATTTCCAGCAGTCACTCTCTTGTCGATATCATTGTCAACCTTGCCATCCCTAGTAAACATTCTTCCAAAATATTTAAACCAATTCACTTGTTCTAATCATTATTTTACCGTTACATCTCATTTAGTGCCAATATCATCTAGTTGTTAGTGCATACGTAGCGTGTAACACTGTGAAATCGAATGTCACGTATACGGGTTTGAGTTTTGTCTTGTCCTAGTCAGTTTTTAACTAATGTTATGAATCTATACTAAATATCCGAGAAAAATCTTATCACTTTCGTTCCGTGGACACGGACCATTAAACTCTTCAGGGTTTTCTGAAAATGATATCATTTTAATAAATATGTATAAATTTAATTTAAAATTCAGCCTTTCGCTAAAATTGTATTGTTTTAAAAAGTTTATATTATATTTATGTTGAACCGAACTGAACTAAAATTATGTTAACATAAATATAAAACTTGTTTTGTTTAGCGGTAAGTCGAGAAACCACCTACTTTTGGCAATTTTCGAAGCCCAAGTATTAAGCTTAATTAGGTAATAGTTGAAATGTATTTCATGCGCGTATCTCTACATTTACAAAAAATGTATATATCAAAAAACGTGTTAATTTAAAATGTATTATTTACGTAATTTTATTAACCTTGTTTCAGATGAAATCTCAAAAGGCTTGCACGATCGTCCATCTCCTATAAGAGTCACCGCGGTGCACGCAGCGGTGGCGGGATGAGCGCGCGCGCGCTGGTGCTAGCCGCGCTGTGCGTGCTCGCCCTCCACACGCACGCGCATTGCCCGCGCCTGTGTGACTGCAAGTGGAAAGGGGGCAAGGAGTCGGTGCTGTGCCCCGGTGCCAACCTGACCCGCCTGCCCGCGAGGCTCGACGCTGGCACGCAGCTGCTGGACCTCACCGACAACCCGCTGGCCACTATTCCCAGGGACGCCTTCCTGGCAGCGGGACTGCTTAATCTGCAAAAAGTCTACGTGGTGAAATGTCGCCTCAAAACTATCGATCGCTTTGCTTTCAGAAAACTCATTAACCTGGTGGAGTTAGATCTCAGCTACAACTCGTTGAGCGCGGTACCTTCGCACGTTTTTGACTCAATTACAGAACTGAGAGAACTTAAACTCAGTGGAAACCCAATCCAAAGAGTGCTGAATGAAGCATTCGTTCACATCCCACAACTTGTAAGATTGGAACTCTCCGACTGTCGGTTAGGAACGGTAGAATCCAGAGCATTTAGTGGACTAGAACAGACATTAGAGTGGCTAAAATTAGACCGTAACAGGCTCTCGGATATAAGATCGACAACATTGACATCTCTGCAAAGTCTACATGGATTGGAACTGGCAAATAATCCTTGGAACTGCACCTGCAGCCTGAGACCACTCAGAGAATGGATGTTGAGGCAAAACGTTCCATTCGGTCTTCCTCCGGCCTGCCGGTTTCCTCCGCGACTAGCCGGTCGGTCCTGGGAACGAATGGAGCTGGATGAGTTCGCTTGCAGTCCAGAAATAAGTCCGGCAGAAACAGATTCCACAGCTGAAGAAGGAGATAACGTTACACTAACGTGCCGCGTCGGAGGGGAGCCTGCGCCGAGAGTTCTCTGGATTTTGCGGAACAGGATACTGACTAATTCTTCTTCCAATAACGGTCGAAGAAGCTATTTAGTGCGTATAAGAGGAAGCATTGCGAGTTTGACATTAGTGGGAGCAGATGCACAAGATGCTGGAGTGTATACTTGCGCGGCAGAAAATGTAGCGGGCAAGGCCGAAGCCTCCGTCAGGTTGGCCGTCGCCAAGCGCGCTGGGGGTAGTGCGAGCGGAAGCTTTGCTCTGGCAGCAGGCGCTACGGCGGCACTATTAATTTTAATAATTTGTTTGCTATTTTTAGGCATCAAAGCAGCTAGAAAAAAGCCTCGTCCTCACCAAGCAGCTTGCTCTCGCCACCGAGCAGACAGCTACGAGAAGATTGAAATGAACCACAAAATTAATAATCATGTCTCGATTTCAAACACTATCGATAATGACAATACTAGTCAGAGGAACGAATCTGTAAATTTGATGATGGGCGCAATGAGGAAGCGCGGAGACTACAGGAATGTCCCCAGCCAGGACACGGAGGATGAGGCAGAGACGTACGATGAAGACATGGAAACTCCCACACCTAGTTCAGAAGCGCGGGGGGCGGGAGCATGGAGAGGCCCTCCTCAGCCCACATGGCCCGCTCCCAGGGAGCCAATTAAAGCTGAAGATGCTGATCTCCACATTCCAAGATTAACAGAATTTAGAGAACATAGGTAAAAAACTATTTTAATTATTTTAAAAATATATATTTTTTAAATTTTGTTCACCGCATAGAAATAAATGTGTATTTTCTCTCTGATTTCGACATTTTTTATTAATTTAATAATCTCATCTTTAAATAATTTAATTAAGATTAATATTTACACAGTTGGGACTCACTTCTCAGTGAATTAATTATCCATCTAACGTACTTCTGTCTTTTGAGGCAAAAACCCAATTATATTAAAACCCTGACTAAATTTTTTAGACATAAAACTAAATCCTATAAAATATTATTTCGGGTATTTTTAGAAACATGAATTACGCAACAAATATTCGTTTGACGATGTTTTCTTCTATCTAATCTTTTATTAAACATTTTCAAATAATTTTAATTGCAAATTAATATTGTCGAACTATATTTAAATGAGTTATTGATAAAAATGTGAAAAATGCACAAAAACTGACCTAAGACAGTCGCTTTTATAGGATTGCCTCTCACCGCTCACGCTAAATCATATATTATCAACCTATATATAAAGGATAGCAGGTATGTGTCCGTGAACTGTGATCCAGTCCAATTATTGTACACATATTTATATTGTTATTTGTTTTTACTTATTTTAGTCTGGCGGTAATATACGTATTTGGGATACCCAGAAAAGGTCACCAATAAAATATAAATATTGTTGTTGTTTTTGAATTATAATTATAAATTATAAATGTAAAAATACATTATGTTAGAAAAATATTTAAATGACAAAAGGCGGCTTGATTTACCTACTTATTTTTTAAAATATGTCATTTGTTATTTATATATTTAATAATTATATTCTGATAATAACAAACAGTTTACATTCACAGAACACAATCAACATTATATCTACTTGAATAAAAGTTGTCTATTGTTTTATTTGTTTTTAAATTTGCTTTTGCTTATAATACTGTTGATTGCATTTCGTATAAAAATTTTGAAATTTGTTTATATTTTATTTATAATATTTATATTTCACTTCTACAAATATTTTGTTCATATTATGTTCATTCTGTTTATGCGTACATAATAAAAAATACTTTCATTTAAAAAATCAGTGAAGGTAAAATGTTATTATTATTAAATGTTGTATAATTACTAACAAACCGGCAGGTAGTCGATCTGACGAAAAGATCACATGCTCAGCGGATATTTGTATTTGGTCCGAATAGGCCGTGTATTGATGCGCAAGAATACGTACATTATTCGTTTTTTATAAAAAAAAATTTTTAGTATAGTGATTACGGCACATCATGCCATTTCATTAAAATATATTTAAAATAATATATCTATAAAAAATCTCCCAAAAAACGATAAAAAAAACTAAAACTTGGGGTGGATCTAAAATGACCCATCACCGCCAGACGTTTTTTGTTTTGATCCCCCAGGCACTAAATGTCAAAACATCGCTTAAATGAATAATAATATTCCGCTTTTCTTTCAGAGTCGCCCTCACACCGGAATCCATTTCATCCTGCAGTCAAGGGTATAATGTATACAACAATACTGAGTCTCAGAACCAGGCTAACAACAACACCAACGATGCACTGCCGCAGGCACATCCGAGAAGACAACTATTACCATCCACAACGACCCACGCATACACTCCTACTAACCCGCTACCGAGCAACATCACAGATGATCAGAATAACGTTTCCACTGAAGTCGACAAAAACTACCCAGATCTGCTTGAAATTAACTCTTTAAACGCTAATCCTACTGACGCAGAAAACCAAGATATGTCCGTCTACAATAACGAGGAAAGAAGAGACAACTATTTTTATACTTTACCCAGAAAAAGTGCTGTGAATATGAGAAATCTCAACAGAACACATCACAGAGATTCAGAATCCAGCCAGAGTCCTTTACTCCCGGAGAGCAGATACGGAAGTAGTGGAGGCGAATCGAGTATAGGAAGCAACTCTAACAGAAGGCTATCCATAGAGTCTTACTCGCATTACGCTCTCTCGAATGGAAACACCAAACCTGGCCAGCGATCCAACAGCTTCCTGAATCTCGCCTCCTCGTCCGTGGTGAGAGGAGCGCCCAGCTTGCCTGGCTCCCCCGCCAGCGCCACGCCGCTCCTAGAAATACGAGGATTGCCGAGGGCCGAGCTGTCCCGAGCTCCCATCGCGGTCCCGAACCCTTCGATGCCTCTGACGTACGACTACCACGCGGCGCAGCTAGAACGGTTCTTGGAAGAGTACCGAAGTTTACAGGAACAGTTGTGCAAAATGAAAGAGACGTGTGAGAACATGAGTGGCAGCAGAGACAGAGGTGTTACCAGTGCGCGGTTTACTGACCCGTTGATGTTTAATAGTTGTGTCGTGACTCCGTCTGGTTCTGATGAAAGTAACCCTAGGTCTATACTGAAGAACAAGCCCTCGGTGGCTGTGACGACCACGTCCGGTACCGCCAGCGGCTCCGGTCCCCTTTCGGATGTAGTTTCTCCCCTCGCCAGTAGCCCTGGAGATCTCGGCGGAGGTTTATCCCCTTGGACTACCAATACGATAATGAAACGATTAGGTAGTAATGGAGACTTTTTCCGAAGCTGAAATATATACATTTTGATCGTGTACATCGTGTAAAGTATCCTTCTCTCTCGATTCTGTTTCATTGAATGGGGAACATGCGCTAAATAATATCGTTTTATTTCAATTAAATGTAAAATCTTGTTCTTCGTATGACATTTACTCTCTACCTATCAAGTCTATGATAAATCGTTTATTCGCTGGTTATAAGGTCCTAATAACTTTATTCGCTAACACAAATATCCTATTTGATATCGTTCAGCTGATCGAGAAAGAGAGCCAGTTGGCCAAGCGACCACAATAATAATTCTTCACTGAATTGCATTTTCAAAATGAATGTACAAAGAACATTCATTTCGCTTAATTTAATCCATAAGAAAGCAACAGAATTTTTCTTTTCTTATAATTTACAATCACTCGCTTTTGGTACATATAAATTAAAAGAAAATTTGAACGTAATTATGCAGAGCGCAGCCAGTCACAGAAAACTCTAATTGAGATAATAAACAGCATCTTTGTAAAAGTGTAAATAATCAAATCTACACAACAACTTTAATATTATTTATCTTTAAAATAATCAATAATATATAAAGTAGGTTTCTTTATATCTTTTTAGAGTATTTAATAATAGATATTAGTGTCTTTTCATATTATGAAGTTTTAATAATTTTTAAGAAGGGGGTTTTTGCGATCAACTAAATTTTCAATTCAATACATTTTTGTATGAAAGCAGCCTGACTATTTTAGGCATAATATAGAATTGACCTCACTGCGTCCGATAAAAAAACATATCTCTTTTTTTCAAAATTGTGGACTGTGTTTTCTGCTTAATTACGTTCCTATTTAATGAAGCAACATTTTATTGCTTTATAATGTTTTACGAAAATTTCATGTTGGTATTTCGATAGACGTTGGAGTGAAGGTATTATATATATATTGTTTATTTAAAAAAATTATAATTATTTCAATTTAAAAATTGATAAATGTTCCCCAATCATCACTAATTGTGACAAAGTCAAGAAAAAATTACCGAAGCTGGATATCAAAGCTAGTACAGTGAAAAACCTAGCGCAGAACATACTGTGGACGATGTAGTAGACAATTATTATTATTCACATAGATAACAGTTATTGTATTATAACTTTTAAAATGTTCTCTGTTACACAAAATCTTAGGTACTTACAAGAAGTAATCACATTTCTTTATAATTCAAATCCTCAGTCAGATCTCAAGATAGGTGAACGAAATCTGAACTCATCGTTCCCAGGAATTAAGGGATTAATTATTTTTCACTTTTAAAAAATAACGCCACAGTAATTATTGTATTATGTATAATAGTATGAAACACGAGAATAAAAGCTAATGTGTAAATATTTTCTGTACATATTGTTAAAATAAAATAATATTTTATATCAAGTAGGTGTTTTGTATTATATGTTATAATGTAATGAAATATAAGAAATATTTAGTTTCGAATTCTGGATTATACAATAATGGTGTAATTAATATGAAAATTAACAGTTTTTATTCGGAAATTATTATTATGTAGTGTAAGGAAAAATCCAAAAACTATTTGTAAAATCACTGATAAAGTTTTAAAATTATTGGAAAATAAAGAATTGTTTCAGAAATTAACAATGAATTTGATTTTTTCTTAAGTATATTATATATCTATACATCATAAAATCTATACAACAGAAAATTCAGTGTTTGCAAACCACATCAAATCACACAAATCCTTAAAAATTTAGATTTATATCAGGCCAACCAAGGATTCAAAATTAAGGGTGTCCAAGCACCCCTATAAAATTGATAGCATTTATAATAAGCACCTACGTAACTACGGGTTCGGATAATTAATTGGAATTAGTATATATAAGTTAGCATATAGGTACATACCGCAATACGATATACACTTTTGATCATTTCGTTTTTTTACAGAAAAATTAAATGAATGTATATAAAACTCAAGATCGGTGCTTACTGACCTGTACAATAATCCGAATGTCACAAAAAATATCAAATCAGGAGGTCTCGATGGCTTGGCCATGTGAAGTGTATAAAATATGCGCAACCTGCGAAAAATGACAGCTCAATAATAAACCTTAAGAAGGATGAAGGGTAGACAGACTAAAAATGAGCTGAGAGGACAATAGAAGTAAAGCCCTGTCCATTCTTGACATCAGTAATTATTGTTGCAGAGCCAGTAATGACGATGATGAATTTCATTTTCAATTAACACATTATCGACAGTTTTTTCAGTAGATAGTCTATACAAAAACGTACTATTATATTAAATTAAAGTAAGTATGGTTAGCTAAAAAGTAAAAAATATGTTACAATATCTGAAAGTCGGGAGGAAAAATATAAATGTTTTAAATAAAGATGGCACTGCAAGGCACGTGGCTTTCAGTGCCAATCATTTAGAATCGTGATTTGATGGCCCGTCGCCAGAACAATGATGCCACGACCGAATTTAAACATCAAATTTTACATACCCCGTTAAACTATAAGATTAATTTTTCGACCTTACAGAAATTGAATTAAACATAATTTTTATTATTAGTGTGAAGTTCGCAATAAGAATGTGTTCTCCTAATAATAAAGCTGTATCAATGTGTCCAAAATTTAATAAAAATTAATTTATAATTCTGGCGTCTGCTATCAGTTTACTCAAAGGTATTTGAGATTCTGTAAAAATAAGGTAGATGGCTCTTTCAAATAATGGAACGATTAAATGTATTAATATCAAAAAAAGTAACATATAGGTTCAAAAATTGTCGCTAAAAATATTGTCGCTGTAGCATAGTTGGATAATGCACCTTCCCCGGTTAGGAAAGAGATCCAGGTTCGAATCCCGGTGGCGCAACAACAATATTTTTCGATAAAATTGATTTTATATTAATTAATTCATATTTAATTAATATATTTATAATTTTTATTGTTGTATATAATACTTGAAACCATTCTACTATTTGTGGACGACAGTTTTCAGTTTTTAATAAGTATTTGAATTCAACACACAAAGCCTATCCCTACGTAAGGTTTACGACTCCACATATCCAATATCGTTCAAAGACTATGATTACGGTAATGAATTTTTAAACTATCAATCTAAAAATGTGTTCTACATTCTCAATACTGAGAACTCTGCCCGAATTGGCAATTCTATGCAGGAATGTTACGTCAAAGGTAAATGACGGTTTGTCTCTGACAATTTTAAACTATTATAACATGCATATTCACATATCAATATATTCAGCTCGGCTTACAGTTAGGAATAAAATGATTTAGCCAATGATGCGCTTGAGCATAAAAAGAACTTCATTTTCAGTTTCATCATAGTTTTATTTAATACGCAACACTACGCAATGAGAAGGCCGTTATATGAGCAAAGTTGCCGTGTCAGTCCTACACGTTCACCGCCATGTTGGCATTATTTTTAATGCTAAATATGCAACCGTGCAGCACAAGGAGTGGCACGACTGCAAAAACAAAACGCCCTCATGGAGTAGCATTTTTATTATTATAATTAAATAAAAAAACACACAACTAAATAAATACATAGATGGCAGTGCAATTTATGGTGGTCAGGAGGCCGTGACGCGGAGCAGAGAGGAAGTAGGGAGGTATATACACCCCCTTCCAGGGAACGAGACACAACAACAATGAACGCAAAGTTGCCTTGCAATCAAACACGGCAGACGGCTGCCGGCAGACTTCATCTAAAGGAGAGAAATAACAGCACACCTGGGAGTCTATTGGCACTCCAATCAGATCCCTCCAAAGAATTAAGGTATCCGAAAAATTTCCCACCTACAAGCACAAAAGATTTAAACGATTACGAGTAGTTCTGAATTATGAATGTAATCCCAACCAACTCCCTCAATACCACCCAACATATCTTTTCTAGCATCCCTTAATAATTCACATCGCCAGAGGATATGCTCTGGAGTCTGCTTCAACGGTGGCAGGTGCACCGCGGGTCCGGAGTCAGCCCTGAATTAAAGAGCTACGCGCAATACTACACGTGAGTTAAACATCAGATGTCACTCTGCGAGTATAGCTATCGTCTAGATGGACCTGGCAAAGAAATTACGTGAGTGCAGCTGACCGCTTCGCCGCGGTTCGCACTCTTCGGTATGGTGCGCGCGCCGCTGTGTCGTCACTCTGCCGTCCGCACAGACGTCATGTTCGATGTTAGTTTGACTTTGTGCTGATTGATTTAACCACAAATTCTGACTACATTGTCAATTCTGTTATATTTAACAGAATGTAACGTTCTTTAAAAAGGTTAATATGCTTGAATCAAATGGGTTCCAGTAATAAATAGCCGTAATCTGTATAGTCATAGTCGGTATAATATAATCATATCTATAGAGCGATAATCCTTAATCCTGAGTAGCTTTTAAAAGCAAAAATTCAAAGTAGACAAAAAAAACTGACAGCAATAAGCACGAAAAACTAAATCCTGATAATAATAAAAACAAATTTCTAAATCTATAATCGAAACAAGTTAACAAAAGTGGATTTTAAATTGTTTTTTCAATTTATTTATTTAGAGAATAAGCTTAGTAAGGGTTGAAGTATCGAACCCTATATTGCTTTAAATAACAAAACCAGACAAAATTGTTATTTACCTATAATTGTATAAACGAACGCCATCACAACATGGCTGCCCGCTGATCATAAACACGTGTACTACTGAAACGAACGTAAACTCTTCCAGAAAAACTTGCTCTACTCAAGTTACAATAAACAACAAGTTGCTCTTGGAAAAGTAGCAACCAATTAAACGGGAGCGCGAATTAATTACAGAATTTCGCGGGGAAACTACCCCGTCCTCTGCGACACAAACAAAACAAAACGCGAGAGCCTGCCACCCTCCTCCGGCCAAACTTCGCCGGGAAGCCATCAAGAGATTCTAAACTAATTATGGCACTTTTTGTAAATCAGCACAATCCAGCCCGGAAATTATTTAATTCCGATGCTCAACAATTAACATTTTCAAGTCAAATTTCTTTACTAGTACCATTATCAAATTCTCACAAGACTAAAACATGTTACAGATGACGAAAATTCGTCCTCTAATTTCTATTGTCGTGCCTTATCCGTTCAATGAACATCGGATTTCATGTTAGCTATTATAATGTTCACTGCGGCCTCGGAAAACCTCTTCAGTAGACTGCCCAAACCATTGCTTCTCCTTCTTCCAGGACTCCGATTCCCAACATTATGAGATATAGGTTCGGATACTCCCTTGGATATCTTTTTACATACCTGGGATATTAAAAATGTATTCTTTTAATTAGTGGTATTGAGCATTTTCCTAAAGATCCACATCTCAAATGTTTATCATTTCTTGTATTAAATAATATCGAGAACACATAGCATCTAACCATTCGCATGTGTAATCTGCATCGTATACAGATCATCTCTTGCATTTGATTTCAACAATATGGCATTTGATTTCAACAATGTGGCATTTGATTTCAACAAAATGTGTCATGGATATTATTATGTTTTCTTGTTCTCACTCTTCTTGACACAAGTAACAGAATCATGTGACACAAAATTATTATTTTTATTTTATACAATTGAATAATAATAATATAATAATAATAATAATAATGTGTTTATTCCAGCGTGATCAGGTTTTTTTTTAACCCGATTCTCCATAGAGATAATACATATTATGTTATACATTAAGGTTATAAAATAAATATAATGCTATGAAAAAGAAAACCAAGGAAAATATTAATAAATAAAATAAATAAAAATAAGAATAATGAAAACTTCTTGAGAGAAAATCTCTTAAAAGTATATTATCAAAGTATCAGATTTTTATTGCTGTACTTTATTACGGTTGACCCAATATTTCATGCCGTTGAATGACTAGTATGACGTACAGCGACAGATCTGATAACAAGAAATCGATTAAGCAAGTGTGGCACATTTTTCTGATCCCAAAGTGCTGTGGAACGAATGAATGCGAAGAGAACGGTAAGAAAGATATATGACTCAAGTATTTAATGGTCCGAGAAATAAAGGACGTCTTCGGAAAACTTGATCCGACCAGGTAAACCAGATAATGGAAGATGGTCCTGTTAAAAGTCACAATAACCGGCGAGTTTGTATGGGAAGATGTATGAATGTCGATGAGGCGAGAATTGTGTATCAGGATGGAAGAGTGTGGCGCTCTATCCTTTCTGCCTACTTCTGCGGCGAAACAGCGTGATGGTAAGTAAGTAAGCAAAGTGATTGGGCCAACATAGTTCCACATATTTATTTTGCCTCTAGGAGACGTCAATGCACGCGCCGTCCAGTACACTTACCTTCCCTTCTTCGGACCTGTCAGCAGCTCTCGGTATTCACTCCGTTTTACCGCGTATAATTCAAAAGTAGTTTCAAACTTCCATGATTGATGATTGGTGACCTTTCATTTATACCTCCATAATTGGTGACTCTTTTTTAACGCTGCAGGTTTTTATAATTATACCTAATCTAAACCTTAAATTAGTTTAAATCACATTTTAAATTTATTTCCGTATTTGTTAATTCTTCCCTAATTAAGAAAGTATATTCCGTAACTGGCCTTTTTATCTGGACTACATCCTGTAAGTAGACGTTCCTTTGCGGTGTGCATTTTGTTTCGGGAGCTCTCGTTATTTTATGTTTCTCGCTTTAAGTTCGGGAAAGAAAGCAAATAAAAGCCTCGTTCAGAGCAGAGGAGTAATGGAGGACTTTGAATTCGTTAGCGAAAATTGTTTTCCTCAAACAAACGTCAGAACTTCACAATGAACTAAACAGAATTGACATGAATTAATCACATTACGACGTAATTAATAATCTCGCATATTCACCCACTTCGGGGTGGAAACTTTACTACCCCCAATGGTAAACGAACGATGAATGAAATTATATTCTGAAAACACATTTTATTTTGTTTTGTTTAAAATCAACCTAACGGGAAAATATTTGGTTGCGCCGGGATATGAACCCGGAACTTTTCCTAATCGGCCACCGTTTCTGTGCCGATAGCTTTATTAATGTAACAACGATAATTCTGTATTTCGCAGTACAGTATACATATTATTATATTATGTATGGATAGTGTTCTGCAACAATGCGTTAATTGAAAAAATCTTCAGATTCTTGAAAGAAAAGTTATATTCTTATTTTTATTGCCACGATAAGTTAGCCAACAATCATCCAAAGAAAAAATAAATAAGTATGTTTTGAGTGAGAAAACATTAAACGCATAGTATATTGATCAAAAGGCATTTTTGAATTATTGTACTCGTATAATAATAATTACATTAATTTATCCGCAATTCTTACATTTAACACATTTATTGTAATGACGTCATTGACGTCATCAATGCAAAGACGAGAGATTGTCAATATTTATATTTTCAGTACATTTAAAAGATTTGGTATTTTTTCTTAAATTAAACATAATATATTTGTGTACTGTAATGTACTAACTTACTTACCATCACGCCATTTGGCCGCGGGGGTAAGCAGAGAGGATAGTGCGCCACACTTTTCTGTCCTGACACACAATTCTCGCCTCATCCACATTCGTACATCTTCTCATACAAGCTCGATGATTATTGAGGCTTCTAACAGGACCATCATCCAGTATCTGGTTTACCTGGTCGTGCCAAGTCTTCCGCGGTCATTTTCTACTTCTGGTGCCATCAACACTTACGTCATATATATTTCTTACCATTCTCTTCTCTTTCATCCGTCATTCATATGACCAAACCACTTAAGTGATTCTTTCTCAATCTTACTCACTATATCACATCAGCTTTACATTCTTTCCTTATTTCTTCATTCTTTACTCTGTCATAAATGGATCTGCCACGTATACGCCTAAGTGATCTCATTTCCACTGCATTCAGTCTACTTTTGTTCCTCTTCTGCCAGCTCCAGCCCTCACTTCCATACATCAATGTCGGTACCAGGACTCTATTGTGAACCGCTAGTCTTGCCTCAGTTAACAAGTTCCCATTAACTATATTTCTTGCAGTTACTGCTATATCTTTCTGTCATTCCGTTTTTATCAAACATGTTTACCAAATACACAAACTCATCTACTTGTTCCAAACATTCATTACCTCCAAGTATTTAGCGCGGTGTCTCGCTCTCCTCCTTCTCGAATACCATCACTTTCAACTTATTAACATTCATTACTGTAATTTAAATACATAATAAGCATTATTGAATATATAAAAGAGAAAACATTTAAGTAATCCTAACTTAGTAAACGTTAAATCACTTTCGACATACTTACGTCAAGACGTGCAATCTCGATACTTTGGTATTTTTTTCTTACTTTGCTTTACATTAATACAATATAATGATAGATTTACGCGGGGTAGGAGACAGGGATTTGTGTTTTGTGCAGGGTTCCAAAAAGTAACTACAAAAATTAGTTAAATGGTAGTATTATTACAGCGATCAGACAAACTACAGACAAATAAATAGCTAGATGGTAATAATGATATCTTAATTCTAACAAATTTGGCACGTAGGCGTCATTTAACGTATCTAAAATCGAGACTACACGTAAGTTTAAACAGTAATAAAATATCGTGGTAAATAAAAAATTTAATGATATTTTTATCATCATTTCGAAGCAAGGAAAAAGAGATGAGAAACTAATAAATAGTTGAAAAGCCAACTAAAATTTAATTGCACATTTTCCCGACGGGACTCTTAGCTCCTCTTATAACTACAGGAGGCTGCATATCGCTGCAGAATGAAAAAATAAAAGTTCTTTTGTTTGGCCACTCTATTCTGAAAGTACAGGCTGTTTCGTTTCAAATATGATCGTTTATACGGACAAGGTTAACGCGTTAATTTAATCTTGGTGTATGATTAAAATGACTGATTTATGAAGTACGGTATTGTTTTTGAATTTTTTTCTTTTATACTGACTTTAAGAAAAATAAATCTAATTGTATGAAATAATAATTATTCTTGTGTTCATCAAATTCATATCACTTCTGCTTATGCCCCCTATCTGTTATCAGCTTATCTCCTACCGCCAATGACACAGTTACAGTTGAAATTTTGCGGTTTTGGTTGCACAGCCGTGTGACAGCTGCATCTGTATCATTTCAAATAAATTAATGACAATAATAAAAATATATGAAATACACAGAAATAAATAAGATACATTGATTTACAATACAAACATCGTACGCGATATAAATGTTAATATTAAGTCGAAATATAATGTTTTTGTTTTTATAAAGAAATTTTATTAAGCAAAAAAGGGGCAGGAAAGCAGAAGTTATAGGATACATGTATCGGAAACATGTAACGCGTTTTCATTATTGATCATTCAATTATTATTTACTTCGCAGAACTTCTATTTATACACAACCTATCACGGCACGTCCATGATGACCACAGTATCGCGTTAAAAATGTAAACGAATCTACCTTAACATATCATTTTTACTCTTTAAAAAGTAAAATGTCTAAAAAAATTGATAATAAATTTATAAAACTTCCACCACTAATTGACGAGTAAGACGAACGTTGATATAGACACCTACAGATAACTAATGTATGGAGTCCAAGACATAGACACCTACAGATAACTAATGTATGAAGTCCATTACATAGACACCTACAGATAACTAATGTATGGAGTCCAAGACATAGACACCTACAGATAACTAATGTATGGAGTCCAAGACATAGACACCTACAGATAACTAATGTATGGAGTCCAAGACATAGACACCTACAGATAACTAATGTATGGAGTCCAAAACATAGACACCTGCAGATAACTAATGTATGGAGTCCAAAACATAGACACCTGCAGATAACTAATGTATGGAGTCCAAAATATAGACACCTGCAGATAACTAATGTATGGAGTCCAAAACATAGACACCTGCAGATAACTAATGTATGGAGTACACAACACAGACGTAGGGCACTCCACCACTTGGTACTTCAAATGACAAATACATTAAAGGTTTTCCATTGTGTTGAAAATTAAAACAGTGACACTACTAAATTATTGTGGGTATAATTAGCAAGGAGAGATATTGCTTCTGCACATCCCGGTAATCATAGTAAAATGAAGCTATTATTATTATAATTAAAAATTCATTAAACAAATAAATACTCCGCGTTTGTCTCACTTAGATGTTTATCTATAAATGTTTATCATGAATTCATTTGATCCTATAAAGACACCCTGTAGCTACAGTACGTTTCAGTAAGCACGACCGAACTGAATACACAAATTGCTGCAATATTCTACTGGCACTAAAGTACACACAATCTTCAATTGAAGCAGATGATATAAAACAAACTTATCAAAAGGAACAAAACTCTGAAGCTCTAATTTTCCAAATTAATACAAATAAAAATACCTTTTAAAAATGTTCCATCAGCTTGAGAACGTAGTTGATGTGGCCGAGTCGGTAAAGAAGAACAAATGGTTGCACTTATCCCGCGCACGAGGACGTCATATTCTTTCGGTCCTGTTTAACATTTTTATTAATTTTATAATTGATTCATTTAATTTGTATTAAAATACCACAAAACTATGTTTCGAAAATGATAATAATATTAATTATTCGAATAATATTAATTAAATTAGAATTAAAGCTTCCAAGTTTAATAAAATGAATAAATTAATATAATTACTTTTAAAAATAGAAGAGTAGATGTGTCAATTGAAGATATTATAGAATACAAGTTCAAAATTTGTCTAAAATGTATTCGATTGCTATAGCAAAAGTTTAGAACGCGATTCCCCGGATTGTGAGTGCGATTAGGAACTTCCGAGTTCCATGAGAGTGTTATACAAGAAATAGAAGTGATACTTGAGCACAATCATACGCTGAACATCAAAATTTTGATCCCTGTACTTCAATACTTTCATAATCCTGCAATGCATAAATCATGCTGCAATAGAATATCGCTTAAACGACAAAAAGCTACGAGTATTTTTGGCTTTCCGAAAACTTCCACCGGTTTCCATGCTAAACTAATTGGTCAGGAAATTACGTGACAATATTTTTAACAATATTCCAAAAGATGTGGGGTTAATTCTATAAAGCAACCTTTTTGTAATATGATTGTTCCGAAATTGATTGTCTTCCGCCTGGCCCCGGGGCGGAAGCTGGTGCCGAATCTTTCGAAACTCGAGATGAAATTAGCGAAGCACTCACTGAAAATCTGTTTGGCACAAATGATATCTCGGAAAGTTTCCCCGCTACAAGTTTCGCGAAGATTGAGTGGGAGAACAAACTTAATTGTCATCGCTACCTTAAGTTCCAAGTGTCCACACTCAGTCGGAGCGCTTTCCGAGTTGCTCTTGTAAAACTTCCCAGTCAATTAAAATAACAGGTTCGCACTCGGTCCCGTTCTTGTTGCCAGAGTTGCCAAACTAATTATTGTGCTTTTGTCTATGAAAATCTAAATTTGAATACGAGTCTCGTTAAAGACGTAATTTTCTTAAGGTGCCTCGCGACTCATCACTCAAATATGTCACATCAGTTCATTCCAATCTGCAAGTTAGTACACAATATACTATATCTACCATGGCTTTGTCTCTCTTCAGATGTTTAAAGTGTTATATCAATTAAATAGCTTTGTATCTTATGAAGAATAGCGATAATGGTGATCACTTACATGTTCTGAATATACTTATTCATTTATATTGGCATACTTAGACGAACAAAAGAGAAATCGTTTACATGTTCTAAATGCACTTATGAAGGATAATAAAATAATTTAATGCAGATTCTGGACCCTCCGGAATACTTTTCGTGAGTTTGAAGAAGCTCGAGTACGTTTATGATGCGTTCAATTGTTTCAGGAAAATTGAAATTAATGTTAGTTATGCCCACTTTTAATAATATTACGAATTTACGACAATTGTTTTTTTAAATGAAACACTTTAGAAAGCAGTAGATTTACGTGGTTTAATTCAATAAACATGTTGAGTAAAGGGAATGTGAAAAAGAGTGGATTTATGAACACTTGTCATTAAAAACCCAAATTTTGAAACAGAAACACAAACAATATCTGAAAGTTTTCAAAATAAGACCTGTTTATTTAAGATCGAAGCAACCAGGTATTGCAGACACTATCTGTACATCAAATGTTCAGCGTTTTGAATATCTACCAATTTTTCTTCTTATTTCATTGCATAGATAGATAGTAGATGCATCGCTCAACATGTGACTTTGTTCTAAACCTCAGTACGTCCACGAGCTGTCTGTTGGTGTATTAGATTGGTGTCTGCATTCGCCTTGTTCATTATTTGGTGGGTTTATTTTTGCTTCGACCTTTCACTCTGTCTTTTTCCTTCAATTATTTTTCTAAGGTATGCATTGTGTATAAGAAAGTATACTATCTTTTAGCACCTTTGATTTTTAAAGGTATCTATATTTTTCACTCTCCTCAAAACCCTCTAATCTGTAATACTCCGGTCCGGTTTAGGTATATCCATCATTTTGTTGATAGATACTGGTGGCGATAAAGATGCTGGAGCACCACATCTCGAATGCTTCCAACCTGTGTCTTTTCTGTGTCTCTAGTTTATCGTTAAAGTTTCATCTCCATAAAGTGCTATTAAAGTATAGTAAAGTATAATTGCTAAAGCAATAAATTGATTTTTTTTAAATATATTTGTAGTTTTGGCGAACAGTAAAACCCCTCAGCAATGACCCATAAAAAATATGTAATGTTACAACACCATAATTCAACATTGTATTTTCACCCATGCGATGTCATAACGTAATAACATACTAAAATATTTTTCACTAATCTACCCACATCGATTTGCGGAGTACTTTTTGTGCTAAAAATACCGCAAACTAGTTTGCCTTGTGAAACATACAACTATTTGCGTAGGCCCTTCTAGAATTATTGTTTTCTCGGGTCAAAAAATATGTAGTAAGCATCGCTATCGGAGGAAGGGCCGAGATCCAATCGAGCTCCACCGAAACTATGAAAAATGTAACATTTAGTGCGGAGGAGCACGCGACCCGCCGCGGCCCGCGCCCTCGCACGCCCTCCGCCCTCCGCCCTCCGCCAGGGGTTGCGTTCGCTCTTATCCGGGCAATCAGCCCCAACAATACTGGAAATGTCGGTTCTTTTAATGGCGCCGTCGCGGTAAATCATCACAGAAAAGGGTAACAAATCAATTTATTCTGGAACGAAATCGAACAGGTTTTCTTTCATTTTTGTATAAATTTTTTATTTTGTTTTCATTCGTGTTTTTACGCGATTTTTTTTGATTATTCTGTTTAAACAGTAATGACCCGTATACACTGATGAGATTTTTATGAGATTATCGACTCGAGACAACCTCTGAGACAACGCTCAGTTTTCGTAATCCTCGTGTACGCATCATGAGATTTACCGTCTTGCTCCTCACTTTACGCTTGTCGTACGTCATTAATTGACGGTTGACGGAGTTGTGTACGCGTGTTGAATCCCACTTTCAGACCAAATGTCAGGTACACTGATTAGAGTTTTTGTCTTTTTCAATTAATCTCATGCTGATTTCTGAGTTTATCTCCGGGTCAAAGTCTCAACACGTGTACACGGTTTTAAAATACGTACCAGACGAGGGAGGCGCTGCGCTGCCACGGCATATGCCAGTACTGACCACCGCATAGAATGAAAACAGCGGACTGCTTGACCATGCGTGCCTTCAAGCCGACCTGATCCAAGAGGCCGCATCATTCGTCGCATTATACTAATTGCATGAAGAGTGAATAAATGTGCATTTTAATTATTGTTTTAATTTTGTATTGTTCGTACCTTTCTTGTGCTGATGAAGTTGAATCAATAAAATCTGTGAGGCGTAAAGCGAGCTAAACCACGACTACACGACAGATCAGAGGCCAGCCTGTCACCAACCCGTCATTATATCACCAGCCCGTCGATGATCCACACATAATAAACTGATAAAAAAAATACGAATTCCGCGTAATTTTTAGAGCGGTCGGCCGGGATGAGAGGACAGCGTGTCGGGGGATGAGATGACAGAAGGGGGGTTGTAAACGCTTCTCTAGGCAGTCGGTTTCGGGAAGGTGAGGGGATTACACGTGTGAGAGTCGATTTTGAACCGGAAAAAGGGGCAGATACATAGTGTTGTTCGGGGTACGAGAGGGGATTTCCTTTCGAGATTACAGAGTGGTCGATTAAAAAGTGAAGTTAAGAGGGTCTCCGGACACCTATAAGTTTTAGTTACATTTATCTCATCGTTTCGGACTAATTATGAATTACTTATTGGCCATGTAAATAATCATGTGCCTATGTACGTAATTATTTATCCGCAGAAGTCTAGTAAAATCTCATAAATCCCATTATATGTATCTGGTTCACAGCCTTTCTACGTAGGCTTTGTAGGGTATATTATATAAATTACATTCTTGATCTGAAGTAATAACTAGTAGATAGAAATGATTGAATTTATCGGAGAATCTTGTGTGTTTATTTACTTTGAAAATGCACGATCGCATGCGCAGAGCAACATGAGTTTTTATAGGTATAGTGAATGGCCAAAGTTTAGATTGTAGTGGTTCATAAGAAGAACCCTTTGAGCTTAGTAAGACTAATGTTGAACAAATAAATTGTTGTAAATTTATCATTATGGTATTTGCATGACCGGTGAATGAATGAATTTTATATGCAAGATGTTCTACTTCTGGGAATGTGGAAGAGTACGGATTGCCGGGTTGATCTAGATGGCGCATGGAGAGATATTAACTCCAATTGGCTAGGACAATCAATGTGGCCTTGCAGTAGTTTGAAGAGAAGTATTAGGTCAGCATGTGTTCGTCGATGTTGTAGGGTCTTCATGTTGTGGAAGTTTGCTGCATCTAAATAGGAGCCGAATGATAGATTAGATCTAACATTCCGATGTCGAATAAACCTATTTTGTATTCATTCTAATCTCGCAATATATGTCATCTGCCCTGGGTTCCAGATTTGAGAAACGTACTCTAAGTGACTACAAACGAATGCGTAATACAGTATGGATTTTGGAAGTGTTTGCAGGTTCGAAGTATGAATCCTAGCATTCTATAGGTCTTGGAGGTAATTTGGTCAACGTGATTTTTGAAAGTAAGTTTGCAATCGAGATTTATTCTTATTTTAACAATTGATCTATAGGTATTTGAACGGCTATAATATTTGGATATTTAGAATCTTTAGATATTTGATAATTGAAAACGCGGGTTAAAAGAACTGGGTTTACTACGGACATAACATGGGGAATATTCTTAACAACTAGATCGATCACGTTGGCCAAATTTAGATATTACTAGTATTAAGCGTACAATTTTTTTAATACTATTAAGCGTACAAATTTTCAAATAACACTTATTCATGAAATAAGTTGTCATTCACGAAGAGAGATCTCGGAGCTCACGCGATACAAGCGGGCGAATATATGTATTATATGTTCAGTTAAATAAAACATCAATTGTTGTAACATAGAATTACAGATACATCGACGGAGGCCAAGAGGGTATAAATTAATAATATTAAAACTATATTTTAGTTAAGTAGGAAAATTAACGGGTTCATCACAGCTTCACCCTCCCTTCTAGATTTCTCTCACCCTAGATAACATTATTCTCCAATATATAATATAAACTCTCTCGTTTGTTTAAGCGTGTAAGGTTGGTATCGACGGGCGGATTTTTAATTCGTGACAATGAAAGTGACCTTTCGGTTGGCAGATTTTCTCAATATATTTTTCAGGTTCTGGGCCCCCTACCGATTGGGAGCCTCGGGCCCCGTTCGGTAAATCTAGCCCTGTTCCTGAATAATAAATGGGGGAACCCATGGAATCCCGACCATATAAATATTTCCCATTATTTGACTCTCAATATCGTGCAGACCATTTATATGTACATTCGTGCATACACACATCACTCACCAGACTGCAAGATCCTTCGACAGGAATATCACGATTTTAATGCAGGTAATCAGAATGTGATTTCAGATTTTAGTACAATTTTTATTCCGACAGCTATTTCGCCAATGTGAGAATATTTGAGGACTGTAAAAATACTGGCAGGAAATAAAAACCTTAAATAGGTTCTATAAATCATATACGACTTATTTATACCTCGCTTTGAATACTTTGAACTTAAGTATCTCGTCGAGGCGAGCATTTTTAAAGCATCGCTTTGTAGCTCCAAAACATACATATTGTAGGTAATAAAAACTAAGACCTGAACGAATATTCGACGCTTTTGATATCAGGTGAGTTTAGATGTATTTGACATATTTCATGTACCGAGTTATTAATAGAGCATCACGCATACTACGCGACCAATATTTATTTATTTTATATATGTAAAATATATAAAAACAATAATATCCTTATCCTTAAAAATAACAAAATAATAAAGAAGAAAAAATAAAAAATATAGTATATGCCTTACATTTTTTTTAAATATTTGTGAAAAAATTACCGTGTGTATTTCCGTGCATCTTCCAGTTATACACAAATATGTTAGAATTTTTTTGTATCTCGGTAATGTAATATTCCATACATCAACGATATCATCTGCGTACTCCTTACCCAAGTTGTATACTGTGTAATGGAGAATTAAATTATACACCAATCATCGAAAATTAACTTAGGTACACTATATGAAATTACGTTGAAATACACCATGAAAAAAAATGTTCAGTCTCTAGAATTAGTAAAAGATGCCATGGCATGCAATTTTTCATCTAGACAATCCCTTTTGAAAAAACAAAATACAGTAATAAAAAATCGTTTGAAAACTGCATTAAATTGACTGACGTAAAGATACTCCTAATACACTACACCTTCAGTAGGAAAATATTGAATTTAATAAGATTTTTATGCAGATTGAACAAATAAATCGGATGCACGCATACAAGCAAACTTTTGCGCGCGGAAGGGTTGTCGGAATTAAAAACTCTAGCCGTGGGTTACGCTAATCTGTGTAATAACGGGTAGAATTTTATAAGGTATTATTATTTATATTATATTTATTTCCCAGAATCTATAGTAATTCGCTGGTATTTTGCTTGTACGCAGTGCACGCCTTTGAGATATTCACATTACTCACGATTATTATTATACTGTAATGTAATTCGATATTATTTGTATGTGATCAATGTTGGTGTATTCGGGAAGGTGTACAGCTAACTCACAGCATACGATACTCCTAATGCAGCCCCGGGTATAGCAGTTCAGTATCCCGCGCAACTTGTCCGGAACTCATTAATATATTCATAGTTCAGTGCAAACTTCTCAAATGCTTCCGATCAATAATTAATCACTTAAAAACGTCGACACCCAGCGCTGCAATAACAGCATTTGCATTGCAAATTTCACTAATAAATCATATGAGAAGTGTTCAAGTTACCCGTTATAAACTCCCAAGTTGCTGCTGACTGAGGGATGCACAATCTCGCTCGATGCGCGCTGTTAGGGACAGTCATTCAAAATAATACAACCTTAAATAATAAGAATAAGCGAAAAAGATCAAAAAAATCCTTTAAACATGAATTAAATATATAAATTAGAAAGATATACATATAAAATCAATTTAATCGAAAAATATTATTGTTGCGCCACCGGGATTCGAACCTGGATCTCTTTTCTAACCTAACCTAACCTAAAATATTGTCGCTGTTGCTTAGTTGGATAAAGCACCTCCCCCGGTTAGGAAAGAGATCCAGGTTCGAATCCCGGTGGCGCAACAATAATATTTTTCGATTAAATTGATTTTATATGTATATCTTTCTAATTAATATATTTAATTCATAATTAAAATATCACAGACCTATATTCTGAATAATTACAACTTCACAATAAGAATGTGTTCTCCTAAAAAAATAAATCCTTCACGTGCTCATATTTCATACGGTATAAAAAATAAGATATTGGTAAATATCGATGTCATTTTTTTGTTTAAGACCATATCTCCGTAGATGTGTAATTTTCGGGCAATTTAATTATGTTATATATAATGGGATTTGATTATGTGATGTTATTATATCTGACAGATACTAAAAAAGTTATGATCTATATTAGTCGAGCATTCCGATAAAGATAATCTCCGTTTATCTCCATGACGGTACGAAATGTTAACGCGTATCCCAGAGGCGTGTCTTAAAAAATTGGGGCCCTATTACAAAATGGAAGACTTGTGTACGTAAAAAGTAATATACTTTTAAAATCAGCAATGTTATCTTTGTGGTTAAGATTCATATTTTTATTATTATTAACCACTAATAAAATAGATTCAGTCAATGAAACAATATATGTTTTAGTTAGTTATGACATCCTGAAGAAGAAAATGGTATTTTTCAAAACCGGTAGATGTATTTAAACTCATTTTAGTGGTTAATAAAACAAAGATAATAAATAAAAATATAAAAAGTAATAATTGAATTTTTAAGCATTAGATTTAACTTTTTTTTTGTTTGTTGTGAAGTTGCATCTTCAGAACATAGCTCTGTGATATTTTAATACTAATACCCCGGTTGCAATGAAAATAATATCTACAATACAAGAGTACTACACCTGTAGTTTCGAGAGGTAGAGTCCCTCTTCATAAACACTAATTAACAACTTTATATTGTGTCACTCCTCGTGGTGCCCTTCTAATCTTGGATCCAGAGCCAGCTCGATTCTAGAAAAACAAGATGAAAGATCCGTAACATATATTCCAAACTTTCTCGCTTTGCCCAGGGTAGTAGTTGTAAATTGGACAAATCTAAGTAGAAAACTTTTGCTTTCCGCAAATTTTAATATTTTTCAGTCTCCTTCCTATTAACAAGGCATTTGTATGTAACTTTATCGTATTATTCTTAGAGAACAGAAATTGAATCAGAGGCTGGTGTTGATCTTTGTCAAATACAAACTTTCACCATTTTTGAGGAAGATTTTCATCATAAAAATATATCGTTATTGTCAACAATACCCCAAAGTAATCAATCGTGTTTGAAAGTATTATGGACTAGTTGTTAAGGTCCGTGTCAACAGAAGGAGGCACGATGAGAGAATCTCTGAGATTTTGTCGGAACACATCTCGATTTTGATCTAGAGATAAACTCAGAGATTGATAAAACAACGAGATTTGATACGTGGACACAAACTTTGCCTTAAATCCGATCCTTACAACTATCTATTCTGAAAGTTAACATAAGTCATTAAACATTAACATTTATATGTTAATAAATGTTCGTACTTTTGTACAAACATTTATTAATTTTTGCGCAAACTGCTGCTGGGGAGATTCAAAATCACTCAACTGATGAACGACAATGACGTTTGACGTACATGACGAGCATGAAGTAAGGCACGATTACATGGGATCACGAAAGCTAAGAGTTGTCTGCAAAGATCTCATGGGAGCAAAATCTATTATATCCGGTCGAAAATCTCTTAAATTCACATTCGTAAACGGGAGCCATTAGACTAAATTCTATAGAGTACAGTTCGTATATTTTTAAGCAATCTCTTCTTAATGTTTTCTAAATAAGTGTTGTTTTGAAAGAGATAACCTTATAAATAATATTAATGCACACTATCACAATGAAGGAATTTAATTCTAGGATCCCGATCCAGTTAACAGAATGTATTAATCCTAGAATTAGAATGCGTAATCTCCAAACTTTTAGGATTGAATTTTATTTTATTAATTACATTCAATATTAGTCACTACAATATTTAAAATATCGAGTCGACCTGTGTACAGTTTATGTATGTAAAAAATCGGAGCTAATTTTTCAACGTCCGGTGCGCAAATTTATCGATACACCTTCACTTCAGCTCTTCCAGAAACCATTGTAACATGTAACTACTTATTAATAATTCCTGCTAATGAAATCTCATTTAAAGAAAGCTTAACTTAACTGCCATACAAGTATGACTACATGCTGCTAATCATTTGATAGAAAATGGTCATGGTTTTGATAAAAAATTGGGATTGTCAATTTTGATATAAACGATGTTGGTCAGAAATTAAATAATTTGGAATCGTTGGAGATAAATAAAGCGTGTAAAACTAATCAAAAAATTATGAACAGCCGACTAAATTTAACTACGAGTCCCATTCTAAAATTTTTTCCTAAAAGTTATTCGAGTAAATTTGTATTTAGTAATGATTTGAGTTAGGTACTAAAAAAAAATTATTTTTAAAAATAAATTCTGGCAAAGAAACAATAATATATGTTTTAGTTAGTTATGACATCCTGAAGAAGAAAATGGTATTTTTCGAAACCGGTAGATGTATTTAAACTCAATTTAGTGGTTAATAAAACAAAGATAATAAATAAAAATATGAATTTTAACCAAAGTTAATATTGCTAATTTTAAATGTATAACTATAATATAGGTGTGTAGGTGTAAGCAAGCAGCAAGTATTATCGATAGAAACTGCTTACATGTTGACACTGAATTTATTGAAACAAGTTACAGTGTTCAATGATACTTAATAATATACTTTATATTTAGAGCTACCGCTACGTCCGTAAATAAGTTCCGCCTCTAGGTATCCACTACGTTCACCTCGATCGCCTGATTGCGTCGTCATGATTTAAGGCTGCTCGTTGGTAAATCACGAGACAAATATTTTATGACAATACACCCAACTAAAAAATTGTATTTTATAATCCCGGGACTGATCTCAGGATCATCAAAGTCGAATCCCAAAATCCTGGGATTGTGTTTTTTGGCTCAGGATTGGATTTACTAATAACAACACAAATAGACCATGTTATTTTGAAGTCTAGAACTATCCACACTCCACAATCATATATACATATATTATAGATGGTGGTGAGATTAACTAGCCAACCCCAACGTGTCACAAGTCTACCAATGTAGTTGTCCTTACTTAAAACATGAAGTATTTTACACATAAACTCTAATTTATACTCTCTGTTGAAGATGGTTTTCTCTTTAATACTCAGTAGAAAACAGACATTTCCAGAGAATGGCTAACATTAAAGACGACACAACACAGCTCATAACGGCGTATATTTTTAGAATGGAGAGCTCAGAAAAAAGCTTTCTATTGATATATAATATTATACAGCGTGTTCCATTTACTTTTACGATAAATAAACGACATAATGTCGTATTGAATGACAGCGGGACACAATGCCCCCTTTGTGGTGTCCATCCATTGTTCATGTCTCGGTGCTCTGTATTATCAAGTCGTCAATTATTATTATATGCAGTAAAACAAAATGCCTGCCACCCCAATCAACCCCCCAATACCCCACATCCGCCATTATCAGGCCGCCCCCTCACGCTTTAACACCAGATTGCTGATTTCTCATCGCCTGGTTCCGCATTATATACTGTCCCCATGAATTGTTTCCATATATTGGAAACATACCTGGACATACAATTATTTCTCATAAGATGACTGCTATATTATATGTAACATGATATCCATTTTTTTATAAAAAGCAAGCCATCAAAATTGTATAATATTTTTAAATAAATAAATAAGGTTGCAAAAATTGAATTTATGAAGTAGAAGATGCAGTCCGCCAATAACAATTATTTTGATAAAATATGTTGTCTTTTTCGTATTTAGTTGAAAACCGTATGCTAATTTAATGAAACAATAAGAAAGACATACAGAAAAAATGTATTTATTCATAGATGTATCAATTATTAAAGTGTACGGAATATAAATATTAAATTTGTCATAAACGTAATCGATTGCTTTAGTGGAATGTTAATACGTTTCACCCGATGGGAAGACGTCCAGGTTCGAATCCCGGTAGCAACCAAGTATTATTTCGATAAATAGATTTTCTTCTGTATATCTTATTAATTGAAAATTTAATGTGTATTAAAAATACCAAAGAATTATGTTTTTAAATTATGACTTCACAATAAAAATGCGTTTTCATTAAAAAAAGAAAAGCTGCTTCGCATGCATTGACCACTAGGCACTAGGCACTAGGCACTAGGCAGTGCTTTGAGTCCGCTACAATCACAGTATCATCTGCGTAATGATGGTTATTTAGTTTCTTCTCAACATTTATTACCAAGCTTGATACTTTTTGATGCCAATACAAGTTTCTTGTATTCGGATAACTTAACTGTTAATCTATTATCTCTTTATCGGCTGCCTTTAGAGTTTGTATCAGTTTTTCATATTGAACCTTATCAAACACGCAATTAATTAGCATTGACGAGTGGAGTCGATAAGGGAGTGCAAACTTCTGTACCGGCTCTAGGTTAGGGTGGGTCCTTCCTTCCTGACATGTCCAGAGTACGAGTAGTGCCTCAAACCGAAGTGAGTCTCTCCTCTCCTCTCTTGTAGTTGTCTCTCTTTTATTTCCGGTACCGAAATCTTTAAACTTTTTTTTACAATTGAATACTGCAGACTGCATCCAATCTGAAGTACTATAGCCCTGAACCTCACTTTATGCATCACCAAAGAAAAAAATTAATTGTTTTGTAACGAGTTCAGATATTTGACTTTTCCATACTTCCCAAAATAATAATGTTCGGATTATATACATATACAACTTACGGATTGCGCTGAATTTATTAAAGTTACCTCTATAAAGTTAGAAGTTAATTGTTTTAAAAAGTAAATGCCAGGTACGCGAATTGTTATTGGAAGTAGTTCTTGGAGCTGTCGATAAGAAGGGTGATCGAGGTTCAGCCCGTCCGAATGCTCTTGGCCGCGTCTATGTTGTTGCATGCCGTGGGTACTCCATGTTTTTATGGCCGGTAGGAGCTGACGCGCATATAGCGATAGCACTATGCGAATGTTATATCACATAAATGTATATTTTTCTTCAAAAAAATATATTTTTATTTCAGATATGATGTTAAAATATCCCATTTCATTTTCATCGGAACGTTTTTGGTATTATATTTATTCATATTTGAGTTAAATGGCTTTCGAAGATGTTCCGAGAGACACAAAGATACAGAAATGTGTCATCTGTTGAACACTCGCGTGTGCTTTGTTCCATTATAATGACAGGCATTATTGCTTGAACCGAGAGAAGACGCACAATGAACACATCCATGAACCGTGAGTGATGGACCCGGGAGCATTACTAATGTTCACCACCGAGTGCCTCGAGTGCTCTGAAAACAACACTTTCAGAGAAACCGGGGCATTTTCTATCCAAGTAATTCCATGTTGTAATATTGTAATGGTTAATTAATATCTTCCTGAATTAATATGTTAAGCTGTTGAGACAACGTTGACGGTAAAATACAGATAGCATATTTTAGAATGGTGGAGACGGCAATTCTAATTCGCCTCTGTCGTCGCTATTCCTGTCGCTGACCGAAGACGCGAGCGACATCTACGCAGTGAAGCCGCCTGCGGTCGGGCCCGATCGGTCATCCCGACGACAGTTCTTCCGCTCCGCCGCCCATCCCGATCGACGGAGACCGCCGACTCACTCTGCTCTATCTTTTGTACTATCCTATATTCAGGCCTATTTGCAATATTGAAATGAAGGTGATTGTTACACCAACCCTTAAAAATAGTGTTATATTTGAATGAGAGAGAGGGAGAGAGAGTGAGGGAGTGAGGGAAATAAACGTACCATAATCTGTCAAAACTATCTGTCTATTTTTGAGGGTTGGTGTAACAATCACCTTCATTTCAATATTGCAATTTTGAGAATACGCCTGATTATATCTGACTCAATAAACAACTCATTCATTCTCACCACCCCATTACCTTCATCCCCCACATGAATATGCATATGAAGGAAGTTACAGGAAGAACGAGAATAATGGATTGACTTCAAATTAAAATAACCTATTTACATTTAAAAATTGAATAATAAATGTATCGATTATAAAAAAGACTTCAGAATATAAGTTCCAAATTCATCGTAATGTTAATAGTAACGAAATATTTTTTTGATAAATAGATTTTTTCTGTATATCTTTGTAATTGATTAATTAAATTTGTGTTAGATATTGATATTTAATGTTGTGAAAGTTGTGAAGTTGCAATTTCAGAACACGGTTCTGAACTTCACAACAAAAATGTATTTTCAATAAACATAAAGGTTTTTGTTGTGACATCTTTTTTAGGTTTAAAATAAAAATATTTTGTTTTAGATATTTCGAAATAAGAGCCTCATTTAAAATAGTGTACTCGTAATATAATATATAAACGGTAGTTTAATTTCTAGAAATATATATTGTGACGTGCGCGCTCGTCCGCCGGCTAGTCAGCGGTGATGCACGTGAATGTGGTACTTTCCACAGAAATTACCTACTTACCTTTCCTGATCAATGCTCAGCTTATCACCCGCGGAAAGATAAAGAAAAGTGTGTTATCGACAATAAGAAATCGGGAACGCTTTCTAATATTAAAATAAGTTTAGATTTTAATAAATATTATATTGAAAAACAAAGAAATAGAACTAAGTTACTGCTGACATACTAAATTTGCTTTCAATCAAAATATACGGGACTAGAAGTGGTTTCCTTGTGGTGGAGACTAAATAAGTGAGGTTAGGTGTTAAAATATCTATTTCAATCTAGTTCAGCGGAGATGTGAGATATCCTTACTCGTGTGGGTCTGTGAATAGATGTCAATACAACTGAGGGCGTTTCAATAAAAGAAAAGTTGGTTTACACAACATTTAATTCTGTATAAGACCGTACAAACATTTGAACATAAATTTAATAATGGGGATGAGTATTAGAAATCAAGTCACAGTAAATACAATTCAGACTTTTTTTTTTTTTTTCCAATCCCTTAGAGTCTACGATACTCTGAGTACTCTACATGCGGCTAGACCGCCAAATCTACTACTACAAGTGCATCAGCGCTAATCGCTTTGACACTTTTACTAACTACCTTATTGTAATAAACATCATATGTGTTTTATATTAATACATGAATTGGAAGGGTAAAAAATTCTGATAAAAAACCCTCTAAACAATTTGCTGGAAGACAATTCGGACTTTAGTGCGCCTTGTTTAATTTAATTAGCACACAATAAGGGCTGCTTCTGCGCAGTCGCCACGTGGGCCAGATCACTCACTGAATTTACGTAGTATAATTGTTTAATACCTGGTGGTGCTGCAGGACACGCGGGATGGTGGACGGTGTCCAGGTGGTATGATAGCAACCAGGAATGCGGGCAGGTCACAGACAGCAGCAGAGGCGCCCAGCAAGGACATTCTATGGTGACACGCGGTGGGTGATGAAATTACACGAAGGTTTGCGGATCGGTCGGATTCTCGAGATGCTGCAGCGCGCTTATGATATTTAGAAGATTCTGAAATCGCGAAATGGGTGATACGTAAGAATTAGATATTAGAGCGGTATTTAGTTTTGCACAGACGAATCTTGCGGGGCCGCGCGGTACACTTTTCAAAGAAAGTAAACCGGAATTGTTTTACTATGTCACTCGCGGTCTGGATCACAGTATTTTACACAGTACATTGATCATTAAATGGTGGATTAAGATGGATAAGTTTCAAACCATAAGTTATGTAAAGAAACCTCAAATCTATATCCGACGATGTTGGTACTCAGAGCAGGCTGTGGAGAACCTTGTGATCCTTTGGGACGCGCACCCGGCGGAAGCGGATATTCAAAAATTTGTACGGGAGCGAGGGGCTAGACGTATCGCGCGATGTTCAATTGTTTATGGCGGTAGGTACTTGAATATTAAAATAGACTCACGACAGACTCTAGGTAAGATTTCAGGCTTATGCCTGATACTATTACTAAATTCAATACCAATTGCTACTTAAAATCAAACGATGATATTTATCCCTGGATTAAATAATGAGCCGTTATGCAGAAATACAATTGTGATACCAAGCGTTATGTCAATTATTGAGGAATGAGAAAATATGATGGAATGTAGCCAAAGATACTTTCCAAGGGTTCTTTCCGTGGCTGTCATCCTTCATGTATGACATCCATGTAGGTAGCTGACATCTCAATATGGACCGCATCTACCAAGGACATCACGGCATCCTCGTATAGTCATCCTTTCCAGTCATTTCAATTTCAAATTTCAAAACATAGTGTGAAACTTGACTGGCGTTCAAAGCAGGTAAATATTATTAAAGAAGCATTATATATTATATATAGCATTCATGTTATAATGAAGTTCTCAAAGAAGAATAGAAAAGAATCTCCGTTTCTGAAATGTAAAAAAATTCACAATGCATTTTACAGTTATACAAATTAAACACAGAGACACAGCAATCTCACTTACGCTTCCATTAAAAATCTGATATCGTACAACTATGTTTTGAAATATTAAGCGAACGTGGTTCGTCTATCTTCTAGAAAGATCTGACAGAAAAGAAGGGTACGTTCATCTACGCGGTCGATCGCAGCATTGCTATCGGGCAGACGGTGTGGTTGGTTTTTAAAATAATCATCAGTACTTACGTATCGTGAAACCGCAACGTCACAATATATATATACGTTACATTTCAAAATGCGCGGCATACCGAGAGCTGCATTACCGATCGGAGCTGACGCAGTTTCGTGGGGAGAGAAGGCGAGAGTGGAAGAGTGGACTTTTTGACAGGCGGCGGAGGAGGTCGGACGCGCAACCCTGGGCCGCACGAGAAAACAATGGTGGCGGACGCAGATACGAAGCTGTGGTAAATTTAATGGTAACACCCGGTTGTAAATCTGCGGGTATGCTTAAGGAAGAGTTTTGCACTGGACGTGGGACGAATGCTACCAAGTCCGTTGCCACTACCCGAGAAAAGTAGATTGTTTTAAACAAATTATGGTGGTTCAGGCATGTGACACGGCAGAGTCATCGACTGCTTCGAGCGAGATGTGTCCCTAGAACAATTTCATGCAACTTATGTAACATTGATGTATAAATATAGTGTAATTAATGTGTGAATCTGGACTTTTATTGTTAAAGACCATTTCCATCCTTCCGAGATTGACAGACGTTACCCGATGACTGAGTCTAGCTGATGGCGTGGTACGCTGGCGTTCGATTCACCGGTGCCAGCGCACAACGTAACAATATATATAATAACGTTTCGGTTTCATGATACATAAGGGCTGATATATATATACCATTAATTTATAATAATTTGTATCGTTAAGACATTTATATATAATATCACACCCTCGAGGTTTCCTCCACAGACAATTGTAAATATTTCTGGTATTCTGATACTCAAATCAATATCATCAAAGTAATACATAAACTCTGCAACAAAATCTCTCAAACAGCAATTAAAATTTATTTAAAAAAATATATATTTTTCTATCTTAAAAATTCCAGAAACAGGTCGGTAAAAGGGGCATTCTTTGAAAGATAAATATATCATGTCTCATCCCAACAGACGTATTACCTACATTTATTTAATTCAACCTTTATCATTGTCACAGTTTATACTTCCTTTGGCTAGTATTCTCTTCACTGTCAGTACCTACCTTCGAACCTCGCGTCCGCTCCTCGGCCACTGCGGTGGGTATCAGCAGACAGCCATGCCACCGTGACAACAAAATATAAGGCTTTAGAAAGAGGGTCTCACTTGGCCTGTACAGTGTAGACTTTATTGCGTGCATTAAATAAAGGGTATGTTTTACAACCCTACCAAAAAAGTAGCAAAAAAAAGTATGCACTGTGTTTACTTTACTCTGATGTCAATCATGTATCAAAGCTAATAATGTTATTTTTTGTCACATTTATTTTAAGCAACTTATAAATAAATTCGCAAAAATAATTCAAATAAACAAATATAAAATGTAATTAATAAAAATAATAAAAACAAGCGATTAATGTATTTATTTTAATTCATTTTTTTAGATAAGTACCTGTACTGAATTCATAAAGTTCATTACCTGCCTAATGAGGATAAAGAAAAAAAAATCGACATTTTTGTATGATGCGCGCAGGCTACAATACAAGTCAAAGGTTTTGATTATTATATTTCAATCTTAAAGACATTCTTGAAAAATGCGAACAAATCCTTCATGTCACATTTGACAGTGACATAGATAAGTAAATAATCCATATAGTGCGACGCGATATGACCATGAAATGACAAGATGCTTTTATTATCTATGACAGGATGGCAGATGCTCAAAATATTTGCCAGCCGTAATGCGATTTCGCGTACTTTATTTACATAGATATAGATGGGGAATCGTAATATTATTGTGGATTATGGAACAAGCCAGTCAGTTTGGTCATTGATTTAATTATTTCCTCAATATTTACATATATTCAATTTGAGTAGTCTGTCTGTTCGATGTCTCCGAGATGTGATGCTGGAGGCGAATGCTATGTATCCCGTGAAGCCGTGATTCTTCACTACGACCAATCCTGTTGCCAATTTTATGTTTTGACAGATTATGGTACGTTTATCTCCCTCAGTCCATCACTCTCTCTCCCTCTCTCTCATTCAAATATAACACGGACGTTAATTTACATACTGTCTATTTTTGAGGGTTGGTGTAACAATCACCATCATTTCAATATTGCAATTTTGAGAATATGCCTGATTGTAGATCCTAAATAAGCAAAGAACTTAAAAAGTAAATTGTTTATTTCAAAAGAATATTAGTAATAAATATTTAAAAATGGATATATTTTGTCAATGGACTTCACAGTCGGATGCGAGTTACGATCCCAAAAGAGACCAAACTGGCTGAAAATGGAATAAACAAAAATGAAACGGATGTTAAACCACGATATATCGGCTGTAGAGACACACAGGGAGTGTCAGTGACTTTTGGATCGGCATTGTTTATGGAATGTTCGGCTGGTTTTATTGGCGTCATAATTTTTCATATAATATCCCCGCTATCAAAGTTGGCAGCTCACTTACCGTCGTGCCGACTAACAACAGGGTGAACTGAACATATTATATATTTTACGAATGATTTCCGGAGTTAATGTGCATTATACATGCATGCATTAAATAATGTTGTAACAGTTATTTATTATATTTGTAGACACCGATAAGAAAAAAATACATGTGATGTTTGATCGTACAGAGTACAAGCAACTCGTTTGCTTCCACTAAACAAAAGAACACCATTTGACCTTAAAATAAAATTTAGATGTCGTTTAGAGTCCAAAACAAAATACATTGATAGGTATACGAGGTGGGGTGAACAACAAGAAAGACACATTTTATGCCGGGGTTGTATGATATGTATTTGAAATTATGATTATGTATTTTTTCGTTTATCTGATTAAGGGTTGAATGTTATTTTTCTTCTTTCACGGCACTATATCCCAGGGTGAGATTTGACCTCCTTCACAAGTGCTCTCCATCGACTGCTATCCCTGACCATTCTCCAGTTCCTAGACTCTCCCATCCTGCACCGTTATTCTTCCACACAGTCAACCAACCTCTTTCACGGTCTGATTATAGGTGACTTGCACAAAGGTATTCATTTGGTGTCCTGTCATCTGGCATTCTTTTAACATGGCCAGCCCATCGCAGTTTTTGGGACCTACAGAAACTTACGATTGTTTTTTTGTTCAATTAAATTGTCGATCTCATTATGATTCATTTTTATTCTGAAACTTATGGTAGAAATATGAGTAAGAAAGGAAGGCACATACTTGTCGCCTGCCGGATGCTAATTCATTGATAGATTCCTCTCCACCACATGAACAAGCGTCGCAGGGGTCTATAATGTTAACACTTGCGAAAAGGGTTATTGAGTATAAGTGGAATTAAGGTAAGATTATTTTCACTAAAAAGCGGAGTGAAGCAACGGTAGTGTGTCCGTATAAAGTTCTAAGCGCACTGAACTTGCTGCAGGTGATAGATTTTAAATTACTACGTCATATTCTTTCTTCCCTGTGCTTAACGATAGGGAAAGGTAAGAAAGGGAAGGATATACGTAGATTAAAAATAGGGTAAATAGAGAACTGAATGTATGCTCGAAAGGAAAAATCAGAAGATTTTTGTTGGCTGGTTTATGTGAGAGCTCCAATGTTTACCCAATACCTTCGTGTTTTTTCGTATCGCGGAGTGCAGTATGTTGGAATGTTTGATAGATGGCAGGTTATAAAAACAGAAATTACTGACGGTTTATTGAAGTGAAATAGTGCAAAAGTAGACGTTAACACTAGGTGCTCGAACCCAGATCAGAGGCGACTTCTAGAGCTGTCGCTTGTGAAACGTCGACGGGTAGAGTGGTTCTAGTGGTGACTAGGCCCGTCCGGGTGCAACTACCGCTCGTGTATTGTTGCACGAAGTGGGTACCTTGCGTATTTATGGCTGGTGGGAGTTGTATTGTAAGTACCGCGTTACTAAGTGCGTTTAATTTTGTTGTACGATCTCTGGATCACACGTTTATAACATTTTACATAGGTGTACTCGTCGCAAAATTTTTAAAACAAAAACAAATTAATTATTTTATTATTCACAAATACAATACACGATGAATGAAAGCTCTCTTTGTATTATATTTTAACCGTGTTTAGAGACAAATAATCCATAGTTGGCAGTGTTTTCTTCGTGTATTTATAATTTAATTTCAGTAGGTATGAAAAAATTATAAAACACGTATAAAATAATGGGTAGTGCACAGTATTTCAGGGGTAGATATATATTAAAAATAAGAATCGAAAATGTTCAAACTGTACGTGCCTAATCTCAACCAAATTAGATATATAAGTAATTTAAAAAGTCGTAGATATGTGATTTTATCGAATTGAAATATTTTATTGATTCCAAGTTCATACATGATTCATGTTATGAATACAAAAAATTAAAAGTCATCAAATTTCAAGCGGCCAGACTATTTTTGTTAAATGAAACAATGATGGGTCAATTACATAAATATATGTAGATTTAAAGCTTAACATGACTTTTTAGGAATCTCATAAAATAATATCTCGCGTAACAGTACAGAATTTGTACATACTAAATTAATTAAATCAGGAATCCACCCGTAAAATATTGTGGACTAGGTCTGCTACACCCCGCAATATAATAAATGTAGTTAAATATAAACAACTACAATAGTTACTAATTATCAAATGCAGTAAAAAAATAAGAAAATGAAATACATATATTAATAAAAAAATCAGAGCTATGCAATTATATTCCTCTTCAAATACTTTGTAATGAAAAAACAAATATTTTAAAAACTACTATCAACTAAGTAAAACAAAAACAATGTATTTATTTATTAATACATCATTTTAAACTTTTACTGGACTTTACCCGTTCTGAGGTAAACATTTTACACTTTTAAGAAAATTAATTAATCAATTGTAATGAAATTTTATTGAATTTTGATAAATCGCTTAGAAATATATTCAAAAAGAATTATTTATAGCCAGTAAGCGGCTTTTACCGATTAAGAAATAATGTCTAATATAGACTTATAACTAAGTAACTAACCTACCTTCACGCCGTTTCCCGCAGAGGTGAGCGGGTAGACTAGAAGCACACTCTTCTGTCCTGGCATATCACACTTTCATATTTTTTATATCTATCTTTCCAAGTGATAATATCTAAATTAGTTTTATTAATTGAACGAATTCTACCGACCAAAGAAATGTAACAAATATGTTCTAAATATGAATTAAATATATTAATTATAAAGATATACATATAAAATCAATTTTATCGAAAAATATTGTTGTTGCGCTACCGGGATTCGAACCTGGATCTCTTCCCTAACCGGGGGAGGTGCTTTATCCAACTAAGCTACAGCGGCATTATTTTTAGCGACAATTTTTCGACCCTATATGTTACCTTTTTGAATTTAATACATTTAATCGTTCCATCATTTGACAGAGCCATCTACCTTATTAGCGCAACAACAATATTTTTCGATAAAATTGATTTTATATGTATATCTTTATAATTAATATATTTAATTCATATTTAAAATATCACAGACCTATGTTCTGAATAATTACAACTTCACAATAAGAATGTGTTCTCCTAAAAAATATGTTCAAATATTAATATATATATTATAATAACATGAAATGTTAAACATACGGTAAAAGCTTTAAAATCTCCAAACAAACCGTATAAATTGTGAATTGATTGGAAAATAAAAAGTATCAAATAATATTGAGTCTGATATCTTCAGCACCACCCCGCGTCGCGGCGGCGCCGGTGCGTGATCCGCGACGGTAATAAAATCCAAAAGTCGACCCGTTTATCCGCTGGTGCTATTTGCAAAGCCGCGGCCGTAAAATGTTTAACAACAAAAATAGGAACCGTTCATTATTGCAAGGAATTCGAATGAAAATGAAGTAAACACTCCTTTAGTATTCCCGCTGGGAGTTTAGCTGGGAGATCGCTTCAAACGCAATCCAAAAAGGAGTCGGAAAAGCTCCGTGCTCAACCGAGCGCTTTGTTTCATCCCATACGGCCGTGCACGCACGCACTTATCTGAATCAAGCGAGGCTTTTATGTGAACAATATTTTACCTTTGAACAGAAATTGTTTTGTTGTCAATTCAGTACGCTTTGTACATTTATAAGTTGCTTTTTTTGTACATACACACTTTTTTGCGGGCTCGGCGCGACAATTGAACCAACACAATGCCGTTGTTTCTTTTTTGTATTCACTGTCACTTTTTTGTTATTTATTATTTACACAAATTTTATATTTATAAAAATTGAATATCTCAATTATCTTTTGTGTTTAATATTTGTTTAATTTTCGCCTGGATTCTAACAAAGAAAGGTGAAGCAACAATAGATGTATATATTTTATTTATGCTAGACAGGTTAACAGATAGTCAACCACCCTGATAGGTAGACCTACAATTACAATGTAAAAACATTTAACATGTTACACATTTAAAAAAACGTATTTTAATTTAGGAAAATGATCCAAATATTGAAACTACCGTACAAGTACAAAAGCGCATGGATTACAAGGTCAACATTGTTGGATCATGTGAAGCTCGACATTCCTCAGCGGTCGAAAGTGAATAATATGAATTTCATTTTAACTGAGCCTGCATCATGGAGAATATAGTTAAAAAAAGGATTCTCGTGGAAATTTTCGGAAATGTAAAATGAAAAGAAGTGTGACGAAGGCATTATAACCAAAAACTAAAGTTCATAAAATTAGAGAGGCTTGCTGAAGAAGACGACAAATTGGTAGATCCAAAATTAGGTGGCAGAGCAATGTACCTGTAGACCTGTCCATTCAATCACCAATTGATGATACGCAGCATAGAGAAAAATCTACACAAATTTGAAAAGCCAAAAATTATTATGATGATGATTTAATAATCATAAATTACTTCCATATATAATTTTACCTTCTTAATTTTTTTTTTGACAAATGAATGGAACACTAATTATAATAATGGGAAGCAGCTGAATGTGGATGACACAAGATAGAGAACAATGGCAGTTATTCACTGAGAGTTGTGAGTGCAAGTAGTGATCACTAACAGTGAGTTAATCACGATTATCAAGTTGCAATCGCTGAGCGTGATTTAATATTGATAATAAGTACCGATGTCGGTGTGACGGCTAAACATTCGTCATTCGACGAACAATCATAGATATTCTGGAAACTAAACTTAAAACATCTAAATAACAAGTTTACAAATAATTTACAATTAGCTACTCTTGTGAAGACTAGTAGTTTATTTCCATAATAATTTTGAAATGCCTGTTCTAAAAATATTGAAGATCTAAAAATATAATCTTAAAAGATACGAACAAGCTCGTGCTGAAGGAATGAACAGAATAATAAAAATTTTGAACAAATAATTGAATACGGAGTAAATATTTCATTATAATTTTCAATTAAAATACAATCTTAATTTATTTTTACTGAAAATGATTTAATTCTGCAATCTTACAAGATACAACTTCTATTTACATTTCAATAACGTATTTATAATAAATTCGCGGTGGTTAAAGTAAAACTTAATGTATTATTTATTTCTATATTTTTTTTACCTCTGTAGCAAATTATTTTTTGTCAAAATATTTATTGAACGAATTTTCGATTTCAAATAATTTCAAAATATCTGATAAATGTTTTAGATCGTTCCTAAATATCTATCATCAGCAATGTATCTATCTGCAAGGGACGCTTCGGTGAACGTCGATAAGTCTAAGGTTTATGTTTGGTCAGCAGGAGCCATGGAGCCTTATTAATTCCGCATTAACAGCGTCTAACTACCCCCGGGGGAACAGCGAGAACCTAGGGGTAGTTAGCGCTTCCACCATCCAATCATCGCACGTTCATTAGGGATGATACGTCTAACTAACGGCTTCACATTCTCGCACCAGCAAAAACTATCATCTGATTCCACAGCAAAAATTTTTGGTCCAAGGTCAAGGTAAGTTTGTAGAACTCCACAATCACATATGTGAAAATAAAATACTTGTTTTCGATTATACACGTTTAATTAACTTGAAACGCATTTCGTATTGTAACGGCATTTTAAATCTAACAATTCAACTCAATAATTTGTAAATACAAATTCAATGTATTTTAGAAAGATATACATATAAAATCAATTGTATCAAAATGTATTGTTATTGCAACCGGGATTCGAACCTGGACCTCTTCCAATCTGGGGAACGTGCATAAACCGATTATGCCACAACTTCACGACAAATTTTCTGGACCTATATGTAACACATTTCAAATTGATACATCTATCTTTCCATTATTTGAAAGCCATCTACTTTATTTTTATGGAATCTCAAATACCTTTGAGTAATTCTATAGATGACGCCAGAATAAAAAATTCATTTTTATTAAAGTTTTGACACATAAATACAATATTATTAGGAATACATTTTTTGATGAAATTGATTTTAGATGTGTATTTTTCTAATTAATACATTAAATTTGTATTTAAAATATCACAGACCTATGTTCGGAATAATTACAACTCTTAATAAGAATGTGTTCCCCTTAACAATAATTTTTATTTATATTAATGTTAATCTTTAGTTGAAGGACAGCTGTATAATTTTATTCAGCGTAATGGGTTAATTTTCTTCGTCTTCTTCTACTTAAGTAATCCACCCTTCAAGAATGACTAGTGCTGTGCGTGAATAAGTACAATATTACTATACAATCGGACGTCTTTGCATAATATTACTGTACGCACCTAGGGAGGAAATTATTTAATAGCTTACCTGAAAACGTTAGGAAAATTAGTGACACTAAACAATTATCAAATGCCATTAAAAAACACTTTAAAAAGAAACATCTACCCTTAAACTTTTAATATTATTTATATCGCTAATTCTATTTATATATATTATTATATAATATTTACGAATCTTGTAAACAATAGTTTTTGTTGTTACACATTTCACTTCTCTACACGAGCAGATAGCGTTGTGCGAAAAAAATATTATTGTACATTATAATTGGTGTACCCTAGTGGATTAATTTTCATTTATATTATTTATCACGTGACATGCGATGAATGTTATTGAATGTTATTAAGCATTTGGTAAACGTTTTGAAATACTTAAGGAAAAATATACTGTTCTAAAGCATATACTCGTATAAGTATTGGTTTCAGAAGGTAGGTAATAAGCACATATGAAAAACCAACGGGATTATTTTTGTAATAAAAAATAATGTGTACTATGCATAATATATTCTAAATCAGAGAATTTTAATAGTTCAAAAAAAAAAACCTTAGTTTGGGACTACGAAGGAAGAAGGAGAAAAAAGTAATGAACATGAAAATATATTATATTAATATATATCTCGTTTTCATAGACTTTTCTAAAGTTAACTGATGAAATTTACAATTAACTTATTAAAGTAATTCAGCGCTCTCAGGAGCAAGCAGTAGGTAGAGTTGTTGCATAGCTGTGCACTTTGTAAAACAAGACATAAATTTAGAGTGAAAAAAATGGCTCCTTTTTCATCCATCATTATATAAAAGCGTATCTTAATGACTGCCACTTCTCTTTTTCGTTGCTTTTCTTTTTAAGTCATCATCATTAGGGTCCAGTAAGATGGGAGACGACTATGCTTCGGTTTCCAGTACAGAACCCCATTTTAGCACCTCATTTCCACGACAGCTGTCGCTTCTATTGGGCCAAGTAGTGAAGTCGCGTGAGACTTTTGGGTATGAGCTAAATATATGTAAAACAAAACATACGTTTATTACAAAGTAGAATGTAATTAGCGATGAAAGTATTTATTTCAGAAACAAAATATGAAAAAGTGACCAACTGTTATATAAATAAAAGAAGGGATCGATCCTTCTGTTCAAATCAAAATTTATCATCACGAAAAGATATTGTAGATAGATCTAAACTTCCGATGACGAATGCGAATGGTCAGGTGCTACGTATTCTCGGAATCATTTTATGGAACATAAGCGTGGATATTTACCGAAGAAATGATAAGGCGATTTGAAGCATCAGAATGCTCCAAATCAGCAGTATCAGTGTTATAATGAATATAGAATTTTATGAAGGAAATAACAATAAATACATCGAACGAAACAAAATGTCTCATTAATGTCTTATCGTCTTATATATAATGTCGGACAATTAATGAAGCATCCAGAGAAGTATCAGATCTTGCATCTCATAATGGAGGGAAATATTGATTGAAATCAGAACCCCAGTGTTCAGAAAAAGTAGAACATCGGAACTGAACTGAACCGATAGTTTGTCCAATCTGTACTCTAAAGCTTTTCCGGGCCGTAGTGTATGAAATAATCTCACCCCGCACCATAGCCAAGGTCCGTTAGGCCTGAGAAGTTGTAGCTATATTATCCCAATGCTGTTATTTTTTAATGTACTCAGAGCATAGGAGCAGCTTGCTGATTCACTTTACTTATGAATGAAACATGTCTCATAAGTGGTGTCGAATGAAGCATGTCTCATAAGTGGTGTCGAAGTGTAGTTTCAGATAAGATCACCATTGGTACAAATCTTTTGTAATAAGGTTCTTTATAATTTTAGCTTTGAATAAGTTTACTGTTCAGTGTTTGCTGATACGCCATCCTCTTCACATGACCTAATCACCGAAGTTTTTCAACATTTATAAACTTTGCGACTCGTAGCTCATTAAGGCCCGTGTCCATGATGATCCTCAATGAAACTTTGTTCTCTGAGAGCTTTTAAATATAGAACTCATTATTTTAAAGCCTACGTTAAAAGTTAATTATTATTATAGCCCGAGTAAAGCGCGTAAAGGACAGTACAGAATTGAGCACAAAGCGGGTTATAATTAATTGGTGCATGTATTTTGCATACAAAGTAGAATCGGTACAAATTAAAGACAGATCAAAGTCTCATCTGTTGACATACACCATTACCAAATACAAATACAGTTTGGAATATAATATGTTTGAATTCCCAGTCTACCAATCTTATCTATAACTTATTTAACTGTTAACTCAGTTGAAAAAGTACTTATTTTAAATTTGTAAAAAGGGTTCAAGACGTAGAGTATATTTAGTCTGTCCGACTCAGCCGGAAGAACAGAATTTAGCATCCACAAATCATCGATAAAAAAGGTCCTCATCTCCACCGTGTGTTCCACGTCCTAAGGCTTTATTTAAAACCCCGAGGCCTCCGCGCGGGCCGCCGCGCCGCGCTGTCGCGTGACAAATAAATTCGTTTAACTGAAAGAACGTGGTTTTGACACTGCTAAAGGTCACGAAAATTACTCCTGACAAGGAAACGTTCAGCGTGAATAAGGTTGTATAAGGCTGTGTATATTCCGTATCCCTTCACCCCCGTCAACTTGTATGTGTCAACATAAAAGCGAGGAATTTTATATCGTCACTCCTTGCCCGCTCGCGATATTTTATGGACGGTTGAGCAATATTAACTACGTTTGGCACATTTCTGCCTTTTAGGGTTTAGAGAAGAAGTCACGCCACTGGAGTGTCGTAGTACATTTTTTTAATTTATTGCAAAACGAGCGTTGGATCATTAAAACTTTAAGGAATTAATGTACGTTGGCTGGTTACGTACTCAAATACAGGTTTCATGTGCGCTGCTTCGTAGTAACCATGACAGGGGCCAAAGTGTTATCGTGAAACAAACCATAATGCCATGCATCCATTTCTAAGCTCTAAATTCAGCAAAATTATATTATACTCGTCTGTGGAGGGTGTTTCTGGTGGTGAAAATGAAACGCGAAAGAAATGTCTTCTCTATGCTTAAGAATGAACGCTGTATGCAGATGTCGCTCGCATCTTTGGTCAGCTGAGGACGGTGACGATGACTGTGAATTTGAATAGCATCCCCACATGTTTATTAAAAGTACCTAATTGACATAATATGTTATGTAATTGAGTCACTTCCTTCAGAAACAAATCTCCTGCGTAAACCGAGGGCATTACCAAGGGTAATATTTTCAAAGTTATGTTTAGGGCCATAATGATATACAAGAACCATCCAGCTAAAGCTATATTATTGAAGATGCCAAAAAATTATTAATAAGAAATTTACAGTTTGGCAGAAGAATAATAAAAATAGTACTAACATGTTGACAATCTTACCGAGAAGATAATACTAAACTGATATCTTATTAGTACAATACGTATGTTAAGAATGTATATTACGATCATCTTCTTTTTCCATTTTCACTCTCTAGTTGAAGCAAATGGCAGCCGCAAAAGTCATAATATGTTATAAATCCATTTCAATCCCACGCCTTGTAACGCCAGGTTCGCTGGTATGTGAGCTCGCTTCTTCCTCTTCCGCTATATCCGTTTCTTACTCCAACGCTTCTCAAGACATCAAACCACCGTATGCCAAGATTTTTCCATTAGCACCTGCTCTCAAAATTTATTAGAAAATATTTTGGCATTGTTGAGATTCCAGGATTTACAGTCATAGAATAGAACACTGGCAAAATGCAATATGGCAAATACAAATTGATTCACCTGGACATGCTTGACCTTTTGCAGATATCCTCAAACAACACTCGCGTCATTATTTCTCATCATTCTCTTCTCATTCGTTTCACAAGACCTTTCCGAAAACTTAATTTAATTATATGATTGCTTTTCGTCGCATCCTCCATCGCTGTTAGTGCCGGTAAAAAACATATACCAAAGTAGCCAACATATCGAACATGTTTTTAATATCTCTAAGTTAAGATGACTTAATTGTTTTCTCTTTCATATATTCAATACGCAGTACGCAAATATATATGCAATTTAAAATGGAGTGTACATTGTCTTTATTACGAGTAAGAAAAAACATATATTAGCAAAATTGTATGAATTTTTCCAACTGTCAAGTGTTTTGACCATCTGTCATCTTTCGTAGTATATCATCTGTCAAATATATGTTCGTAATGTTTACGTCTGTTCGATAATTTTTTATTCTAAACATGATCTGAGTTTTTTCAAGAATGTCTTTAAGAGGAACACGGTTTGTACAACCCCAGGGAGAGCAATGCAGAATTCACTAGCAGAAAAGTAATTACTTATTGCTAGGCCCCGCGGGTGGCTATTATGGTACCTAAGCGCTGCGCGGCCAGGGCTTCCGTAGAATCTATATTTCATCTAAAGAAATATAATAAGGGTGCACAATGCGCCATTGTTAAAGCACGAAGATGTATGAATATGAACGAGGAGAGAATTGTTTGTCTGGACAGAAGTGTATGGTGCTCTATCCTCCCTGATCACCCTCGCGGAAAACAGCGTGATGATAAGTATTGTCTCGCTTTCCTGTTTCTCAAATGACATCACTATCGACTTGCCACCATCATCAGTTCACGTTTCTTGCAGACATTGTACAACTTACTCTGTATAATAAATGTATATAATGTTTTTTTTTTTTTTTTAGGAGAACACATTTTTATTGTGAAGTGTGTGTCTGTGATATTTTAAATATGAATTAAATATATTAATTAGAAAGATATACATATAAAATCAATTTTATCGAAAAATATTGTTGTTGCGCTACCGGGATTCGAACCTGGATCTCTTCCCTAACCGAAACGATTAATGTATTAATTAATGGAACGATTAAATCTATTAAATTTAAAAAAAAGGTAACATATAGGGTCGAAAAATTGTCGCTAAAAATAATGCCGCTGTAGCTTAGTTGGATAAAGCACCTCCCCGGTTAGGAAAGAGATCCAGGTTCGAATCCCGGTAGCGTAACAACAATATTTTTCGATAAAATTGATTTTATATGTATATCTTTATAATTAATATATTTAATTCATATTTATATAATGTAAATATCTTTTATTTTTCTCTACTGATACTGCATCATCTGCTTATAACAAGCAACTACCAGTTCATTAAGAAGGTTTTAATATTCTAGACATTTCAGTTAATTATGCAGTTTTTCATATTTCACTCGTTCCAGTTCGTTGTGTACTTTTAAATTTCCAGCCATATTTGATATGGGTATGACAAAGGAGAGGGATAAACTTTAAGCATATTTACTGAATATGTATTTTAAATGCTGAAAACAGTTTAAACAATGAAATGTCAATAGGTAAAACTTCAAGCACACATTTCAAGTGTGCATATATAGAATTCGCATGTTGGCATATATCTTGGAGACACGCGGCATAATATCCTAGAAAAGTATACATACACAGAAGACTTAGAACAGTGTGCGTGGTCGAAAAGTCCGTACAATTTAGTGCTTAACGTGGCGTGCAATGATTGGCGTGTTCATTTACTCATCGTATTTAGTTACACATTTCTGTTCGCTTCGTCGGTTTTAAAATTCCACGGACTCCGGTTAAATTGTGTAGATTTTAATATCTCACACGTTCCAGTACGTTATATGGGTTTTAGTATTTCACTAAAAATACCACATAATATCAAAGTTTTCACCGGATTTAAACGGATTGTATTTTCATAGATAAGGGATGAACGTTTTCATGACAATCTGAAGTAATTTTGACCGGACGCGGAATTGTAACATCGCGTCACTGTCACTCGCCGTTGACGCGCGTCATAATTTTTTCCCCCAGTATTATTATGGCCGCAGAGTATTTCCCGCGCCAGATCGACACCAGGATAACAGATTACGGCATAGCGGAGAACCCAATGTTGAAAACCGCCAAACGACACAAAATGAGGCGATTTATAATATATTATATTTTTTATGCTCGCCTGGTACAGAAGGCTCGCGGCTTTTACGTTTAGAAGCGGTTTGATTTTATATTCAAGTTACATTATTTATTCTCGGAAATTTTTTCAAGTAAATAACATTTATAGAACAATCGCCAAGATTCAGATATGATTAATAAACATTTTATGCCGTTTCCACACACTCCATAAAGTAACTGAAGTACGTGAAATATTAAAACCTACAAAACGAACTGAAATGTGTAAAATATTAACCTTTTAAATACGATAAGTGAGTTAACACGTCAAGGCAATTAGAATCTTTTATGTAGAGTTATTCTGCCGCGTCTCCAACTTTTTATGGTAACATTTATTGCAGTCTTATAAGCTTTCATAGACTGCCCCAAAGACTGCCAATTCTCTCTATCGTCAGCCTCTTGATCTCAGAGATCTTCCATAGTTAGTCTTTTATATTGTTCTATGCGACACATTTCATTCGTGTATAGTCACACGTCTCTGGTCTGTATATGGTACTGAGAGAATAAATCGTTCAGTACATGTCATTACACTGTCTGTTCTTCGTCGCAAGTGATTGTTCCAAGAAGGGTGGCACGGTTATCTATGTTATTATTTAGTCCACGTTCTCTACATTCTATGCTTCAGCATTCCTTTTCTGTGTTCATTCTTGAACATTCTTTAAGTAGCAACTTCGTGTCACCGTCATGACCAATAGCGCAACAGGCGGAGCGGGCCGGCCTCTTCATGTAAGTTTCGCGTCTAATTCGTGGTTATAACGTGTATGCTATACACGGTTTTCATTTTTGGCACCAAATATCCTTCTTGGTATCTGACTTTCAAGGCCAGTTTTATGCACCTAGTTTATGTCTCAATACGTGCATCTCAATATCTGCAGACTAATTTCTTCGTCTAGTATTTATCATTTATTTCCATCAACACTTCTGTGGGCCTTTACATAAGAATAAAAATGTATTTCATTTTTAATATAATATTTCAATATAACAGTTTAACCTTTACCATACCATGATATAAAATATCCGAACGCAGCCGTGCTGTCAACTCGTGATACCGTAAATAACAGTTAGAAAAAAATCTTTTCATTAGATTAAATGGCTTTAATGGCACAAATTTACTCTAAATATTAAGCATTCAATTTTGAAAAAAATGATTAATTACATAATTTAGAGCATTCATTAAGTCCTGTATAATGTGTCTTTTTTTATCTCTCTTCATTTAATTAGTGAGAAAGAGACAATTATATTTGTATGTTTGTTGTTCTTTTCACTGTTAAAATAGTGTGTGATCTCTGTCTATCATGTCACAAATTGTATTTTTAACAACGTATTAATTTTACAATGGATTGAATGGAAAAAATAATTGTTTTTGTACGATTCCCTTTTCATAGTTGGTTTTTCACTAGTTATACTAGGCGCTAATATTTTCTTTAGGATTATCTAAAATATGAATTTAATGTTGCATGTATTTACCGAAATATTACTGGTTTAATTATGATGGTCGACCTGTGTTACTGCATGGTTTGGGAAGGGTTAAATATAACTTTAAAAAATTAAAAAACTAAGTATAATTTACCTACTAATATTTCAAGAAATTCAAGTTGTTACCGAGCCGATGTATCCGTATTATTGGCGAGTTAATAGCATCACTATTTATATGTGTTCCTACAGAGAATACTTCATGTTGTCTCCTTTGAGTTGGTACTGTATACGAAACCATTTGTATCAACTCAGGATAGTCCAACATGCTATTGATCATTTTATATAGAAATACTATATCGCTCATATATCTTCTCCATACTATTTTTTTCAAATGAAGAAAACTCATTAAATAATCGTAATTTATTTCCTCTTATATAGTTATTTTTATTGAGTTTACTTTTTCTTTTCTTCTCCAACATTATCAATAATCTTTTTTTTACTGATGGTTTATGTGCCACGTTATACATCCATACAGTGCTAAGCTCCAAATAAATGTTTGGGTGAACTGTTTAGTTTTTTGTTTATTTTTTGGATTAGGACACCTTTTTATTGATCAAATACTCGTTTAGCTATCCCTAACTCAATACCTTTATCTGTATTGATTCTCGAATTAAGATTATGTTTTTAATAAGGAAACCGAAAATAATTATAATTGTAATAAACATTTGCTTTTTATTGAGAAATGAGGCAGGAAAGGAGAAGTGTTCCACGTTACTAAAAAAAAATGTACCTGGTCTGGCAGTTATACCACTTTAGTTTTAAATTATTAATGATTTACCTAGCCCAAATTTTGTTTTACCTTATTTTATTAGTTACAATGTTTTCTTAAAAAAAAAATTATGTGTGTTTATTTCTGCATAAATTTATTTTTGTTTATGTCATATCTGATTGTGTATTTCTTTAAATAAAGTTTACGGGGGACATTGAATGGTTCTGAATTACAGCCAGACTGCACCACCATGTAACATTTTTTTTTAATGCCAACATGGTAGGAAAATATTCAGTTAATCGATGAAAACAAAAATCACAATAAAAGTATAAAAATAATTCCACATGTTCTCTCTGAAATTACAATATACCTACTTTATACAGTAAAAAGGATTTAAACATATAAAGAGATTGTTAAGACTTTAATAGGAAACAAATTTTATGCTGAAAAAAAAGCAATAAAGAGAAGTGAGAGAAAAAGTTTGCTTTTGCACGTAGAACGGTCATAGGTAAAAATCATACTCAATCACACAAAATCAATACTCATTTTAATTAGTAACAATAATAAGGAACGATTCAACAGTGAAAAGTAAACAAAACTAAACAGTTTAAATAAAAACGCATGTTAAAAAATAAAATATATTTTTCATAATATACGATACATTACGCGATCTATTCGATATTGGAACATAATTGGTTGTAACCGTTATGAAAAAAAAGTACGCAAATCTATTAATATACACAACACATACAGCTATTTACTCTGTAGAATGGTTTGACTGTAAATCAGCTTTAATAAAAAATGAATTAGCATTAAATTTATATAAATACAATTATTTATGTATTAGTTTATTCCACAAAGAGTTATGTTACAACGCTTAAAGAATACAAAAACCTTTTAGTAGAGCCTTTTACATCGTCAAGAGAAAAAAATTGAACAAAAACATTTTTCTCTCCGAAACAGATTATTTTCTCAGCCGGGCACCGATTCTGTGTTTCCGCATTTTATACAATCCTTTGAATAAAATTTTAAGGAAATTTGCATACACACGGCTGCGGGCACTTCAGATTGAAAAGCCTCCACCTCTGTAAGTCACCGCTGTACTTTGCATCTGAAAGGATTTTACGAAATTCGGCGAAGAAAATTGTAATTTAAAAAAATCGGCACTTTGGCGACGGTACTTCTGTAATGATGGTGTTCATTTAATATTTCTATGGCCGTCATACGTAGCACCACAAACATCAAGGATTTATTTAAGCAAAACTGGCAAATGCCTATCTACTGTCTATGTTCATATAAATAGTTATATTCATCCAAAGCACGAAAATCATTTAGCATTCTACAGGGTAAATATTATGTTCCAGGCCGATATTGTTTGGCCGCCATTTTGGTTTGGCAAATATTTGTCAGTTCGCATTCGGTAGTCGTAGAGAGTAGTAGATTACAATTTACTATGGAGCATCTAACTCTTCAATAACATGTTGAAGTAAGTAAAACATTTTATCTATATAATAATGTCAATGCTATCATCGCATGTCGGAAAATTTCTTGGTGGCCTGCAACACGTGTAGTTTCAACAGAACTATGCCACCAAACACACAGCCCGAGCTACGCCAGAAATTTTTCCCCGCCTCATAATGTCAAAAAGTAGTCATATCGACTGGCCTCCTCGATCACTTGATTTGACGGCTCCCGACTATTTTTTGTTAGGTATTTGAAGGAAAGAAAGAAGTCAACAGCAATTCGGATGCTACAGGACACTATTCGAAATTAAATAGCTGAAATCACACGCGAAATATGCGAGTTTGTTATGTAAAATATGGTTAAAAGAGCACGTATTTATGTCGCTGCCAGAGGCGACTACCTGGCCAATATCATATTTTGTACATAATTGTAATAAACTAAATATTCTATAAAAAAAGTAAAATTTAAAAATGGTGTTTTATTTTTTAGTTATTTAAAAACAACATCGGCTTGGAACATAATATTCACCTGTATTGAATGACAATGTATTTATTTATTATTTTTTAAACAATTATAGTTCTTATGTATAAATATAAGATATAGCTCTAATTATTAACATATTTCCATTTTAAAAGTCGCCTTTATCTTACGTAGGACATATTAACTTAGCATAATTTTATATTTATACAATATGTCTTCCATTCTTATGTTCTCTAAAATTTAATTGAAAATCTTCATCGCACTGTTCATCATCGATTTCTGAGATTTGGCCTTTTTCCTGGATCGCAGTATCATTCTATAAATTCAGGCTTATTACGCGTCAAACGTCAGTCCATCAGGTGCAGTGCACTAGTTGAGTTGTCACCTGATGATGAGAGGGACTGCACCAACAGTAGTGACAATAACCCAACGCGTGTGTAGTACAAAGTTTTAGTTATGAAAATTAAAATACCTAATCATGTTACACCACAAAGTAACCTCCATGTCAATAAATGATATGATATTTACCAATGAAAGTTTCCGTCATTGCACGTTACAGGAAATTTTTCCAACTCTATTTCGACCATTATTCAAAATGATTATATTCTTCTAGATATTAATTAAAATATGATGAATCAATTGAGAGATTGCTGATCCGCTCAATTTCCCGTTATTATATTGATACAGATCACTTTTCATTTCTTGCAACATTATCTTCCCTTAATGATGAAACTTTCCAAATAGACGTTCCGAGATAAACAAGTGCTTCCGAGCAGTTAAACTCGGAATTGTACACTTCCAGTTACGATTATGATGTTCTACAATCATAACAGTTGTAGACGGTCGTAAAACATTTATCATTCGCTTGTCTGATTGTTTCCTCGAGATTATAAGGAATTAACAGCCTCTCTCGGATTAGTCTCCAGGCTGGAGCTCGTTATCTCCTCGGTATTGTGGGCAATGAATAATTGTTGAACAGTATACCGGATCCGCCCCCTCCGCATCTTATCACCCGCTTCCCTCCGCCGCCCCCTGGATCCAGATGCGGGAGGATGTTGCTAATGACGTACATCACTCAAACCTCTGCCGGTGGTTGTTGCCGCGCGGCTATTGCTGCGAAGCCGGTCGTCAATTATTGTAAACAAAACACGGCCGTCCCTTTTCTTCTGATAACTCAATCAATCCTTCGCAAGACTAGCAAAGGACGGTCGGGTATTCCAATCGAGACCACTTTCATACTTCTTGAACTACTATTGTTTCTGCGCTATTTAGTCAGCACGCCGGTTGAGGATATTCAGGAACTACAATACACAATTACAATATTAAGTATAGTATATATCATTTTTAATGAAAACACATTTTTGTTGTGATGCTACATTTTCAGAACATAGTTCTGTGGAATTTCAATACAAATAATAAATATACCTTAATGTCTGCTATTTTAATGGAAATATTATCAACAAAATATTAACAAAATATCGCGAGTCTAATTGTTTGATGCATGTTTAAATTTTTTTTTAATAAATCACTAAATTTTACTTAACATAAACCTATTTAGGAGAACACATTCTTATTGTGAAGTTGTAATTATTCAGAACAGACGGTCTGTGATATTTTAAATATGATTTAAATATATTAATTATAAAGATATACATATAAAATCAATTTTATCGAAAAATATTGTTGTTGGATAAAGCACCTTCCCCGGTTAGGAAATAGATCCAGGTTCGAATCCCGGTGGCGCAATAACAATATTTTTAGATAAAATTGATTTTATATGTATATCTTTATAATTAATATATTTAATTCATATTTAACATAAACCTAACTTAAGCTATTTTCAGAATTATAACATTTTAAAACAAATTAGATGAATCACAAAAAACCGAAAAAATATATTGTTACCACCTGTCCTCGAACCCGGAGCGTTCTCTTGCCGAGATAATAACCAATTACACCGCGATAATCATTTATATTATCGTTGAATTTTTAACAACCGAAGAACGTGTATGAGAAGATATATGAAAGTGGACGAGGCAAGAATGGTGTATCAGGACATAAGTGTGAGGCATTCTATCCTCTCTGTCTACTCATACGGTGAAACAGCGTGCAAGTAAATAGGTTAGTTAGTTATATGTTATATTATAATGAAGCATGTTATAAGACGTCAAATCTGGTGTTTATTGAGGTTATGTAGATATGAGATAATTACCTTTAATCCGAGGCTCGGCTAGCTCGACAGAGCACGGATTTTCCTTCTCATATATGGGTGGTGGGTATCAGAGACAAAATGATGGAAAACACTTCAATAAAAGATGATGTAGGTTATTCTAAGACAATGTGTATTTATTCAATAAAATAGAATTTATAAATGGATCAGAATTACTAGTTTGAAGTATAAGGGCTGACAAAAATTGGCGATATGAAATACAAGGTACAGGAATACACAATATGCAACTCTGTTAATAAATGTATATATATAATCACGGTGATAACTTCTCCTTATTGGTGTACATTCGTGATGGATAGCACTGGTTTATTCCTGGATATTACTTTCGTCAGCCAAACTGAGGTCACATGACGAAGACACAAATTAGAATATGGATGATCAATAAATACCTTGAGAATTACAGTAGCATCATTTTGATGTAATGGTATAGACCTGCTCAAAGGTCTGGCGAGGTGGTGGTGATGATGGGACGGCCAGCAGGATGGGACCAGCGACGGATGCTTGATGGATGGAGGGGTCCCTTCGCAGCAGAAGTGCACACGGGGAGACGAGGCAGAAGGCGATGGCAATGATGAAGGGGATGGCTGTCGGACGCGTCACAGTTGGAAAAATGTGAGCAATAATATCCGTGAGATGGGAGGATATAAATACAGCGGTACGTACAATTGTATGATAACCTGCGGCGGAGATTCAGTTGGATATTTGCCGACGCGTGGTCGCGATACAAAATGGCGTACGCTCGGAACGTGGAAGAGATTTACACGCCGGCCATGATAGAAACTAATGCACTCCGCGAACCACTGCACCACAGATGTTGACACAAGATGGATATAAAGTCAGTAATAGAGGTTTAACGTTAGATTAATGATCACACAACTCTTGAAAATGGAGATTGGTGAGATTACTTGGAGAGCTGACGGAGGACGTTCCGACTTCAACGGCAGTCTGAGCGAATCTCCTCTATGCAAGCAGATGGGAAGCGGATATGTGCAGGAACTCTTTCTATGGAGAGTGCGCGACGGGTGACAAGACTCAAACTGGGACACTTGTCCATGAGAGAACTTTATGCTATAGAAATAAACCTACGACAATGTATTAAAAAATATTCGAATGTATATTGATTCCTTGAACGCTCATCCTTCTTTAATTATTCATACTTATTTTTTGTACTTGATTTGAAAAATTAACTTAAACGACTAGTTGTAAACTTTCAATACAGACTGTTTCTCCAACACAGGTCTATGTCCACGGAAAGAGACAATCTCAGAGATTTAGTTGAAATACATCTCAATGCCGTGTACACGCGATGAGATTTATTTCTAGAAATAAACACAGATATCAGTTTGAGATTATTAAAAAGAGTCAAAAACTCAAACCGTCGCATTGCACACAGCGTACGTTCTAACAGCGAAATTTGATACGTGCGTATAAATTTCATCTTAAACTAACATGTAGATCCCTACAACTCGCTATTCTGTAAGTTAAATATAAGTCAAAACATTGACATAAGGCGTTAAATTACTAACATTTATTGCATTTTAACTGCTACTGAGGAGATTCAAAATCACTCAAATGACGAACATAACTACAATGACATTTGACGTTTGACACATAAGCGTGAAGTTGTCTTTAAAGTATCTCATAGGAGCAATATCTCGATTTGAATCTCAAAGATTGTCTCGGGTCGAAAATCTCCTAAAATAGATATGCATTCAAATTAACGCATTTTTGTTTTAAATCAGATATAAAAATGTATACAGGTAACCCCCGTTGGTCGCGGGAGATACGTTCTGGATACGGCCGCGATAAGCAAAATTCCGCGATCAACGGGGGATTTAAAAAAAATCGTTTTAAGATTCTAAAAAACGTTATATTTTTTTTTTTCTGCTTTGCAAAAAAGAATCTAGATTTACTAGTTTGGCCTCTACGTTTATTGTGTAAAATTTGTTTATAACCGTCAATTAATCCATTATGTCTGCACTAGCCGATTCGCCAATCATTTTAAGGCAATGCAAGTTTGATCGTTTTTTAAACCGATCAAACCAACCTTTGCTTGTTTTAAAAACTTCTTCTTCTTCACTTTGAGATTTGAAATGATCACAAAAACTTGTGATTTATTCATAATTATTTGGGTGCTCACAGGCACATGGTATTGATTTAGGTCCTCTATCCATTTACTTAATAAATTTTCCATTTCTGTCATCAATAAACTTCTGGTTCGCGAAACTTTTGTCGCTATAATCGGAGCAAAGCTTTTGCCAAACTTTTTAATTTTATCTTTTTGTTACACAATTGATCGTACTGTAGTCTCAGACAATTTGAAATCCCTACCTACAACAACTGCAAATTTACCATCATTTTCTATCGCTTCGATTATTTTTAGTTTCTTTTCTAAAGACACTACATTGTGAATTTTCCTAACCGATTTTTCTTTTTGTATTTTATTTCACATAACATTTTAAATCGTACAAAGCGATAAAAATATGGAGCGTGCGCTCGACACTCAGCTAAGATTATACTGAAGTATTGAAGTTGAAAGATAGCTGATTGACAGAAAAACCCAAACTTACCAGAAACCGGCGTACCGGCGTTGTATTTTGTCTCACTCGCGCTCGTGAATTTACGTATATGTACATGTATATTATGTGAATGAATGAAAAAGAAAGATAGCTCGCTCGTGCAACCACACATTATGACGAAAAAAAACTTTTTTATTAAGTAAAATAACAATCACTTTATATGAAACCACGAATTATTGTTATTATTTTACTTAAATAATATGTCAAACCACAAAGTGATTGCTTTCTACGAAAAAAAAAAAAACATTTTTTTTAAATACCGCGTTATAACGAATCCGCACTCACTGGAGTCGCGATGAACGGGGGTTACCTTTACTTGTTATTCACAGCTTTTAGGTTAACATTTCAGTGCGTGCATTTATTGAATACTGTATTGAGTTGTGTCTCCGTGCCACGCGATTTAATCGCCAAAACATTATTTCTATTCAAAAACAATGTGTTTTAGAACACAAGATAATCGACACCAATTGACTTCGATAAAAACCGAAGAAATACTATTACCACCTCACGGCCAACCTTTGATAAACTGTTCCTTCGCTAGATCTTTCCTTTCACGCTACGATAAAACACGTGCCTCATGAGTGACGTAATCTCCACCCTAAGTATTTGCATGCGTAATATATATGTATTTAACGTATTTAAATAACAGGTATATAGTTGAATTTTCCATATTATTATTATCATTATCATAGATTAGATTATTAATCTCCAGGTTATTTAAAAAAATCTTTATATTAGTGTATGCACAAATTCTAGTGATTTTTGAGAATGTTTTCTAAGAACCACAATTAAATTATTAAACGTACGCACTGTAAAGTTAATCGTAAATTTCTATCGAGTCATATTTCTCAGTTTTATAAAAAATATCTTCATTTATTAATACTGCCATTAAATGTTTACGTTTTTTTGATATCTTAATTTAGTTAGAAGAACATTAAAAAAAAGTCATTTATGAATACTTGCACATTCGCTGTATAATAATTATCCATAAATATTGAAATAAATTTTCATATTATCAACCACATGCACGCATATTTCGAATAAAATTCAAACGAGGAAGAAACATGCAGGGATGATATGATACGTTTTTAAAATTAAAAATATACCTTTAATATTTTTAACGCAAAATTTATTGTTGCGGTTATTCATTTTAATATTTATAAACTTTGTTTATAAATCTTCATCAGGATATCAAAATATCAGGTTCTAATGTTATCAAATTCAATTTATAATGATATATCAATTTAAAAAATAAATCTAGTACTTAACTTAAATTGGTACGTTGATAAATGTTGTGGAAATTGACTTGGTGATCCAAAATTATTGGATTTTTTTTAGGATAGAACTTGTGGTTAAATGTAGTTGGTTTTTTATAACAACATGGTTAATTGTGTACGCTTTACTTATTTCTATTGAATGAAATGAAGGCCAACATTATTTATTTCTTAAACAGACTATCCATAATTTTATCATCTTCTAATAAATGATTCGAAAATTCTGAAAAACCATGATTGTTTAAATATTCTGTTTAGTTAGATTTTTGACATCTTAATGAAGAAAAATATATTTTACGAAACTGGAGGGGTATAATTAAATCATAAATGTGGTTTAAAAATTAAGTTAATAAATAATTCAATATAATAAACATCATTTAAAGATAGAGATGAATTTATTTTCCTTCCCTTTTGGGACAAAATGTAATTAAAATAATCAAAACTGTTATTTTTTTCAGTAATGTTGTTGATTGCCCTAGTTAGAATAAATGTAAATACAGGGTGATCAGGAATGGCGATATTCAATGCTCAAACTGACGTCGCCCAATCTGGTTTAGAAATGGCGGAATAAATGTCGTTTTGAGCCGAGTAAAAAAATTCCGCGCGCCATAAATATTTGTACACCGACTGAAGCGAAAGGTTTGTGTCAAAAAAACATACCTTTTTTATAGATACAGCAATACGTTTCAATTCCACGGAACGTGATTGGTTTTGAAAGTTATTCGAGTAAAAATACTCTTTGAATATGATATGTTCAGTCGCGCGGAACGTAATCTAAAGTAAATGTGGAGAAATGTAATTTATTTCCAACTCGTTTTGACTGCGACGTTTATAAGAAAGTTGCTAGTATCAATGCGAAAATGTACATCGACCAGAAAATTGATTAAAACAATACTACTGGTTCATCGCGCATCTCCTCGTACATATTAGTGCAATGCAGTTCACGCTGACGTAACATGTTTCATTTCAGTTCTGTGGCGTTTATTGATAAAGTACTGCCCGCATAGCTACCGCCCGGTAGCTGACGTATCCTGCAGAGACGCAGTACTCTGTTGTCAATTTTCAGAATAAAAAAAAATAAAAAAATCTTCAATACACTTAATAAAACTATAAAAGTGTTTTGATAGGAAAATAAGAAGAAGAAGAAATGTTTCATGTTTTTAATTGTATAACATATTCATCTGTTGGTAGAATTTTTCAAAATTAAAATCGCACTTAAACTAACCAATATAATAAAAAAAAAACAATGTGGTGGCAACAGAAGAAGTGATATAAATATGAAATCCTTTTTTTTTAATGCTATCAGTGGAATTTTTCAAAATTAAAATCGCACTCAAACTAACCAATATAATCAAGTGTTGACGGCACCAGAAATAGAGAACGTCCGTGGAAGACTTGGCACGACCAGGTAAACCAGTTAATGGAGGATGCTTCTGTTAGAAGCCTTAACAATCGGCGAGCTTGTATGAGAAGATGTATGAATGTGAATGAGGCGAGAATAATATACAACAAAATACATAAAGCGAATTTATTAATCATTGCAAGTCTAGCTTACCTCTCTAGGTATATACAAAATATATGTTCTTAGAAAGGTGGTAATTTTTATTCATAGTTCTCAATACAGCGTGATTCAAATGTTTATGATTTTTTTTATTACTAAATAAACACAAACATTTGAGATAAAAGAACGATCTACATTCGTAAAGTTTAAAAAAGAAAGGTGTAAAATCAATTAAACTAATTTTTCTATATGTTTTTTTTTAAATAAATTATTTGATACAAAATAAATGTATGAATTAGAAAGATATACAGATAAAATTAATTTATCATAAAAAATATGTTTGTTACTACCGGCATTCAAATCTGGATCCTTTCCTATCCGGGGAAATGCGTTAACCGATTACACTACACCAACACAGTAAGTTGACATTTAATGTATTATAAATACATCATCCAATTAGTAATGTGGTCAACCCAGACCTTTCCAGTAGCGTTATACCGGTATGGTAATATTTTCATATTTTCTCCCCGCGCACAAATCATAACATTGGTCCTTAAAATTGCACAAAAGATTTGTTTTATGTGCACACCCTGATCCAAAAGTGGAAGGAACATTAGATGCCATTGTTATTTTTAATAACATTTTTTTTTTCTAAATCCTTGTCAAAAGACAATGATTATTTCAATATATTCGTGTCGAACAGCACCATACAACAAATATCTATTAATAACTGTCTGTGTCGCATGGCAACATTAAACAAATAAGATCAATTTCATCACAATCACATTGCAATGCTATCAAACAAAGTAAAATATTTAGCTATAAATTATTTTATATTCGTTGAGTTTTAAAAAGGAAAATGACTGCTTATAATAATAAGGCTAGTCGTTAATTTTGTGCTGAACCTGTTGGAATGGTCTTAACAAATGATATTTCAACCAACGTATATTAGCAATTTATCCAATACTAAAGATATAATGTTCAATGCGGCTTGGTTATTAATTAATTATATTATTACTTATTTCAATTTTACGTGTACATTTTCTGCATATATTAGGTTAATGCGAAAGTTGTTTCCGTATTAACAATACTTATTAAAAAAATGATGTAAATTATTGTTATCCTCTGTCTTGAAACCTTTTTTTTGTTATTGTTTTTAAAAAGGACACATTCAACCTGATTTTGCCTTTTTGTTAAACGTGTTACAACCGCCAACAAGAATTACCAATGGCCGAGACATTGTGTGTTGTATGAATTTGTAAAAAGAAACGACACAACTGCTAACAATATTTATTCAATATAGTGAAAGTGTCTAAAAAGCTCGAACGAGTCGCATGTGGTTTAACAAGTTTCGTTCAGGGAATTTATCATCTGAAGACGAGCCACCGCTGGACGTTTCATCGAAGTTGATGACGAGCTCCAGGCCGTGGTCTATGCAGATCCTCGAATGACCTCAAGAGAACTTTCAGTTATAGCTAATAATTTTTATCATTGACTAATTATTCTTGCCAGAAGTCAAATATTAACTCGTAAATACCATAATTAAACAAAGTAAAGAATAGCGATTTCACTCAGAACTGACCTGTCGACCTGAAAATACGCATTTTACGATCATTTTAGAGATGAGATTTATCCGAAACGTTGGGGCACAATGGTCTTTCTTAAGACCAACAGACGCGAGATAACGAATAGACCTAAATTATAACAATAAAATATATATGTTTACCTAATATACATGTGTACCTAATATACATGTGTACCTAATACGTGGATAATTCTAAAAACTTTATTCGTAATTATTGGAACGGCTTCACGGCGACACATTTTTTAGCAAAACAAAGCTTCGCAGAATCGTGGCGCTCTTTATTCCGTGCAAACACGCGGAACGGCTCCATTACTTTATTCTCGGAGATTTATCTAAAGGAAGCTGCGCTGAGAAAATCCGGGCACACTTGCAAGAGCGCCGCTGGGGACCCTAACTTACAACAAGTGAATATAACTGTCTCGGCCGACCGCAGTCGTCGGACCGCCCCGCCTCCCCCGGAGCCCCTAAAGCCTCGAACACAGCCTTGAGAGCACTACTTCCGGTTCAACATCGCGCGGGAGGAGGACGCGGCGGTTTTACACCACGTGCACTCAAGACGGGGATCTGCAACAAGTTTATGGGACAATTCCAGACCTACTTTGGTTTTGGCAATTGTCTTACATTCACATTTAGGTGCCATACATGTTTAGGGCAACCGTTTTGTATTTGCAATAAGCGTTTTATTGCGAATATAAAATCCTCTTATCTTAGGGAGATGGAGGACTAAGTCTCAACCATCTTTCTCTGTCTTGCACCGCTTCAATACTGTCTGATCAATCAGCCCCCAGCCTGTGGCTATTTTTCCCAACTCAGTCTGAGGTGACACACTTTCCACTCACCTCTAGAATTGATAAAAATATATTTATATATAGTGACGTTAAAATGGGGGTCGCGTACACAATTACTCCGTCACCTATGTTTGTGAAGCACCTTGACATTTCACAAATAGTTACCCTCAAGTTGGTATCACATTCGGTGTCTCAGCTTATAAAAACGGTTGAAATCTATGGTTCATTTTCAAACCGTCGCCAGACCTGTCACCTACTCATATTTGGTGATCATATTACTTAAGTGGTTTTAATAAATCATTTTTAATAATATTACGAAATATTTATCTCAGGGGTGGGAAAAAGGTTAGTACAGTCCCGAAAGGGTACACATTACCAGATTCGTATAGGTACTTATAAATACCTAGATGCCAGAAGATATTAATTCTCAACCAATAATTCCTATCACCATCTCCACGTGGTCACCCCAGGGAATAGCTTTCGGTTATTGCTAATGGAGAAGGCTGTATGGCAAGCCTCTTGCACCCTAATAACAGAAGCACATGGTAACCCGCCTGGACAGAGCGTTGTGTTATTTCCGACCCCCCTGTGATGGAAACATGGGGAAGCCTTCATCTAAGATATAGATAATGTTACGGTTTATGATGATGTTGATGAATTACCTCAAATTAAGATATTTACTGTTTCCGAAGTAAGTTTGTAGAACTTTATCATCACATATGTAAAAATAAAACACTTGTTTTTTTATTCTACTCGTTTAAATTACTCGAGACTCGTTTCTTCCACTACAAATATAAATGCAAAAATATTTCTAAAACATATTTTTTACGTTAAAAAATAGTTTACACGAAAACCCTGATCACGTAGCAGCCACCACTGCACCACTGTCCGCAGGCCTAACAGCGGCCGATCGCTTTTCTTAACGTACATCGTGTATATAGCCAGTAAGAAAAAACACCATAGTTGCGAGACCGCGCGTCTTGTATAAGTATGTTGATCGTGTTTTATTATTATTATTATTTATTATTATTATTATACACGCCCTATTCAGGCATTAACATAATTAGTAAAATAACAGAAAATTTCATCAGAAGTGCAATACACGAAGAAATAAATTATATAATGTCAGCTTGTTTTTTCATAATCAAAATAAAAAATAAATATAAAATGTGAAGTAAAGCATCTTATCCGCCACCATTGAGTTGAGACACAAAAATTGTAATAATGTAGTCCGTCCTATAAAAAATTTAATTTACAGCAAAAATGTCGACTATTCATTCCCCAAAGAACGCATTCTGGGAAATGCTGACATTACCACTGTTATAAAACAATGTATTGTGCCTCGATAACCACAATAGTGCGTGAAAGTCAAGCAGATCAACAATTTATTATGCATTTACATTATATTGGGCAAATGCATCAAATAACATTTATTTCTTTTAAATCTACTGGCAACTAAAATAGTTTTTTATAGAGCTTCCCTTAAATAAAATCACACTTCAATAAAATCTCGATGTAGGATAATTATTCCACATTTGCAACACATCCATAGTGATTAGAAGAGATTACCACAGACTGGTGACCTGAAATGTACAAAATCAGAGATATGTAAAAAAAAGGAAAAAGTGATTTTTAAAACATGTATTTAGTGTTCCGCCATTCAGTCATATTTTGAATTCTTTAACTTCTATTTCTCCCTTCAAGTTGCGATATTTTCTCTACTGTGGCTTGGGTTATATTGACGTTAGAAACTTCCAATTGGAAGTTTCCATTTTGGAATCCTGAAAAATGAATATTGAATAATGTAAATATTATATATAGGTATTGACATTACTAAAAAATATTCATGGCAGTTTTACTGTAATGTAAGAATATATTTTATATTTCATTTTGCATAAATACTAAATTGAATATACAAAAGAGAAAACATTTAAGTAATTTTAAATCTAGAGATATAAAAATAAGTTTGATTTGTTTACGTCAAAATTCAATAAGAAAGGTCAATAGCCATAGCATAGATAATAAAATCAATAGACAATAATACTTGGCATAAATTTATAGGTTTCCGCTACATTGATAAAAACATTTCAATTCAATTTCATACATATTTACTTACTGTTATATATACAAATATATTAAGTAATAACCTAGAAATATTAAGAACGCGTTAGACATTTTTGCTACTTTGGCGAAAAGTTATTTTAACTGGAAAATGACACTACGTCCAGAAAATCATAGAAATAGATTAAAATAGATGGGGTAGTAATATTATTATGGATTTTTAAATAACTTTTTACAGCGATTCTCTGCAAAGGTAGGCAGGGAAAAACACCGTATTCTTCCACTCTAATATACAATTTATGCCTAATTCATTTACAAACATAATTATGTTTGAAAGGGAAATTTCTTGAATGTTCATCGATTATTAAACACTTCACACTAAGCTTTTAAACTGGGCCACTCTCCGTTTTCTTCTTCTTCTCATGTATTATGCGTTCAACGGACGTTAGCTGTCATCACTTTGTTTACTGCGGCCCGGAAAAGTAATACTTATTAAAAGAAACATAAAAGCTACTTAAAGAATATTAAAGATTAATGGAAGACAATAAAGATACAACATTTAAGAAATATTTAGATATTTAGATGTGATTTCATGCCATGTACGAATAGAACAGATGCAGATGGAAAATTGTTTACCACAATGTTAGACACAAGAAAGACATTTAATTAAATGTTCAGGACATTGAGAATAAATTCACCAATGAGTAATACAGTTAAAACTAATATTTCAAACAATCAATAAAATCTTAACTTCGATATGAAACCTAATCCGTGTGTAAATTGTAGTCGAAAAATCAATTCTTTGTTTTCCTTTTATTAAATTAAATTTTCGCGCTGTTTTGCCGAGAGGAACTGGTGCGACAGAAACCATTCCTGTAACAGTTCCAGGAAAGAGCGGGTCTTTTCTACTCCCTGTGTAACGGTTTGTCGAGTAATATTATCAGGTAAATAAATCAAAATGCTTGTGGATGTCCACGTTCAAGTCTCAAGCAGAACTGTATTCGTAAACAGTTTTTTCAAGGCTAAATTATCAATGATTTTAAATTCGTCTTTGGACATCTTTAAGCTTCACTCTTGCTGAACCAAATTTTCTTCCAAATTAATAAAATAAACTTTATACAAACCCTTTTTAATAACCAAAACATTTTTGCTCGCGACTATTTATAATTCTACAGTCTGTCGTTACTTTGCCAAACTCACCATTTTTGTTGTCTTTTTTTTCTAAGTTTTTTTTTCTGAACTAGATAGTCTACTACATTAATATATACCACAAACACTTGATAATCAATGTCTTATGAACCAAATGAAGCATCAACAAAAATCCTTTAAACATAGAATAATATTTTCTGCAGGTAGATAATAATAATAAATAATTATTACCGACCTGCATAAAATATTGCCGTTATTAATTAATTTATATAACCGCATATTCAACAGCATTGAAACTTTCATTCAATTTCTGACAATAGACTTCTTTGCTTACTTCAAAATAAAAAGATCGAGTAGTTTGATTCATTCACAAAACACCTATCACAGGAAATAATTTAATGAGTAGTATTTTAATTAATTAAAATAAATTATAATACTAATATCAAATTCACTGGAAGAATCGCGTTCAATGTAGCAAGGAAATATGGATCACATTTGAAAATTCTTGCATTTTAGTCCTTGAAATATTGATATAGCAGGACAAAATAGGCTAGGAGAAACATATCTTTGAATGTCTTCATCTGTCCGTGACGTCGAAGCCTATAAATTCGCTATAATGCTGCTTTACTGCCTCCGCGACTTCAGACACCCCCGCCACCAGCCACCAGCCACCAGCCACCAACCACCCTGATCACCCCTGATCTCCGGCGCCCCGCCCCCGGGAGCTGAGGAGCCCTCCTTCCAGCACATTGCATCGGATAATTCTTGGGGAAATTTACTGTTTGGTTTGGTGCTTTTCTCTCCGCGATTTCTCACAACTGTATTAAGAAAACTTTACTTTAATGGTGCATTACAATGAACGTGTATACAACAACCCGCTGCTAAATACCTAATTCATTTTTATTTTGTTTTACGTACGTACTTGAATTTATTTTTAAATTCCTACATGAATATTGTTTTAAGTACCGTAATCAGGGGTTAACAGGAATAGGTGTCAGTGTTTCCATTGTTATAAATAAAGACATGCAAGTAATAATAATACGCAACTATTGTTTTTTATTTAGTCAACGGTTCCTCCATGTGTTCATATTCACCAAAATTTGATTCGATCATGAACTATAGAGAAAATTCCATTAATGACCTCTGTCCCTATTAACTTTACAATTTTGATCAACGTACTGTTTTATGGAGTTAAATAATACAAATTATTTACTAAACACATTAAATTATTTTTTTTACGAGATAAAAATAGTATTTAAATAAAAGTATCACGTAAAATCAAACTCAAATAAAGAAGAGAGAAAAACATTTTCAATCATCGTTCAACCGTGGTAGGCAGGCTTAAAGAGATTATAATTTTTATTGCAGGACATAAAAATGCAGTCTTTGAGTAATATAGGTAAGTTTAATTCAATGTTGGCTAATATTTCCTTATTAAAGATGAGAGCTTGCTTTAAGTTTCGTATTTCAAATACCTCTGCCCCCTTTGATCAGATGTGTAAATTCTAGGCTTTATCTGCTTGTCTACCGGCAAGATAATAATGTATCTATCTGGAAGCAAAACAAAGATAGTGTAACTTATACTACATATCTCTAGTCACCCCACGACTTGTCCCTTTTCACCCCGAAACCGGGTTAGAAGCAACACTTGACAGAGAAATCAGTGTAATATATTAATAAAAAGAAAATTTTACTTGCAAACAAAGCACGAGCCTTCAGCGAAAAATTCTTATTTGTAAAATACTAAGATTAACCAAAAAAAACTAATTGTTTAATAAATTTACAATCAAAGTTATGCGGTGTAAAATTTTGAATTGGTATTGAACATAGTAATAGTATTACCGGTAGGGAAAAAAATATATATTATTTTAACATACAATATTCTAACATACAATAAGTCTAAAACTCAATCCAAAGTCGCGTAATAAGAATTTAAACTTTTTTTTGACGATTGTCCCTATTCCCCCCCAAAGTCCATATTCACCCCAATTTACGATACCTATATAAATATACTTAAATATATTATTTTGTTGTAAGTACCTACATACTCGTATGTAAATCCTCAACAAATAGAATATATCGTGTGAAGACAGTTAGTATGTACTCTCTTCATCTCTTTTTCAATCGATAGGCTCATGACTAAGCATTGTAGACCTCCTCTACAACACGAACTGCATACCTCTACTCTTCGCGATCCTGGGCCTTATTTAGTGTAATATGTGACGAGGCTCCGGTCACGTCTCGGACATGATCTGTGCATTTTGTTGGAGATCGACCTCTGGCTCTGCTTTCTTGAACATTCCCACTCACTACCAGTTTCTCCTGGCTCTTGGAGGCCTTCTTACTCGCCTCGCATGATATATGCAGCATACTACGCGATGGAGTGTGCTATGTGTACAGTTCACCGGCAAGCAAGGAAGAATACAATTTTATTACATTTTTTCACATTTTATTTATTAGAAAACGGTTGCTTAGTATTGTACTTTGTGTTGGTAGATACCAGGTATATATTATTTTTTATTTATAAATTTTTGGTAGATTCAGAAATTACAAATAAATTGTTTACCTACTTACCGGAACGCGAAAGAACTTAACGCTAGTGACTATGTTTAACATGGGAACTATAAATACGTACATTAAAACAAATATTTTGTCCCTTACAATGAATTATCTGTAGAATAAAATAATAAAAATTTAGTAAGGTTAGGTATTGGATAGAGATATATTTATTTAGTGTTCATTTTTTATCATTGTAATGCACAAACAATTCGTTTTATGGAACAGGGTTTTTAATTAATTACAGTGTTAAATCGTACCCGTTTATCATTAATGAAATCTGAATGAAATGTGTAGTCACAATGGTAACAAGTGTAACATATTCGTTTGACGACTTTTTGTCACAATTTTTCTAAGAATACTCTAGTACAAAATTTAGGGATATCATCGTGGTATGAGCTAAGATATTTACATATCAAAAATATTAAATTGCATCATATTCAATTTCATTGTCAGACGCTCCACCGTCGGAGAGGATTTCATCCTCTAGCCTGCTGACTGTTGAATGACTGACGGATTATACCCGGCAAACATAATATTACCTGCCGAGATCTTTTATGCCTCGGAGAAAAGCATTTACGCTAGATTTTTCATGCGCACATATGAAAACTGCCGTCCGTCGGCTTCCATCAGCTGCATTGATTTTAATATTGCCAGGGAACAATAACAGCGAAGGTATTATAAAATGCCGAGTATTTAAATAGCTCTTGATTTTATATTACGATCTGCATATTTATATATATGTGATTATATTCCATTGAAATAGAGATCCAGGTTCGAATCCTGGTTAGCACAAAAACAAAATTTTTCGACAAAATTGATTTTATATGTATATATTTATAATTAATACATTAGATTAGTATTTAATAATATTTTCCTTAATGATGAATTTCCACAGATTCCTTGAACATTTTTGACTCGTAATTTAGTCAGGTATCCACTCATAATATATTGTGGACTAGGTCTGTTACATCTTATATACAATAGCAGTAATAGTAATTATTTTCACTGAAATTTACCATTAACAGAGATTATTGACTTCCGTTTTAGGTAAATTTCGATAGAAACATCTCTTATGATCCAACATCCAAAGCACCTCTTCAACCATGACCAGGTGATCCAGAAACCGCCGTGTATTTTTTTCGGAAAAATTTGATTGAAATCTGATGATCTACGGAAGTTATCGTCTCCACAATTTTTTTTTTCTCATATCTTCATATCATTATATACGTATTCAGCCATTATCTATCTACTGTTAGATGAAGGCCTCCCCATTACTGACACTCTTTTCAGTCCTCCACTAATATATATATGATAAAAACTTTTTAAGGAAGGGTGGTTTCAAGGCCTCTCGGTTATGATCGAAGAAAGTGCATTAAAATTTTCCAAAAGTTGCGCCTTGCAATTTCTATCGAAACCCTAATATTATTAATTGAGCGGTCTCCTAGGCTCGAACCCCACACCATTGGTTCACTTTGCGAGTGTTTTACAGATACACTCAATTGACAAATTCAATTGAGTATTGGTTTAAACTATTATTTACTTATATTATAATTATGATAATTTAACATTAAGTTTTATATTAATATTACTGTTAAATACGTTTCGCTAAATACTATTTTAAAAGATGTTGAGAATAAATGACAAACCTCGCCCGACGCGTTGTTCTGGTTCAGGGGATTTGAAGGGAAAATGTAATATTTTTTGTTCCCTTTATGCATTATTCCGGTACTGTCTCATGCAATATACAACAACATTTCTGTTATTTCATCTGTTTTGTCTTGGCTTTTCATATTTTTCTGCAATTCTGACCTCAAGTTGACATTATACCGTCTGCATTACCAATCCGTGACATATTTGTACAAGAATAGGGTTTACCAACATGGCATTGCAACATATTGCGTTCATTTCTTTGTAAAACTTAATATATTTCGACATAAAATGTGTACATTCTGCGAGTCATGATCATCATCATCTTCGTCCTAGCAGGGTCAGGAGACTATGATATGCTTCCTACTCTATGGATATTGTGCAGGTATCCCAGTCAAATTTGTCTTGAAAAGTGCTTTTGAATTAGCGCTATATTTGTTCACATTTTACCTTTACCAGTACCAGGATCGATATCATTTTGAAATAAAATAAATTGTAGGGACCGAGTATCGACTCCAATACCTTACGCATGCTAAACGATCACTTTACCATCTCACTATTTCTCCTGACTATGGTGTCAAATTGTTTTTATGGTAGAATATAATGCTTTGATTTATATTTTTTAAATACTTCACTTACATTCACTTAAAATTAAAAAGTAGTTGCCCATGTTGTTAAAGAACTTAAGATATTTGTAAACAACTATTTTCTCGTTTCATTTGTATATCCATATATTGAGTGGGAAGATCAGTTTTCGGTTCTTTGCTGGGACATTATTATTTCATTTATTTATTTACCAGAATCTATGAATATTTTTTCGAACCAGAAAAAAATGTATGGTATACGTATCTGAGACATATAGCGCGTTTTTATGCGTATATCATAGTAGCAACATAAGAATTCGTATGTACATATAAGCGATATCGCCCTCAATAGTGAGATTGTAATGATACTTTTTATAAATAAAATTATCTTCTGAAAATGCATTTGTGTTGATCGGACATCCACGGTACGATGATAAATTCAAATTGAAATTTTTCATAATACAATAATATTTTGAGATCTTGCAGACTTGCGAAAAGAACCCCAAACATCACTCAGCCAATACCTAACAAGCTTAGAGACATGTTCGTCAAATCATGATATCGTATTGATTTTATGACATATCAATGTCGGTCATAATATAAAATACACCGAAGGATTGAATTTTCAGGAAGTAAAAATAATTACAAGACGTACGTTGTTAAATGTCAAATTTAATGACAACCCGTGATCAAGTTTAACGCATATTGTAATCTTTGCGTATTTTTGTGTAACTATTTTTATTTAAATGGAGATGCGTACACGTAATATGTGTCACATTAACATTCTTACTATTTTAAAACTAAGATAAACGCTTGTATTATGAAAATAGGACTAACTTGGAAGCCTCCTGGAATGAGCACTAAGCGAATGTCTTAAACAAAAACTAAGAAAAATTATTATTTTATACTGACCGACGACACAGGCGACATTAGCACTCGGAGACGAGACTCCTGTCGAGAAGAGCCACTTCTTTTCCCCTTAAAACACCAGAGATCATAAGGTTGCCATAGTTAAATCGGCAAAACTTTCATCGGCACTAGTGTTTCGGTAGCAACTATATTATTTGAATGACAGTTTTGTGTTTTGATTGATAGATTTTGTATTCTTTTAAGTCATATAACGAATTTGTTTTAATTGTTTAATAAATTGCAACTACACAGATAAAATTTAACTTCATTTCAAATGGGTTTTTTAAAATTTATTTTCTATTTTTCTTGTGCAGATTATCAACAGTTCATTGAAAGACCCTGATAGATAGTCCCTGTATGACAATAAGGTATAAAGTAAAAACATTACAAAGACAATTTTGTTACGGAATACTTTTTATATGGTTAAGAAAATAAACATTGAAAAAAATTTAAATTGGTAGTTGAGGTGAATGAAGAATATATTTAACACAAAAGTACAGAAGTGCAACGTGGCTATGTACCGAAAAAATATATTGCATTAAATATATGAGAGAAGGGATGTTTAAATAAATGGTTGCTAAAAATTTCTTTCCGAACCGATAAAGTTTTTAATCACTGCTTGTCATGTTATCGAATGTCGAAAGTGGGTACTTTTAATTAAATTTCTCAATTTCATTCTTATTACTCGTATTATGATACAAAAATGATTACATCTACCGTCTAATAATAAAGCTGGTACACGCAAGTTTGCGATAAATCAACATGTAGCGACTTCCAGGAATCGGCTCTTCCTCCCTGTGTTCTGTCGCCATCCTCATCAGGGAATATTCCCTGCGGCTCTCCTCTTCCTCTTGCCGGATTCCTACCTGCCGGAGTTCCCTCCCCCAATCAATACTCTAACATTTAATGCCACAAAACAGAACAACATTGTTCCCATATCAGCCGATGGCGCGATATCTGGCTGGCAACAATATCATCAATAAATTTCTTGATATAGGCTCTACTTAATAGGAAAAAATAATTTATTAATTTCGAATGTGTATGTATATTTTTCAACAACTGTTTACAATCATTTATAACTTCATAACATTAGCATGTTATCTATCATGCTTTCGCATGTTTATTTACAGACGTCGAGTGTCGATCCCGCTATAGTTCACATGTTAAGCGAGCGCTGTACCATCTTGTTACGCCCCCAAAGGCTGCGGTTTCATATAAGTGTATAATACTTTTTATTTTAGAATTGTACCTATACTTTGACTTGTAATTTATGATTTATAAATTATTAAGATCAAAATTTTATAAATAATTACACAAGATTTTGTGTTGACAAAACAGGACTAACTTGATGGTCTCCTGGAGCGATATTATAACCCCCGACTAGAAGATTGCTAGTAATAAAAAATAATTTATATTTAGCTTTGTTTAAACCACTGTATTATTTTTACGTTAACCAGTTTTGATTCTATCTATCTCATATCTTCTTCAGGACTGGCGTAGGTACAACTAAAAACTGGCGTAAAAATAACACAGTGGTTTATACAAAGTTAAATAAAAATACAATTTTAAATTATGTCCAACCACAAAGTTAACGCTACAAACATCAACAATAGTTATTAATAATTAAAGATCTTATTAATAAAGATCTTAAGATATTTTATAAACGTCTATTCTCACATCTCATTCGTAACTGTCAATAGTAGTGGTTAGTATCCTCATCTGTCGCACAGGAGACTGGGATTCGGTTCTGGGCCGGGGAGATTTAACGGAATTTATGAATATTTTTTAGAACCAGAAAAAAATAAGAATGCAGGGTTTGTATTATACCTGTGAAGCTTTTATAAGAATAGAAGCCTCTTAATAAGTTATTCTTAATCATTTATTGTGTTATTGCATGCAAAAAATAACAAAAAACCCCATTCGCTCTAATCTCGTAATACTTCTCCACGCATCCCCCGCCTACATCATCCAATTAGTTTCTCTATCCCTTAGTTCCAGCTCCAGCGCGAGCCTGCTGCAGCGCGGGACCTCCCCCGGGTACTGGCTGTATCAGAAGTCGGTGTATCAGGAGGAAATTAATTCCCCGCCTCGAGCATGCACCTCTCGGGACATGCAGTATTTATATCCATTAAGCAGGTCGGGTCTGTGCTGCTTCCAGGGGAAGTTTCATTTTAGTTACTCGCCCGACCAGGGATCAATAAATTTCAAGAACCTTATTCAAGGCACCCTTAAAATTCCTTATTATACAATCTCAAGATATCGAGAGTCGAATGATTTGTGCTGTGTTATCGCAAATATAAATCTCTCGAGGGAATTATGTCCAGTGGCGCGTAGTATGGTCTCATTGCTGCTTATGTGACTGGAAGGCTTACTGACGTCAGATCGAGGATATAAACAGAAATCTACTGGTTTATAACAGTTGCATTTTTATTATTATTATTTACTCTAAAATATTGACTTCTCTGATAGGTATTTGTGGTTTTATTAAGTAATTTATTATAAAATCATATTTTTAAACAAAAACTACAAAATTTCTATCAGTGATATGTTCTCCATTACTGTTCTTAATTCAACCAATTTGTTAAAGCTTTTTCTATAAATATTGGCTAATCTGATATCGACATAATTATCGAGCCAATTTGTGAGGTCATCGCCGTTGTTGAACGTAACTCCACGTATTTGATTGGAGAGCGACTAAAAAAAAAGGTGATAATCTGATGGTGCGAGGTTAGTACTGTGGGGTGGATGCGGCTGAATTTCCCTGTGAAAGCATTGAAGCCTTGATTAAAGGCAAAAATAAGTATCTGTCGAAAATGTTCGTTCTTCTCAACTTGACACTCCATTATTAAAGACCAAGAACCATTACTCATCTACCTTTGAATGTACAATCGCGTACAATTAACATCATTTGGTCAAGCCACAGCTTGACTCGGGTGACGGATAGGAGAATGGCTAATATAGTTATATTACTTAAATGTCAATATATTAAATAAGCAATAGTGAACCAAATGTGGCTGTTATCAGGAACTGGTAGACACCCTTGTGTCACCAAAAATATCACATGTTCCTAAACAAGTCCGTGTCGTGGCGAGTGCCACCACAAAGGAAAGCCTCTACTACACAATGGAGAGTGAACGTCTAAGGAAGATCCAAACCTAAGTACCGACATGCAGCATACAATGCTCAAGGTAGAGGACAGAAATAATCGAAACAGTGTAGTAAATATGGTATGAAAATAGAGTTGTAGATCTCAACGATTGGACGGGGAGTATTTAGATATGTTTGTATTATTGGGGAAATATCAAGTTAGTTATACATAAACAATTTTTTTTTTTCTAATATTGTTTCTATTTTTATTATACAGCGGTAACTTGGCTAACGAGTCTTTACAGATACGAATTGTCTCTCGGCAAATTTTTTCTTTGAGTTGAGAGCTAAAATTCGGGTTCCGAGCCAGCTTCAGGCACTGTAGAAGACGCCGCAACATTCGCCCCAGTCATCCTTCACTTGAAGCGGGTACGCAGTGGAAGCATCAGTGCTGTGCTCACATTAACCAGGAAAACTAATGGTCATAAACAAATAATGAATGCTATCAAAAAACACTTTAAAGATAAACATGTTCCCCGAAATTTATAATATTATTATATCTTTATTGCTATTAATTTATTATAAGCTAGTTATTGTAAATAATAATTAATATACACTGCACTTCTCTACACAAATATATGCTTTATATAAAAGTGTAACATGAAAAAAAATAATTATTGAATCGTTGTATGATAAATAAATAAATAAAATTTTAAAAAATGTGTTTGCAGTCAATTTGGAAAACTTCACAGTTGCTGAGAAGAAGAAGCGGATGATGTACATTGAAATTAATAAATAAATAATCGAAAAACATTACCAAGGTGTGCGTGTAGTCGACTTGGTGAAATAGTACGAGTGTAGCGCTTCTACGATCTGCACCATACTGCAGCAGAAGGAGTCGATAAAGGCCGTTAAAATAATTTCTAAACAGTGGACATTTATCCATGAAAATATGGAGAAGCTGCTGATGGTGTGGTTGACGGAGAAGCTGCTCGCCGGAGATACCGTGACGAAGGCTATAATCCGCAGAAGCTATTTACGCTAAAAACATTTTCTTTGAACGGATTAATGGCATTTTAATTAATTTCAATAGGGGAAATTGATTTAACATACGAGTAATTTTAAGTTGCGAGCTCCGTCACGGAACGAATTAAACTCAAGTCAAGGCACCATTGTACTCGTATACTGAAAGTTAAACCCGCCTGTTTTTTTAATTTCAGTTTACTGAATGAGAAGGATTGTTGAATGTTGTAAGAATTCTTAATATCATTCAAATAAAAAAATGAATAATGTACAAAAATGTCTACTAGATTAATTGTAATATAATTTGAACATTTTTTTAATGATTTTAGTCATAAAATATTCCCATTAATTATTCTCGGCTTTTCAATCAACCGCCTTGAACTTCGACACGTGTTAACACGAAAACACATCTCCGTCTCGCATTTGAATTTCGAACGAACCTTGCCCTCTCCCTTCCCCGCGACTCGTATCCGTTTCCCATCTCCCCCGCGCCCTGTCGGCTACTTCCTTCCGGCCCGCGCCCCGCCGTGTGGGGCTTTGTTTGCGTTTTTAATTCCAGTTGAGAGTATTTCACGGCTCAGGCATTCAGCCATTCAGTGTCGATGAATTATTCAGATGAAGACGCCCCCGCGTCCCCGGCGCACCGGGCAGCCCGCGCGCAGCAGGCGCCCGATCCGGCCCTGTCACATGGACTGTCAACTGGACTCGTGTCTTATATTATTCATTTAATTTTTTTCCCGATGTTTTTTACGGCCGTTATCAATCCAGTGGCGCCTCGTCGCAGTGCATTCGCGGGCTGAAGCATCATTTCTACATAGCATACAAATCGTATATAAAAAACATAATACAGCGTAAATCATATCGACGATGTTTTGACTAATAACTATAACCTTCAATATACAAAACTATTAGTTATAAAATTAGACCTATCGTATTTTGGTAAATAAGTATAACCATTTTTTTTTATGTTTTGATAGTTTATTTCCTCTTCTTCCTCTTTCATGTCCGTATTGACATACAGTGGCCTCAACCAGATGAAACTCGGCGTGAAGCACCAACACAAATCCTGGTCCTTGATCGCCTTCGCAGCTGACTACAGGGTTTCTCTCGGCCCAAAGTTGAACCCAGGATAATCTCTTTTTCTAAGCTAAATAATCTGTTGTTCACCGCTGTATATAGAGCTTTCTGTAGTTGAATTTGTTGCAAGGTTGAGGCACGAGGGCGTCGTGCTATCCGAGGGATGCGTAACATCCTTCTCCAGCAATACATATCGATGGCATCTATTTTCCGCTTATCGCTATTGCGGACTGTCCAAGTATCATACAATCTTCTATATTCTCGTATGTCGGTTCACTGTATAAATCTAGCATAACATAAACATGTTACGCTTCATCTGTATATTTTTTTAATACATAATGTAATAAGATATTCTCTGCACTGGCCACAAGCGTGACGTCATCGCCAAAATGTAGATTGATGATTTTCTGTCCACCGATTGTAAAACCTCTCATCCAATTTTGCAATGATCTTTCCATGACGTATTCTGAGTAAATGTTGAATAGCAATGATTGGAGTACATACCGTTGTCTTACTTCCACCTTAATACGTTAATTAATTAATTTATTGAATTAATTAATTAATGTATGCCTTGTTTGAAGTAATATTACCGACTTTAACTATGGCAGTGCTATCATTGTAAAGGCTTTTTAGGAGTCCAATCAAGTGTGGTGGAAGTCCCATTTCCTCACGAAGCATCCATAGTTTCGTCCGTTTAGTATTATCAAAGGCCTTTGGTAGTCAAGAAAACAAAGGTTATTAGGAGTACACGTGCGTATTATCTGCCGTACATTTAAGATTTGCCCTCTAATTCCCTGACCTTCAACAATTGATATTTGTTTGTAATGGATGATCCAAACTCAACCGTCTGTTTACAAAAGTTTTACCATTTTTGTAGTTATTCTACACAACTTTAATGTGCTGGTTATTTGTATGTTGTCTCATTTTCGTTAATTGTATATTTATTTGTTAATTTACGCCTTTATGGACTTTTACAAAATTGCTTATAAAAAAAAACATGAGCAGCTATATATAGCTTTAAAATAAAATTGAAAAATAAACAAATAATAAAAATTAAAGTTCAAAACACAAAAAAAAAATTGGGTTAACACAGAATGGCCGAGTTTCAAAATCAATCGTATCTATGACTCAAAACAGCATCAAAAACATGGCTCATATATTTAAACAGGAAGTCAGTGAAGTCTTTGTATGGGTGCATTCCTATAAAAATTGGTATATGATGCATTTACATGAAACAGCGTCGACGACCTGGTATACTGCGCGGGAACTTGGTATATAATCAGTTCAGTTAAATTAAGGGCGTCCACCATGCTATTTACTATTTTAAATAAAAATAATAAATCACCCCGAGTTTTTTTACCCGACAAATTAGATAAATTAAGAGTGCTCATTAGAAAATAATAATTCAATTGTTCAACGGGTATACACAGCTTGAAGTTAATATACCTTAAAAATTTATGCTGAACCTTTTCTATTTTTAATTCATGCACTTTGTAGAATGGATATCAAGTAGTTGAGTTGAATTCTAAATTGCTAAATTGCTACGAACCACAGCCGTGTATAAAACTTTAAGAGATTTAAGTGAATTGCTATTTTTCACCATTCTTAATACAAAACCATAGCTTTATTCGTAATTTAATGTGTTGAACGAATGGCAGTTTTTCATCAAATAATACAAGATCTTTAATTTGAGATACATTTTTAAAAGGAACGCTATTTATGCTGTCATGAAAAATAATGGGTTTTTTTGATTCTGCAAAACGTATTATATATATATTATAAATTGGTATTTATCGATGTTTAAAAAAAGTTTGTTGCGTATAGTTAATATAAAAAATATAGCGATATCATGCCGTTCCCAATAAGCAAAGAGGATAGAGCGCCACACTTTTCTATCTTCACACACAATTCTCGCCTCATCTATATTCATACATCTTCTCATACAAGCTCGTCGATTATTGAGACTTCTAATCTACGACCGTCTTCCAGTATCTAGTTGACCTGGTCGTGCCAAGTCTTCCGCGGACGTCCTCTATTTCTGGTGCCATCAACACTTGTATTATATATCTTTCTCATTCATCCGTTTCATATGACTAAACCACCTAAGCGATCATTTTTTAATCAGAGAGCTTTTTTTAAGATCAACTTCATATTCTCTCCTAATTTCTTAATTATTTACTCTGATCTCATTTCCACTTCTTCTTACTTCCGTATTTGTGTCGGTACCAGGACTCTATTGTGTACCACTAGTCTTGTCTCAGTTTACAACATCCCATTAGATGTTATTCCCTATAACTATTACTCAAAATATTAACTTTTTTAAGCAACTCTAGTGTTATGTAGCTACAAATAGGAATGCACTTGAATTATGGAGGTGCAAAATATTAACAGTATCATTTAGTCATATGCCAAATGAATTTCCTTTACAAATAATCATTTAAATTTGACTTTGGATGATCAAGGATAAGATGATGATGATTCATTGTGTGAACTGAGTGATTTTATTACATACTTGCTGAAATACTCAGGTCAGCTTTGGCTTACATTGGGATCTTAATTTTTTTTTAAATAAAATTTTAAAAAATATATATCTCGGCACTGGAGCATTTTAGAGCAAATTTTTTTTCTGTATTGTATATTATACCTATATTAAAAGTTAAGTATGTTTCGATTACATTAACATCCGGTCTGTTTTCCGCTTCTATAAATTGTTTCAGCTTGCGGATTTGCCTTGTGTAAACAAGGTGCGCGTGCGGCGTCACCGACTAACGGCGTCACTCTCTCCCCGGCCATGGATCCAGCAGCAGCTTACGCTTTTCACTCCGAGTCATTGCGTTTAATTAACAAGTAAACCAAACTCTTGTAGCTATTTTGAATAAATTCGGTGTAAACAGCAAGTAGCATTTATATTATGCATTATATCTACCTGTTATATCATTATTGCTTATCTTACTCAAACACGAATAACCAAGTATGTAGATACACATACCTCGTGACAACATCGAATGGGAACCCGACATTAGAGGTGGGTTACCCTTTTGACGTCATCATCACAGAACTATGGCCCTTCACACATCACACGCTCGCTCTCGCGGTAGTACCGCAAAACAATCACCTTTCATACCTTACATACTTCTACCCAGCCACTATCAACCAAACGGGTGGCAGATTGATGCAATATCACACACACCCTCGTACTTTCATAAATGAAATTCAACTTCATAAAAAATAAATAGACACTTATGCTGACTCTACATGCGCCCCGCAAACATGGCCGTGTAGGGACTCACCTAACAACCATATAGGGCCGAAACCCAACCAACCAATCATCAGACACCATAAATCATGACGGACACTGCCCTAGGATCTAGCGACCACTTCGCCGCAGGCCTTTCTTTCATCCACACCATCGAGCGAGCCACGCCAGCGTTCAACCACATACGCACTAACTGTATATACCGCCTCTGTATAGTTAATCTATCAACAAACGCCAACCATTGTAAGTGTTCTTTCATTTTAATGCCTTGCTCTAGACAAAAGATAAATACTCACGCACCAACACGCGTGAGACTAGAAGATATTAGGGGCTTCAGTCTCACATCTACAATATCCTAATACAATCACAAGTCAAGCATATTCTACAACCACAACCTCTACAACCATATTAATTATATCCCCATTCAAATTTCCTTCCCGTCCAAATCTCTAAATTGACCCTTTCCCGGTGAATAACACAATGTTTTTATATACTGAAAAAATAAAACACACATTTCTTTTTTACACCATCCACCGCATTTCGTGGAAACGCCGTGAACTACTTTAACTCCCCTGATTGATGACTGTAAATTAAACATCCCACCCGATTTCGCGTAGAAAAAATGGCAGGCTTTTGTATTTTTGTCTTTTTTCACGTGCAGCCAGACGGACGGAAGACACGGGGGATGAAGGGATGAAGGGATAGCAGGGAGGACGCGAGAGGAGAGGAGGAAGTGTACAACTTCGCAGACAACACTGTCAACTTCTAGAAATGTGATGAATGCCAAGCGCTTTGGCGGTACTGAAGCTGTATTGTGCGCTGAATGTGTATTGACTAGAGAAGAATACATTTTTCAATGCAATATTAACATTCTTGCATTTGCCACATTCATATCATCATACCTCTTTTAAAAGCTTTATTAAATCTTCAATTTGGTGTTCAACCGATTGGTAAATATAGTTCTATGAAATACTAATTAAATGTATTAATTAGAAAGATATACATATAAAATCAATTTTATCGAAAATTTTGTTTTTGCTACGGAGATTCGAACCTGGATCTTTTTCCAATCCGTGGAAGGTGTATTAACCGATTACGCTACAGCAGACAGTACCTAATGTTACATCTATCGTTCCATTATTTGAAAGCCATTTACTTTATTTTTACAGAATCTCAAATTAATGCACCTTTCCCGGATTGGGAAGTGATCCAAGTTCGAATTCCGATAGCAACAACAATGTTTTTCGATAAAATTGATTTTAAATGTATATCTCTCTAATTAATACATTTAATTAGTATTTAAAATATCACAGACCGTCTGTTCTGAATAATTACAACTTTGCAATGAGAATGTGTTATCTTTAATAATAATTCAATTAAAATAAATATAAATAAATGAACAGACACCAACCACCTGACATGGTCAGATAACATTAGACCAGTTATTGGATAAAGTGGCAAACAAAACAAAACAGACAGAAAGGAATATAATGTAAATAAAAGGGAAAACGATATCCAACATTGGTCGCAGATTAGCAAAATAAAAAGATTATAATGTGAAAAGGTGCTTTAGAATGATGTTATTATTAAAATCAAGATTAAGCCAACATATCCATCTTAGTGATGCATTAAAATATTTATAATACTTTTGTGTACATTTTCTATTTTTATATTCGATGTACTAATATTAATCTGAAAACTCCGTCTATAGTATTAAATATAATTATTAAATAGTAGTAAATATAATATATAATTAAATTTATTAATTATAAAGATACACATATAAAATCAATTTTATCGAAAAATATTGTTGTTGCGCTACCGGGATTCGAACTTGGATCTCTTCCCTAACCGGGGGAGGTGCTTTATCCAACTAAGCTACAGCGGCATTATTTTTAGCGACAATTTTTCGACCTTATATGTTACCTTTTTTGAAATCAATACATTTAATCGTTCCATTATTTGAAAGAGCCATCTACCTTATTTTTACAGAATCTCAAATGCCTTCGAGTAATCTGATAGCAGACGCCAGAATTGTCAATTCATTTTTATTAAATTTTGGACACATTGATACAACTTTATTATTAGGAGAACACATTCTTATTGTGATGTTTTACGAGTAATTATTCAGAACATAGGTCTGTGATATTTAATTTATATTTAAAATATCACAGAGCTTTGTTCTGAATAATTACAACTTCACAATAAGAATGTGTTCTCCTAATATATTGACGTGTTTGTTAATCTTAAATTATTAATAAGCCGACATGTAATATCCTAATACGTATAATTGCTGTCAAGTAGCGCGACCCAGTCTTAAATGTTCACATTGAATCCACTGTGATGATGGAAGAACTTCAGGTGAGAATTATACAAATTATTATACATATTATATTTTAGAAACTATTGCTAACTTACTATTTTATAAATTTTATGTTAATTTTATAATTTTCTATACACACATTTTTCTGAAAAAGCAATTTAAAAAAACATTAACTTCCAAAAAAACATATTTATTAAGACTACCTATCTAATAATTTGAATAATAAATCAAATAAATATTTTAAATTGGACTCCTTTGTTCTACTAATCTATATTACACATTTAATTCCTTTAATTAAATAATTTCTTGCTTGTACATAAATATTATATTTCTACTATTTCATTTGAAACCGGATTGACAAATTTAAATTTAATTAAAATAATAACTACTTACAACTGTATTTAAACTACTTTGATTAATTTGACGTCGACCTGTGTTGAATTTTCAAAAACTTTTAAGAGGCCACGTTTTTCATAAAGGCACTTTAAATATTACGCGTAATCAATAGAGGCTTTAAATTAAATAATATTAAAAATATTAATAACTATTCAAAAAAAAGTCAAAATAAATAATAATTTTATATTTCATTTCAATGTCTAAATCTTCCCTCTCCCCTCCATGGCTACGGCTACGCTCCCGTATATTGATTTTCATATTTATTTTATGGATTAGTTTGTGTACGTTCATACTGACGAAGATACAGCGGTATCGAAAATGGTCGACGTCAAAATAATCGAAGCGGTTAATACAATATAAGCTATTTCAAAAATTACTTACGTACCATTACGTCATTTCTCCGCATAGGTAAGCAGAGAGTCTTGCCTCGTCTACTTTCTCATGCACGCTCTTCTGTTGTTGAAGCATCTAGCAGGGCCATCCTCCAGTACTTGGTATATCTAATCTACGGGCGCCTTTGTTTCCGCATTCAATCTCTTCTTACTCATACGTTCCACATGACCAAACCATATTCAAAGTCTTTAAACTTTAAGCAAAATAGAACAAAACCACCTCTCGTTTAAAAATGTTTCACAATATCTCGATATCTCTCCTCCACTAATTCAAATCCCTCTTAATCAGGTCTCAGAAGCGAAGTTCTTATTTTGTTTAAAGTCGTATAATCCCGACTGAATCTCTTTAGTCAGCAACTATCAACTCACCCGTCAAACTTCCATCCGAATAAGGGCGGAAGCGGATGCCCCGAATCACGCGAAAACATCCTTAAAAGCGATTAAACGAAGCGACTTCATAATAAAGCTGAAAATCCTTATTGAGTAAGCAAATTAATCTCGTTCGATTTTAAAATGTCACACGAATTCTGCATTTTCATTTTGCGAATTTTTCGAAGGATTTTATAAAAAGACATCGATTCCGCATACGAAGATAGAAATTAATTTATCTAGATATCTTATTCCTTCTTACTGGGTGTTATTAAATTGAACCCTTCTTCACACGAAAGTGTTCCTTGTCAGGTCTGTCTTTACGGCTTAAAGCCGTGACAGATTCTTTTACTTACGCAATATCCATTAGTCGGCGGGGGATCTTCCGAGTTTCGTTTTTCCTACCTTACCCATTCTTCAATGTCAACTGGAGAGTTTAGTGTGCGCCAAGTTCAGCCGAGTATGTGGGCGCTGGATGCTGGATGCCGGGGTGCGTACACAAACGTAGTCTGGAAATTCTCTTTGATGTGCTCTCATAAAGCCCACACACTCGGAGCTAACGACCTCCGCCGACCGATTTATTCAAAGAATTCGTTAATAAATTGAATAGCAAACGTATAATACCGTAACATATAGGCCGTGTTATACTGCCCGTCGGTACGCATGTACGTAACACGAACGGAATGAGAATTATTTCACAACACGCCTTCATACATGTTCGTAATGAGATCAAATGTGACCGTGATTGTGTCTACGGAAAGGGAAACGATGAGATAAATCTCAAGGATTTTGTCTAAAAATATCTCAGTGCCGTGTAAACATTTTAAAATCAGCTAGAGATTGCTAAAAAAAAGTGTAAAAAACTTAAACATCCAATTTGCAACACTATTTATACTAAATACTCATTTAATGTATTAATCATAAATATATACATATAAAATCAATAATGTCGAAAAATATTGTTTTTGCGCTACCGGGATTCGAATCTGGATCTCTATTTCCAATCCGGGAAAGTACACTATCAATTGTGTTATAGCGCCAGTATTTTTCATGACTAATTTTCGAACCTATACGTTACACTTTTTCAAATGAATACATCTGTCGTTCCATTATTTGAAAGCCATCTACATTATTTTTACGGAATCTCAAATACCTTTGAGTAAACCGACTGCAGACGCCAGAATTATCAATTCATTTTTTATTAAATTTTGAACACATTGATACAACTTATATTATTAAGGAGAACATATTCTTATTGTGAAGTTGTAATTATTCAGAACATAGGTCTTACAACATCGTGCAACTTCACAATAAGAATGTGTTCTCCTTATTACTATTTATACTAAAAAGTTTGACATTTATACCGTTGTAACTGCTATTAGCGAGATTTAAATTCACCCAATTGACAAACAGATTATCAATGGTAACTGAACTGACATCTGACGTTTGAAATACAACAAACGTGTACTGAGACTTGGTGCACTTGAGCACGATGGACTATAAAAGTAGATTGTCTCCAAAGAGCCCTACACTGCAATAATGAGTATAATATAAATGACCTCTATAATATATTTAGCGAGGTATGGGTGTCAGAATGTGTACAAGTAGGAAGACTTGAGTGATTGGGCTATGAAAAGCAAATATAGAAGTCAACATCAGGGCGGTAGCCTAAATTAAGATGAATCGACAACGTTCTCAAAAACATATCTGTTTTATAGATCCAAAACAGAAATCTATTGAGATAATTTTTGGGCAAAGATTGGATTGGTATTCTGTGACTGGTGTTTAATTGTAACTGTAATTTAAAGATTAGACTTTTTTATAATAAACCGATGATTGCTTGCCGAATTACGAATAATCACAGTTGGCGATCGTCTGTGTGGCGTGTGGCGTGTGTCCACAGATGAGACTTTAATCTCCATTTCAGTTATTTGACGATAAAAGTGTGGGTATTTACCTCATTTCTACATGCAAAAAATACATGCGGCAACGAATCATAGCTCACTTCACACTCGACGCTCTATTATCTTTTACGTGATTTTGAAAGAAATCAAATCTGTACACACGCGACGGTCCAATTCAACACCATACGTACACGCAATCATACGCAAACACAGTCAGGCCCATTGAATAATGAAATAATCGCATCTGTATTAAATTTCCTACATTTATAGTATCTTTATTCATATAAAAATGCTGAATTAAAAAATACCTCTTATCAATCCGGGAGTTCTAGCAAGTAATAAAATTGAACAAAACCTATTCAGTTACTATTCATTATTTGACCCAATATTCAAATTAAATTTTCAATTTTATTCTTATTATTTATATATTTATATGTAGGTACTATTAACAAAAATGTTATAAAAACAATAATATTCTTATAGATACATTATTTAACAAGCCTGGCAAAGATTATTTATAGTAAATTACGTTTCCTTACAAACAAGTAGAAAACAATGGAAATTATTCATTTCTACATTTTAACATAAGAACTGAGAGTAAATATCAAGATTGTTTTTGATGGTATAATATAAAAAAATATATATATCCGTAAATAAATAAAAATAACAGTATAAATTAATAGTTAAAATATAAAGTATATGTAATATAAAATTATATAATATGTAGATATAGTTAAAGAATTTTGAGAATGTAAAGAAAAATGAATATATAAGTAGGTATATCATGTACAGCGAAAATAATATATATATATATCATTTTCACATAGAAAATTTCAAACAGCAAAGAGAACAACAATTAGCCTTGATTATAAAGCAACATAAAGAAACAGCTAAAAAAAATAAAGGAGAAAAAGAAGAATAAATAAAAAGATAGCAATATATGTGTGAAATAAGATTTAATGAAATCATATTTTGATTTTTCAGCATGATAATGCCCGTTCGCATCCTGCTAACATTACAAGAGCGACTATTCAAAGGTTCAATTGGGAGATTATTCCACATTCGCTCTATTCTCCTAATCTTTCTCCATCAGACATTCATCGTTTCTGCTCCCTATCCATAGTGGAACATAGAGCAATCTCCTTTAATAACTCTTAAAAATTGGCTTGGCAACTTTTTCACCTGTAAACCAACTAATTAGACCTGATCAAATACATAAATAAATCAAATAATTACAAATACGTGATTTCTTCGCTTTACATAAATATCATAGAATTTTCAAAATTTTGTTAATCTATTAAATTTCTCTTCATTTAAAGCGTTCTATTAAGGCTCGTGTCCATGGTGATTTGATCTGTGTGATTCATTAAAGGTGCATGTGTATTGTATGCATCATTCTCATCCGAGACTGAAACACATATAATGATTATTCATAAATCGTTTCGCGCTGAATTCTGTACTGACATTTACCCGCCATTGAGACGAATTTCCGAGACACGGTCTACTTATCTTTCTACAGGTTCTTTGAGGAGACAACAATCATTTATAAATGAAAAATTCAATTATGATATTTCGTTGTTAGTCGTACTTGTTCTTTTTTTTATTATTCTAATCAAACAATTGACATATTTTTATACCTAGAATTTCTTTTCAAAATCACAATCGACAATCTTTCAAGAGTGATACGAAATATAATTAAATAAATAGCTCAAAAATCCCAAAATAAAATATCTATTTTGAAGAGGAATTAATCTACAATACGGAATATGTAAGAATTCCTTATTATTATATTTTATGTATCTCCATGGAAACCAATTTATTACATTATATTTTATTTCGACTACCATCTCCCGCGCAAACTCAACAGGCGGAAATAATTCAATTTTGTTTTTCTTTGTGGATTATTTTTCGGAACAAATTTTTGAGAAAATAACTATTTATTAATCACCAACTGACAAGTACATCGAGAATATTAAAAATAAAGTCCTCTGAAAGTTATACGATCCGCAATGGGATGATGACCTGACAGAATCGATGATATGAAGGTGGGTGGACGACGTTGTTTCGAATCCATGCTGATGTTTTCAATCCTAATGTGGAGTCCGGGCTGAAGTCACAGAATTATCATCATGGATGATTTTTAACATAATGCTACTAATTGGGCACTATAGCTGAAGCAATCGGATAGATTCAAATGCTTTCAGCAGGGCCATGCATTACATACATAAAAAAAATTGAAATAACTATAATTTTTGCGAAAAAAATTTAAATTACATATTTATTTAATACATATTGTACGTATTGTGTAGATCCACGTGCAAATAATTCAAATGTAGTTATGAATTTAGATACGTCAAACAAATCTGTGCATGTGTTTCGCATTATTTTTCGCAATATCTGCCTCAAATCTATAAAACTACTCGTAAACGATATTCTTATGTCTTTCGCAATGCACGCTTGCATCATGTCTTCACTTAAACAGACGGACTTGACAGGAATAATAATGATAATATTTTTAGGAGAACACATTCTTATTGTGAAGTTGTAATTATTCGGAACATAGTTCTGTGATATTTTAAATATGAATTAAATGTATTAATTATAAAGATATACATACAAAATCAATATTATCGAAAAATAAAAACATTGTTGTTGCGCTACCGGGATTCGAACCTGGATCTCTTCCCTAACCGGGGGAGGTGCTTTATCCAACTAAGCTACAGCGGCACTATTTTTATCGACAATTTGACAGGTTCGAATCCCGGTAGCGCAACAACAATGTTTTTATTTTTCGATAATATTGATTTTGTATGTATATCTTTATAATTAATACATTATTTCATATTTTAATGATAATATTAGATAACCATTTTCTAATCAATGCTCACACTAGTAATGATAAACCGTTATTGTGAGGATAATCGGTAACTGAGATTTATCTTTTGGAGGTTCAGTTTCTAGTGCATCGGTGATTGTTCGAAGAATTATGAATAATCAATAAGCAATTATTATTCAAATCTAACACAATCACAGTCACAATAACGATTTAAATCATTTAAACATCACGGTATACTTATCACAAAAATATGCTTTTTTAAGCTTGTAGTGACAATACAACCCAATGTCAGCAGCAACGCTGACTCCATGTCTAGTATACGCCACTGATATATATATATACAAATCGCATACATAAATTTTAAATATTAAACAATTTCATATAGTTTTAAAATAAAAACTACCCCGCGATAATTAAGAAAGTCACGATCCGGCCAACCCACCCCTGCCGCGGATCGATACAACTTCAAAGCAAAGGGGAAGCTGCGGCTCGACTCGACAGCAACAGATGCAGCTGATGGCGAAGGATGACCAGCGACGAGGAAGCTCTCTTGCCCAATATTTTATTACAATTTATCGGAAATTTCCGCTAACAGACGACGTGTGATGATTTATCACAACCTCGCCCGATTACTTTACAATTATGACTCGTATCCACTTATAAGATTTTTCTCGGTGATTCGGTTCGAGATAAGTTAAGAACGAACGACACAAAGTTCAGCGCAGATTTTTTTTCTGATACAGTAATATGTACATTTAGAAGTTGTTTTGATAGTGAGATTGAAACACGCGGCCTGTGCAGACTTCTTTATTTAGTCAGGGATAGAAAATAATGAATATAGGAGATAGCGGAGTATGAAATACGAAGAGTGTAGAAGCGAGTCGGTGGCGTGCGTCGAAACGAAATAAGTGTCATCGGCGAGCGATCTGACCAGCTGCAGCCTGGGTCCTAAATGCAGATGTCGGTATGTATGTTAGCTGGGGATGGCGACGATGGCGGTGAATTTGAATCGCCATCCTCACATACATAATGTAGGAAATGTTCACTGTCTCCTTAACTAGACCGAAGTCTGTATTAAAAGAGACTGGTTCATTCGTTGTACGAGGTCTTACAGTGAGATCTAAACTACATATTAAACAATTAATCTCAATTAAAATAAATGTTCAAAAATTGAATGAAATTAATTAATTTAAATAACTTTTTTTTTAAATACACAAAAATATTCTCGTTTGCCTACGATTGAAACACAGTATAGAGAAGGAAGTCATAAAGAAAAGGAAAAGAAAAAACTCAAAATTAAAATAAATTCAAGTAAAATAAATATTGCATGTTGGAACTTATTCTTCAAGTCACAATATTTTTTTATAAATAACCAGTAACAACAATAGTACCTACTACAACTTATAACAAACTACCAAAGAGTAAGAAAGCAAATGGCTCTAACCGATTTTAATACGCACCAATACGTGAACAATAAATCCTCATAAACTTCATTTAATTGTAAAGTTACAGATTTATTTTATTTAATACCTTTTTTGACTAAAATACATTTCTTTATTTACTGCGATCATTTGTTCACTAATCTGATAAACACCTAATATTTTATAATTATTTCTTTTTAAATCCTGTAAAAAGCATATAGCTAAAAATAATCATATTTTAGTGTAGAAAGTAATTATTTTATATTTATTATTCTTCAAAGAGAACTGCGTGAAAATATAACACTTCTTTGGGTCCTTGTAAAGCCAATCAAGGCTTTGAAACTCTATTCCTTCCAATTCCATTTTTCTTTACAAATACTCCCTTAGAAATTGTTCAATACAGCCTTTTGGCTTAATGGCTTTTGACGGCTATGGCCTAAGTCCATCAATAAAGGCCATATATATAAATATAAAAATGTACTTATTTTTTTGTATTACTTTTTATTTTTGCGTAGAATTTGTATCTTAAAATATAAACAACAATCGTACCACTTGTCTTATTTTTTAAATATAAGAAATATACTAATATATATGTTCACAAAAATAATTTTCTCATATTTATTCGAATTTACTCAATAACTTTATTACCAAAATCATGGTTATTCAAAAATCGTCATCATCCCGTCAATAGTTTTTTCGTGGTTTGTAGGGCCACTGCCAGTAACCCTAATTTTAAATATTAAAAATATGACTAATTACCAAAAATAAAATTGAACTTACCATTCTGGCGACACGCCGCGTGCCATCTGCCGACATACTATATTTTCGGATCTCTTTGCTCTAGTAGTGATTATTATTAGTAGCCTGCTTTTAATTATAGATATTCGAATACTTACCAATAAAAAGATTTTAAAATAAAATATATCAACAGTAGACATTGAGTTTTTATCACATTCAATGGCCCTTCTTGAAATGACTATTGGATGAGCATTATATATTTTACTACGATTAGTAGGCAGTAGTATGATGTATTGTAATCTGGATACTGCGGCGGAAAATATTTGGCTCTATTTGACTCGATCTTTAGCATTTCGGACGCATTAATCGCATAATTATGTTCCGTTTAAATTTATAATTAGTTTTATTTTATTTAAATTTATATAATATATTTTTTTATGTCAGATTAAAGGGAAACGGGAGTATTTGGTAATTGTATATAAATTTATCGATTATATGTATGCAATAAAATGTGATTGTCTATTCGACATGTATATATCACCTAAAGATCTGAAATATCAAATGTAGGTACATCAAAATAAATAACTTCGTATTAGAGTAATCTCAAAAAAACGTGAGACAAAAAAGTGATCAAACAAATACGTCATACTCGTTACCATGATGATAACATATTTTATTCAGTACCCACAAACATCAAACTTACACTTTATAGAAATTCACATGTTTTGACACTGTACTAGAAATTCGCGTGTTCGAAAACCACAGCGATTGTAATTTAAAATATATTATTTCATGTCTCGATAGGTAGGAATGTAGGTACATAAAGAACTTATACGTGAATGCAGTACCTGCCTAAAAATTTGAAAAAAAAATCTTACTTATTATCTACTTACCTGCACAAAGAGTTGCAAAGCGACCGTTTTTAATTTTTTTTAAATTTAAAATGTTAAAAATAAATGTAATAAAATTATTTTATAACAACTCACATACGCTATGTTTACACTTAACCATGAGAATAGTTATTGTACACTCCGGATTTATCATGTACTTTATATTTTATATGTATAAACTAAATATCACATTTATAGTATTTTTTTAGTGATATTAGATTTCTAGTTGGAGCCACGACCACTATAAATAGATGCTATTTTTCACATATAAAATTGTTTTTGTATGAAAAATCGTCCGCCAGCATTGTGTAGCAACGTAACGAGGAAAAGCCGAGGAAAAGCTATTTTTCCGCTTCTTTGTTGCGACGAAGTGCCGGCGGGGCGGCCCGGCCAGCGGGCAGCCGCCCACCCTCAGCCGCCACCCCCGCCCCAGTCCGGCCGGCCAATATCGGAAGGGTGCTAACTACTATATTTAATATTTAAGTGCCAACTATCAATAAAGGAAGCCTGGTGTGAAGATCCGGAAATCTTCGCCGGAGAATTGCTTCCACCCATCTGTAATATTTGTAAGTGTCGACACTTGTGCACACTTATTCGTATATACGCCAGGGAACATCGTCCATGTCAGAGGATCAAAGTTGACAATTGTAGACAAAGATATGATTTTTGTTATGACGTAACCTCGTTTAATTTTTACATAGAAAAATATAATGAGGAGGTCAAAAAGGAGAGGCTCAGTGAAAACAGTGGTCAGTCTTAAAAGGTTTATTATCAAACAACAAGAAAGAGCTATAAATAAATTACGATACGACGTAGCGTACATCAAAAATGTTAGCATATGTCACCAATATTGTAATATTAGGAGAACACATTCTCATTGAGAAGTTGTAATTATTCAGAACAGACGGTCTGTGATATTTTAAATATTAATTAAATATCGAATCCCGGTGGCGCAACAACAATATTTTTCGATAGAATTGATTTTATATGTATATCTTTATAATTAATATATTTAATTCATATTTAAAATATCACAGACCTATGTTCTGAATAATTACAACTTCACAATAAGAATGTGTTCTCTTAATGATAAAGTTGTATCAATGTGTCCAAAATTTAATAAAAATGAATTGACAATTCTGGCGTCTGCTATCAGTTTACAAAAGGTATTTAAGATTCTGTAAAAATAAGGTAGATGGCACTTTCAAATTATGGAACGATTAAAAGTATTAATATCAAAAAGGTAACATATAGGTTCGAAAATTGTTGCTAAAAATATTGTCGCTGTAGCATAGTTGGATAAGGCACCTTCCCCGGTTAAGAAAGAGATCCAGGTTCGAATTCCGGTGGCGCAACAACAATATTTTTCGATAAAATTGATTTTATATGTATATCTTTCTAATTAATATATTTAATTAATATTTAAAATATTGTAATGTATGAGAAGAAATGTGTGTTCAACCAAAAGGGCCCTTTTCAGGCCGCATGTTCCTAGAACGCGGCAGGGCAGGCTGGAGACCGGCCACCGCGCAAAACTGAATGCGCGCGCAGTTCTCGGCCGATAGGCGGATGTGGCGTTGGATGTATCCAGTGGCGCAGTGTGGATCGGCTACCGCTGGAAATCTCCTTCGGCTCCCTACGACCGGAGTCTAAGCTATGTCCGACCCCGGGGCTGGAGCCGTAGGCTGTAGCGAAGTTAAGCAGTAGGTGAAGCCGGATGGGTGACAGCAACAACACACCGAATGCTTGGCAGGCGCTGGCTATCCTATTGATGATGATATGCTACCCGGGAAGATCGATGATTATTATTCTGGAGTCAGTACACTGGCGCTCATACAGAAAAATAATTAATATATTAGTGATATACATCAAAGCACCTTGCCAGTTTGTGCCGAATAGCGAAACGATCCACGAATAATGTTCAGAATTAATATAAGATTACATGAATGCTTAACATATATATATATATTTCTATTATCATTAACTGGTTAACCGTCCAGAAATTTTAAATACACTTTATAAAAAAATTTAATAAAAATAATCAATTTGGCTTTTTAAGAAAGGTTTCAAACCTTTGAATGTTAAAAAATAGAAATGCCCTACTATTTAACGAATAGCATCTCTTATTCACAGAAAAACGTTACAATATAAAAATACCTTAAGCCATCACATGATTATCTTATGTACCCATCATATATTTGTGTATATAATTTTTACAACTTTGTCATTCATTCCGATCTAAATCATTTTCTAAATTTAATTTTCATTTAAAAAATTTGGATAATACTTCATTTCGCATTCCCCGCATGTAGTTTGGAATAAAATTGTATTTTTATATCGTTACAATTTATTTTTTTAACAAATAAGTAAGGTTTTATTACTTGGCAATGCCAATCAAATATTGAATGCCGAAGCAATATTTTGTTTGAATGCCGAAACAAATTTTCCGTATCTGGTGTATATTCAGCGTATTAAAAAATCGTTAATTAAAACTCAAGCTTTCAATATTATTTAAAACATCGTAGATATTGGAAAATTTGCGTGCGAGCTGTTGAAATAAATATTTGTGTTACTGCTCAGAAAATTCCAACCGCTTTGGCAAAAATTGGAGACTAACGAACCTTAAACGTCAATATATAACCTCATTTGTATCTCATTATTGAAGTAACCCTTCACTTCTCAATATCAGAGGCGGCTCCGGGAGAAGTTTTATTAAATCTATAAAAAAAAAACTTTAATTTTAAGGAGAATACATTATTATTGTGATGTTTTTAAAAATGGAATAATAGATGTATCAATTTGAAAGACCTGCAATATATTAGTTCAAAAATTTGTCGTCAACTTACTCAGTCGGTGTGACGAAACTGGATAACACATTTTTCCGGATAGGAAAAAGTCCAACTATTAAAAAACTTTATATTGCCAGAAGGGACTCCTATTCAGAAGTTTAAATTCCATCTACATTAGAAGTGTGACACTTAAATTCCCAGAATTAATCTTTAACAACAACAGAAATGTGTATATACTAGCAACTGTACCGTTCAAAGTACTCTCCTTTGCATCTATACACTGACTAAGAGGGTATTCTCGTTTATTGAAGTAGGGCTGGAACTCATTTTCCGCAAAACTGTTGTATACCTGATTCACATTTTGTTGGACATCAGTTATATTAGTAAGTCTTCGTCCTTTCAGTATGTCCAGCTTTTAATTTTAGAAATAACCAGATAAATACAGAGATCTGTCAGGTGAATAAACAGAACTAATCGGGTGATCTTTTTTGATCAAAAAGTCTCGATTTCGATAACCCATTTTTAGGCCAAAATGCACACGCAGATATCTCACACTAGCTTTATCGACTTGAAATTCACGCACGTATTAGTTCAAACACAAGTATTCATGGATGATTTGGATGCTTACTTGATAACTTGATTCGGATGCAATTATGTCACGGGAGACACGTGTAATTACGCGGCCATTCCAGGAAATAAACGGTCTTGACTCGCATGTACGTTTGCTGTGTGACTATTTAATTACTACTCAAAAATCTTTGATTGTAGGTTCAAGACTTGCAGTCCATTTTAATAATGGAATTTATTACATACATAACTAATAATATTCGTTTTTTATTAAATCATATTGTGAAGTTACGATTTTTCAGAAAACAGTGACGTGTTAGTAAAAACAAATTTAGATTGATCGCCGGAACTTTAGATTGCCTGTAGCTTTACTTTTTCTTTATAATTAAGCTGCGTAAGACAATACATAGCTCACAATCTATTTATCAGACAAATCACTTACACAGATTGCAAATACGAAAAATATTGTAGTATGTGCAGGCCTTTTATACATAATAAACTACTGTGTATTTATATTACATCCTAAAGTTACATTTAAGATCACATAACCATTGAAACGGAAACAAAACATTTTATATATTTTTGATTTGTTGCTCATCAAACATTCTAAATATCAAAAACCAAATACGACACAAAATAAATTCTTGATTTTAGAAAAGTTTGATTTGAAAATTTTTTATTGGTTATAAGATTTCTTTCAAAATTATAAATGACGAATCTAATACAAATGATTTTTTCGTATATCCTGGTAAAACTAAATTTTCTTTAAGTAGCTTATCATAAGATGTTTTTAATTAATTAATATTTTCGACACGTAAATAAAATAAAAGACATGTAAATGAGTAATTTTATTTTGAATAAGCCACAATAAGATAAATTCAATGTGGTAGCGTTGAGATAAAAAGTGCTCATTATAAAGTAAAGAAAGAAAGAAGAGAGGCAGATAAGCCGAGAAGCTTTATGAACTTGGCGGGAATTATAAATATGATGGATAATTATTTAAAAATATTGCCGACTTTCATTCTTTTCACTTTTCCTATTCAATATTTACAATATTCAAATTGATTGTCTACACTAAATGTCTTCCAGATTTAGCCATCATTATTTTTAAAAATATTCTGTAAAGACAGTGAAAATCATTCAATGTTCTATTCTTCTTTACGGAAGCTTGGACCCTGAATCAGTCGCTTATGAAAATGATTGGATGTACAGACTTTGAATATCTTCAAAGTCTGTGATGTCTAATGGTCTGTGTTCTTGAAACACGATGAGATAAATCTCAGTACCGAGTACAGGTATTGAGATTTTTATCTGTAGACAAACCCAATGAAGTTTGAGATTGGTAGAAAGAAATAAAAATTCAAACCGATTTCGATTCGACATGTGCGCACAAACGTCACAAAGAACCATTGATATCTTCAATTATTTATTTTTGAAAAATTAGACAATTAGAATTACTAACATTTTTTTGTTTTCCGTTCCGGAGAAATTAAAAAATCAGAATATGCTTATTGGTCTGGTTGTCCAGATACTCACCTAATGCTCGGAGGTTCAGCCCTCGTCAATCAACAAATATTCAACAAAAGAAAAAAATAATTAATACAAATTAAATTTAGCAACTAAAATATTTTTTCGATAAACTGATTTTTTCTGTATATCTTTCTAGTTGATACATTTAATTTGTAATAAATTCTATGTTTTGAAAAAAATGCAACCAACTTCACAATAATAATATAATCTCATTAAAAAAAAACAAAGTAATGTGACGTTGCATGTTGATAATGACATGACTGACATTTATAATGACGTCTTTGATTTTTTGGCTATTATAATTCAGAATATTGGATTAGATTGTTTTGCATTTGTCCAAAATTATTCCAATGCAAATATTTTAATTCTTATTTTTACAGTGGTTAGGTTAGGTTAGGTATATTAGTTTTAATTTTGCTATATTAATAGGTGCTTTATTTCGTATACCATACTATTATACTATCCTTTATTTTAATCAGAAGTAATAATTATATTTTATTTTTGAAGAGAACGCATTCTTATTGTGAAGTTGCAATTTTACAAAACGTAGGTCTGTGATATTTTGAATACACATTAAATATATCAGAGAGATATACATATAAATTCAATTTATTGAAAAAATATTGTTGTTGCTACCGGGATTCGAACCTAGATATCTTCCTATCCGGGGAAATGCATTAACCGATTATGCTACACCATCACAGTAAGTTGACGATAATTTTTCAAACTTATATGTTACACTTTCATTATGTCATTATTACATCTGTCGTTCCATTATTTGTCGTCAACTTACTGCATTTGTGTAGCATAATCGGGTAATGCATTTCTCCGGATAAGAAGAGATCCAGGTTCGAATCCCAGTAGCAACAACAATATTTTTTCGATAAATCGATTTTACATGTATATCTTTATAATTAATACATTTAATTTGTATTGATTATATTTTAAAAAGAAAAGACCTCTCTGAAACTATAATCATGATAAAAATTACACCTGGCTGATCGCCGAACAGTTCGGCCGTTGAACACCAAGGAGAAGAAAAATGAACAAAGATTAACCGCACGAAATATCTTCGAAAGCCGACTACATATTCAGTAGCGCTAAGCTGTTACACTCGGATCCGAGTCCCGCCCTGAAAGCAGGAAGGTTCCGGAAGAAAAATCTGCCCAGTCATACTGCAATAAGCGGAGGGCAAATATGAGAATTGCGTGCGCCAACAAAACTCCCGGTTTGTGCTCCAAACAAACGAACAGGCTTAATTAACTCGAGAGCTTGAATCCAAAGTTCTAGGCGGGGAAGTTTCCCGACTCTTATTGCCGTATAAAAGTATTCATCGCTTCAAAAATTATGCAAAACTTTTGCAACTTTTTTTATTTTAGTTCCGTGATAATTTGTTTTGTTATTTTAGTGTTTTAGGAATAATCACAGGATTTTCGTTTTTATTAACCCTTCCCAAACCTTTCAGTAACACAGGTCTACCATCATAATTAAACCTGTAATATTTCGGTAAATACATGCAGCATAAAATTCATATTTTAGATAATTCTAAAGAAAATATTAGCGCTTAGGAATGACTAGTGAAAAACTAATTATGAAAAGGGAATCGTACAAAAACAATATTTTTTTCCATTCTATCCGTTGTAAAATTAATACTTAGTAAAAATACAATTTGTGATATAAAAGACAGAGATCACACACTATTTTCACAGTGAAAAGAACAACAAACATACAGATATAATTGCCTCTTTCTCACTAATTAAATGAAAAGAGATAAGAAGGAAGGACACATTGTATAGGACTTAATGAATGCACTAAATTATGTTATGAATCATTTTTCCAAAATTGAATGTTCAATATTTAGAATTCTGTTATTTACGGTTACACGAGTTGACATCATGGCTGCGTTCGGGTATTTTATATCATGGTATGGTAAAGGTTAATGTTAATAATCATTTCACGTGATAGTTAAAGTTATTTACACGATTTTAGCTCAACTAGAAAAGAAATACCATTCGTTGAGATAGTTTTATCACGTGGAACGTATGGTTGATAAGATAGATATACGGGACGAGTGATGAAAGCATCAGAAACAGGGAGCGCTCGGAGTAGACCAGATAAACCACGTGTTGGAGAACGGCTCTGTTATAAGCTTCAACAGTATGAAAGTAGACTAGGCAAGAAAGAGTAGTGCGCTAGGACAGAAGAGTGTAGCGTTCTATCGTCTCCCTACCCCAGCATGGGAAACGGCATGATGGCATGTAAGTACTGTACCTGCTCACATACCCAAATACACATATTATTTTTGTAAATATATATTTAAATCACACGTAACAGTAGCACCGATTATTTTGTCTGCTTTCACAGCGCTAACTCTTCACGATTCTGGACCTTGTTTAGTGCAACCTTGCACATTGTCCTTGAACATTCGCCTATTTCTTCAGGCCAGCAACACACCTAACTTGTCAATACAAATTAAATATATTAATTAGTATTTAAAATATCACAGACCTATTTTCAGAATAATTACAGCTTCACAATAAAATTGTGTTCTCCTTAATAATTAAATTGTCATTAATCTCGCGTGAAAATTTAAAGAGATGCTTTAGTATTGATTTATTTTGTCAGAATGAATCGCGGAGAAATCTGTACAATGCGCTGTTTAGTAGAATAACTGATGGTAAGTAAGATGACGATCGACATTTATAAATCAAGATAATTCATCTGTTCTCATTCTGATCTCCGCGGTTTCCCCTGATGTTTAACACTTTTATAAAGTGGCATATGTACTTCAGTGGCATCCCTCCGGATCCGCAGCATCCCCCTGCAAACCGAACGAAATCCACTTTACTTTACAAAAGCCTTCGGTATACATATTTCGTTCACAGCTTAAACTACTTTTTTATCAGATCGCAACAGAAACTTTGTGATCTCCTAGCCCCCAAAAAAAATGCACTGATATATCAAATTTACTAAAAATGTGTAATTTTAAATAAAAATGTAACACTCGTTAGACAGAATGTATAAAAATAATATGAGCATAGCTTATATTTTAGTATATATTATTATATTGCATAAATAAAGTGTAAAAACTTTATATCACCTACTAGCCGTCTTAAGACGCAATAGTTTGATAATATAAAGCAAGTTTTTCGGCTAAATCATCATAATATGAAATTGTTAAATGTTGAATCAATCCTAATTTTAAAATTTCAGACAGTACTAATGAAGTCGTTTAGTTTTTCTATTAAAAAAAAAACCTAACGTAACCTAAAGAGATTTAGGGAATGGTTATTTTATAGTAGTTCCTACTTGGTTACCTCCCTCTAATATTTTTATAGTTTTGTTTGTATCTACGCTTGTATTTTTAATTTTAGTATACATTGTTTCCTGAAGAAGTGACCATACGTACATGTTGATTTATCAAAGAAAAGTGGTTTCAACAGAGTGTTTTGTCTTATTATTTATAAAATGGTTATTGTATTTTCTTTGGTGTGTGGAGTCACTCGGGTGGAGTGACTGTGTTTGCAGGTTAAGCGTCATCCGTTAAGCAGTACTGTTTACTTGATTACGGAGCTGTATAAAGATATCAGAAAGATTTGCCTTGAGGTGAGACTGAGGGCCCTAAATATCCTGAGATTGTAAATTTCGCGGTATATATGTTTGTATGTGTGGTTGAGCCGCTACTAGAACAGGTGTGTTAAATAAAATATTGACTTACAATGAAATTACATAGGTTGAAATTAAATTACAAATTAAAGTTGAAGACTAATAATGTTCACAAGAGATGCGTCCGAGAAGTGGTTGATTTAAGCGGCCTTATTAGAGTTGTCAAACTTACGTTATACCATTTTTTTATAAATTCATGTGTGCAAAAAGCCACAATATACATATTTTTTAAATATTTTATTTTGTGTTCCTGCAGGTAGGTAAATAACTTTTTTGTAAACTAAGCGACTACATGCTACATACCTTTAAATATGAATTAAAAATATTAATACACACCTATTTCCAACCTACACAAAATACAACGCTAAGCAAACGTTTTCTAACAAAGGGATTCAAACCTGGATCTCTTTCCTAACCGGGGAAGGTGCATTATCCAACTATGCTACAGCGACAATTTTCGAACCTATATGTTACCTTTTTGATATTAATACATTTAATCGTTCCATTATTTAATTCATATTTAAAATATCACAGACCTATGTTCTGAATAATTACAACTTCACAATAAGAATGTGTTCTCCTAATAAAAATAATTGTTTTATTTATTTTTTCCATCCTTTCTCCCTTCCTTCCTTCTCGGTGGACTGTACACAAAACACACACACACATGCATGATGTTTATGTACTAATTGTACTCACTTAATTTGTATTCTGTTATGTATAAATATCATGTATTGTATCATATTGAACTGATTTTGTTTTGTCATTTCATCGTAGCTTTATTTATTGCACTTTTCTTTTAAATTGCCACGTTTCCGCGTAACAAATAAATATATTTGACTATGTCGCGTATTCAGAACAACCCTTATACTTGTTAAAATAATGCAGGGCTACCACAAAGCTGCAGACGATTGTATACACGGCAGCCGGGGGTCCCGCCTCGGGGATCGCGGGTCGCGGGGTGATGTATCGGCAGGCGAGGGGTGCAAGCGGCGTGGCCGTATATCACTCATACTTCTCAAGTCTTCTTCGTTTTCTGGCGATAAATCCATCCCTGCCGACATTGCTCCGCGACGTGCGCGTCATACAGAACCCAAGATTGCTGTGAAACTGTGACATTTTCTTGAGATTATATTACATTGCTTTACTCGATTTACCGGATAGGGGAAGTTTCGAGACATCATATTTTGGACTTATTATTCGTTCAATATAAATTCTTCATTATATAAATTCAGTTTTATAAACTAATCCTAGCTAGCAGAAGCGTCCGACGTTACACCCATTATCGGTGTAATGTAATTTCTTTAATTAAAATGTTGGCTCTAAAGGCATAAGAAGATGAGTTTACCAATGTCATACATTTCAGAATTACAAATTGATCTTAGCTAACCGAAGTGTCTGACGTTAAACCCATATTGGTTTAATTTAAATACTTCAATTCTCTAAGTGCTAAAAAGAGCAGTTTACTAACTTTTTTCTTCTTCAAATTTTATTTATTTTTTATTAAACAGATAATCAGTACATAGTGATGGATAGTGTTCAGGATCACATTAGGGGATGTTTTCAATTTGATATATAGATTTCAAGATAGAAGAAGCCTAAGTCTAAGGCGATATGGTCAAGTAATGAGAACGTATCGTCGAAACAGCGTTAGCAGTAAATACTGGAAAAGAAACAGGAATAAAGTCAAAGAAATATCCAAGCAATCATTTCTTATTTATGTAACATAACATTCTCGCTATATACGTGCCTCCTGGCGACATATTATAATTCCTAATCTCACAGCCCTAGCGGCAATAATTATTATCAATAGATTCGAAAATTTGCTCGCCGCTCTAACGCAGATAATTAGTATTATTAATAGTTTCGAAAGGTTTATTTCTTCAATAAACAAACCCTCGATTGATAGACGGAGTTTAATGATATATAATGTTGTTGCAGGGAAGCTTGCTTAGAAATTGTGTTTAATAGTATTTATTTTGTATGGTTGTTTATTATACATTGGATCTCCAAGGAGATATACAACGTTGTGGCATTCATAACGCAGATCTGCACAAAACCGATATACAGTGTTGTTGCAGAGGTGATCTCAAATTACGTTTTTGTATGTAATACAATATACAATCGTAGTTTGGAATGAATTACACTGGAATAACTAGACTAAAGCTAAATTTATAGATATTTATTATTATCAATAAGTCCGAAAAGTTTGCTCACCGTTCTAGCGGTGATAAATATAATTATCAATAGTTATATCTTCGATAAATGTTTGTCGTTTTTAGCATAAGATCCTGTTATTATTATAAACATCAGAATAGCTGTACTAAAACTACATTTTCAGATTCAAACTCTTTCATGATACATAATGTAGAATACATATATATTTACAAAGAGAGGGGTAAAGAGAGACCCCTACCGCGGGATCTTACGACCGAGCACTGCCACTTTGGTTTAAAATATCGTCACCACAAATGGGCAACGTATCATGGCGACGGACTCCGAGGACTAATTCCGGCATTCAAGAAATTATAAATGACAAGCGGAACTCTTTCTGGGAAGCGCTTCGGCATTTACGATCCTCGTAAAAACTTCCAGTGCAATTTACTAACTCATAAGCGCGACTTACATTTCTCTGCCGAGAAGGACATTTACGGCCGCTTCAACTGTCTTTTACTTTTTTACCTTATTTACTCTAAATAATCATCGTCAATTTTGTTACTGTCATATTTGCCAACCGCGAAGCTGGTATTTTAATGTAAGTGAAAAATATAGCTAACAAACCTAAACCATTAATCCACTGTCTTCACGAGACTCATATATTTGATATATAGTGCTGGATACATATGTAGCGCATACCGTGACGCGCAAATGGTCTCCATTCTTCAGAAGCTGGACATCAAAAACAGACTCTCAACTATAAATAGCTATAGTGGACCATGTCGAAAGACGGAGAGGAATAGGAACCCACCGTTGGACCGAAAAAGTGGAAAAAGTAGCCAACGTTTCTCTAGTGACAACCCTCAAAGTGGAAGAACATAGTCAAGAGAGCGGAAGTTTATGAAGATCATATAAGTGTTCTTTTTTTTTCATTTCCATTTCTTTTTTTGTTCACTTCCATACATCAGTATTGGTGCCAGAACTCCATTATGTGTCACTAGTTACTTCGTGTGACAAATTCCCATTGACGATAATTGCATCCAGGGTACTATTCTCTTTATTCCTCCTTTCGACATCGTTCTCGACCCTGGTAATCATATTTCCCAAATACACAGACTCGTCCGTTCATTACGTACCATTATACACACTTATGGTCCGTGTCCATGGATGAGATTACTCTCAGAGATTCGACTGCGTGTGCATAATGATCAGGACAGAGTTCACCGTGAAGCGATCTATGAATCAGCATCGCATGTGTTTCGCTTGCGGATTAGAATGATACATTCAGTGCATACGTAACTTTAGAAATCAAAGTCTCATTGAGAGATCATCGTTTACACGGGCTTTTAGTCAGTCTTCCATCTCTTTCGAACACCATCACTTGAGATTTGATAACATATACTCTCTCAGTGAACTGAGGTGCTTCAGATCGGCTTCACTACATTATTATTACTACGATCATTACTATAATATAACTTAATCTTTCCTCTCCGGTGATGTAAACTGAGTTGACATTGCCTCTAATTATGTGAATATCTCTGTAAATATACTAAATACAGAGTTCATATTTTAGGTATTCTTTTTTTACTTTTATTAATATTAAAAATATAATACAATTTGAATAATCAGTGGATATATATATATCCTTCTCTATACACAAGTCTTACCCTCATAGAGAAGAAACTAATGTTAAAATAGATATATATATATATATATATATAGTTTCTTATCTATGAGAGTAAGACTCGTGTATAGAGAAGGAGTATATACGAGTTAATTAATGTTTCAGTTAGTCTGTGTACATATTTTTTTTACTTCAGTTACAAATTTATGATAGTCCATAATTTTTCTAATTGTGATGGGAAGATTGTAAAAAATTTGATGCCTTGATAAATATATTGATTTTGAGTTGCGGTATATTTTAGTTTTGGGATATCAATTTGGTCTCTATATCTTGAAGATTGTAATTGTAATTGATTTTTAATTTTGAAAATTTGAATTTTTGAGTTTTGTTTGTATATGTTTAATATTTTTGGTACTTTAAAATCTGTGAAAAGTTATATACTTGAATAGTCTTTTTTTTTTTAGAATAATTTTTATTATAATTTTTTGAGTGATTTCTAATTGTGACATTGAAGTTTTATATGCACCTCCCCATCCAATATTACCGTATTGCAAATGTGACTGTACAAAGGAGTAATATATTATTTTCAGAAATGTAAGTGATAAAAAATATGTAGGTAGTTTTCCTTATTTTGTTTGTAAGATTAGTAATATGTACTTTCCATTTGATATTGTTATCTATTATGATTCCAAGGTACTTGATACAGTCTTTTTCTTCAATTGATGGACATTGGTCACAAGAGTTTTCTCGAGTACAGTCTTTGGTGTGAATTTTAATATGAATTTCGGTGTTTTGTTTCTGTTGAATAGCAAATCGTAGGATCATATCATCCGTCCACTTTGTATGGTATTAACATTCTCATTTGCCGATATATTAACGTCAGTCCAAGATTTTTCGTTAATTATTAGTACTGTATCATTTGCATAAAATATTATTGTATTATTATTATTCTTCTTTAATATATTTATGTATTGGATAAAATAATTACAATACATAAGCAATTACGATACGCAACAATAAAAATGTTTTCTCTCAGAACATGGGGTGAATTTGTTACTACGTGTATTTGTATTTGCGGTGCGGACGGCGCAGTGCGCGGAACACTTCGTCGAGTACCGTCACTTAGCGGCAGAGCTTGCGCTGGTCGAATTAGACGATGTCGTTCGTAATGACCAATGTTTTTTTCTCATTTTTAGCACTTTTACGCTTTAATTGACATATATATTCATTTATATATGTCAACTATTATTTTAATGATTAAGATAAGTAATAAATGTAAAATATTCATAATTATCCGACTTAAAAATCGTAAAAGTCTACATGTACACTGAGTTTACAGCACCGGAATGTGCGTTTTTATTTTAACACCATAAGAGAAAGGTTAAACAGCAATTTTTAAATGACTAATTTTATATCAAATGTTAATAAAATCAAGCTTTTAAAAATAGAAATTTAAAAAAAATATATTCCAAAAACCCCTTAATATAAGCGCTCTCATTAAAAACTGACGGTTATTTACAGGTTAAGCTTATGCTTATAGTAGGATTATTTAGAACAGATATAGGAATAACTAGGTATTCAAAGCACTCCACCGGCAACATACAGTTTTGGGTTTGAGTCTTGGTGGTGATTACAGTTTTTTAAAAGATACTTTTTTTGTGTATCTTTCTAAATGATTTATCTAGTATGTTTTAATTATTAATAAGTGATGAACCTTCTGAAAAATCATAACATATCAAATAAAATTTAATTTTACGGTAAGTGGACACTGAGCGACATCCAGCAACGACGGCGTATATTACAACAGCGCAGTGCCTCGCCGCGGAATGACAGGAGCGCTCTTATTCCTGTAATATATAAACCTTTTATTTTGATACCCTGACCATAAAAGCATATATTGAGTCAAACCTCGAGCAAACCTTGAGACGAAAGAGAAGTGCTCCATCCGCAGAGCTAGCAATCAACCATCAACTTCAAGGTAGATCTTGGTGAACCTAATCACGGTCTTTTTACTGTTAATAACATACATTACATATATTCAAAATACAATCAAGAAGTTTTCGTTACAACCGGTCCGCCCAAATCAGCTACATTACTTATTTAACAAGCCTATACCGACCAACAGTGTTTCACTCCACTCGCCGTACTTGTGATTATTGCAAACCTTAATTCAATAAAGTCAGTACATGCATGTAAGTATCACTGTTTCCATTACTCATGGCACTGTCTGAATTCCTTCGTCTTCCTACCAAGTAATCCAAGGTGAGTACAAAAATATATGAACACGAATAATTAGCCAACTCGAGACCAATTTATCATACATAATCCAGAGGAGAGAAAAGTAATTTTTAATAAAATGTTGTATGTATTGAATCAGATCGTTCCTGATTCAATACATACAAAATTATTTTTCTCTTCTCGTTCCTGGATGCTCCGTCTCCTTTCCTCTTACACAGTACGTTTTCATATAAAATAAAGCTAGTCTAGAAATAATATTAACTCTCTTGTCTGGGTAAACATAAAAAAGGAGGCAATAATATTTGAAATATTTACGCGGTTTAAGTAGATTTAGGTTTGAAAATATTCCTCCATCACCGAAAAAAATACAAGACGTTCATTCCAAAGCCTTTATTTAAAAAATCTTTTATGGCTTCACATTCCCTTCCTGAGGATTTTTGGGTAAATCTATTTATTTAGCGATTTTTTCCATAGATAAATAGTCTTAGAAGAAAACATCAGAAGGGCTTCTTATATCTCTCGCAAAAAGTTTCTCGCGGTGGAAACAGCAACGAGAATTTTCTCACCAATTTTCTTCTCCAAGTATTAGGCACGGGAAAATACCCGTAGAAAATACAAATAATTGTTTATGTTGTGTGTTTTCCAAGGCCCATATTTCACGTTCACACACATTCTTACATTTGCTTGTCAATTCATTTGGTAAGTCATATGTAACTATATCCACCACCAGAATTAATACTATTTTCGATTACCCTGTATCGCGCATTATATTTGTAATTGATATAACTCAGTACTTTTTATTCATCTTTCTATGGCGGATCGGACACTTATAACACAATCACTAACCCGATATATTTTACTCAGTATTGTACGTCCATAGTAATTTATATTACATCGCTCAACATTGCAAAATATATAAAGTATAATATATGCATTTTAAATAATTTCATTCTGTGTATGTTCGTGTGGTGCGTGTATTGTCATTTATATATTCTCTTTTGATCCTTCACGTCAATATTTACATACAGTTGAAAGGAAATGAAGGACCCACCCTTGCTAAGTACTGCTATGGGACTGTATACTCTCGTACCAGTTCCTCTTGACAAAGCAAAGCAGGACGGGTCTAATATAACCATAATTTAAATGCGGTATAGATTAATTTTTTAGCCCAAAGTTAAATATTTATTACTCCTCAATACTAGCTTTCAGCGGATATTTTTGTGGTATTTATTCATGGTATTAGTAGTATTAAGAAACAAAGAGTACAGCGTAGTATAAGTTAGGTTAAAATTGAAAACATATTAGTTATTTCAAATACTAGTTAGTATTGAAAATATCACAGACCGTCTGTTCTGAATAATTACAACTTCAGAATAAGAATGTGTTCTCCTTAATAATATTAGATATATTGAAACATTAATTATCAACATATTATTAAAAGACAGTATATATAAATTAAATTATTCAAATAGAAAGCAATTAAATATTTTTTCTGTATATCTTCATAGTTGATTAACATTAAAACAGTACAGAACTATGTTTTGAAAATGCAACTTCACAGCAAAACTGTATTCTCCTTAACTTATTATATAGATTATATTTAATCAGATGAGACTCGGCTCGTAACACATTGAATTAGTCTCAGGGTTGAGGCATTCGTGCATCATTCACATTACTCAGTACTGAGCGCGTATTGCAGCTTAATATATCATTCATATTGCCTTATCGCACGTTCTACCTTCACCCTGTGCTAAATTCGTATAGATACTTCTATACTATATTATAGTAAAATTGTTTGCGATAACGGATTGTTTGATCGCTAGTAAATAAATATTTACTTCTTAAAAGTACATCCCGTAGTAAACTCATTTTACTCTCCGATATCCGATAGTAAAAACGAGAATCGATAGTTAAATATGGACCCTTCACAGCTGTTGCAAAAGTCATCTGACATATTGATACTTTGAAAGTTGCAGTATACGACAATGAATGATTCATCTTCCCGCTATTGTAGTGATGAGAGTACGTCCGATGATGATCTCGTTGCTTAATACTTAATACGAAACAATTTCACCACCGAAGTGATAGATTTCGAACGTCTAGGCGAAAGAATCCATAAATAATGGATGAAATAAAGTATATTTAATGATTATTTGTCGCGCTTATAGACATCTCCATCTATGCTTTGACAGTTGTAAATTTGATGTATCAACAACCCGCAAAGGATTTTTACTACGAGGATTAAAAAGTTACTATAGTAAGTAGTTACCATTCTAAAAAGTTTTCTACTGATCACACAACCGGCCCTAACTAATTTACTATCACGCTTCTCCGCGGGGGTAGACAAGGGATAAATCACCACATTCTTCTGTGCTGACACAATTCTCGCCTTATCCACATTCATACATTTTCATGCAAGTTCGTCGATTGTTGACGGTTCTAATAGCACCTATCTGGAGTTGTTCGTCCGATGGTTCAAGGTGGCCAAAGCACCTAAGCGAACCTTCTCAATAACCTCGGAATGATTCCTTTCGACTCGAATCGCTAGTTTGTCCTAGAAAATAAGTAATAAACAACATTTTGATTCCTATTACATGAAGTTTTCTTACCCAAACCATTTTCCGTTAACTTCCTGCACTTAGCGTTCTCGGCGTGATGGCTCTATTAGAACGTCAAGCAGTTTATCGTTATTTGACGCCCTTATCTCGCGCCCGGGGCGGAGCGCACCCGCCCCCACCCCCACCCCTCCCGGAGGGAGGCTGCACTTCTGACGGAACATCTATTTATAACATGCTCGGGGAAATTTTTGACTGATCCATTATAATATCGATCTTTAAAAATGCACACCCAACTAACTCATACGAATAACATTATCTTATTTTAATTCAAAATTGCAGAGTACAGCCAGCAGCAAAATTCATACTTGAAAAGGTGTGAATAATCAAATCTACATAACAATTTGAAATTCTTTACCTTTAAAATAAATAATAGTATATGTATGTATGTAGGTACCAAATATCGTACGATTTTAAAGAAGATTTAAGTGACTACATACTTTGAAAAAAAACTAAATATGGTTTTAGTGATTAACAAAACTTTTAGAAGATATTTTTGCATAAAAGTGGCCTATTTGTTTTTAGAACAACATATAATTGACATTTTTCCATCCAATAATAATTTTTTTTTTTTTTTTTGAACTAAACAGAAGAAACATGACACATGATACAACGACCCGCCGTTGTGACGCTCTTCCAAGTCTTCGTCGGCCAAAGTTGTACCCAGAATATTCTCATTTTCTAGGCAGTCACTGTAATGCATAATGTGGCTGAAGAATTGGAAGAATCTTTTGTTCACCGCTATATCACCGATTTGTTGCAGGATTGAGGCATCAGGGCGTCGTGCCATCCTGGGGTTACATAACATACTTCTCCGGCAATACATGTCGAAGGCGTCTATTTTCCGCTTGTCGCTATTGCGAACTGCCCCAGTCTCCGCTGCATAGGTGAATAATGGAAAGACAAAAGTGTAAAGCGACATAATTTTATTGACTGTTCCGAGGTAAGTTACACTGGATACAAATCTACGTCCACGTATAATTGTTTCAAATATGAATTAAATATATTAATTATAAAGATATACATATAAAATCAATTTTATCGAAAAATATTGTTGTTGCGCCACCGGGATTCGAATCTGGATCTCTTTCCTAACCGGGGAAGGTGCATTATCCAACTATGCTACAGCGAATATATTTTTAGCGACAATTTTCGACCCTATATGTTAACCTTTTTGATATTAATACATTTAATCGTTCCATCATTTGACAGAGCCATCTACCTTATTTTTACAGAATCTCAAATACCTTTGAGTAAACTGATAGCAGACGCCAGAATTATCAATTCATTTTTATTAAATATCACAGACCGTCTGTTCTGAATAATTACAACTTCACAATATGAATGTGTTCTCCTAAATATAATTGTTTTGTTCGCCACAGCACTCTGTCTCTTTTTGCCCAGTATTACCTGCCGACTATCACGTCTAAGAAACGGTAAAATATTAATTTAAATAATTGTATAATATCCTTCAAATCAAACTTATATTATAATATTTAATTGATAAAGAAAACTTCTGTAAATTAGAATCTCTAAGCTTAATCAAGTATTTTAATTCATGTTTATTTTCAGATAGCGCCGTTTAACGAGGTTAAAATCAAATTACAACATAATTTGAACATTTGATGCCCAAACTGAAGACTTGTCAAACTACCGTAATTACTCAAAGCACGTCCTTTTAGTAATTTCTCATTTTTGAGCAAATCCATCTGTCCATCGTGTACACCCTTCAACCACTATTTTAATGAAAATATTTTACATACTTAATTAAAAAATTTGCAATGTAAATTCTGGATTATACTTTCAATATCACACCTCTACTTTTCAAATCTTGCTAACTTTTGTGTTTCTTCATTTTTATAAGGTTTGTTTTCCACAATTGTATTCATTCTTTTTTATAGAACATTTTAAAAACGAGAATAATTGTTGATAATTAAATAAAACCATACATACATTAGATCATACATTTAATTAGTATTTGAAACATCACAGACCGTCTGTTCTGAATAATTACAACTTTACAATAAGAATGTGTTCTCCTTAATAATTAACACAATAATTTAATTCTGTAAAACATCTGGTGCACCAATTGGTTTTGGCAAAATATTTTGCACGATAAGAGCTATTTTTCAATATGTATCTAAGTTTTAAAGCTGTAACGTTACTTTTTAAATTCCCTAGCGTATGAGGCTTGTTGAAATAACCCCTGAACTTTGGAAAATTCCATAAATAAAAGTTTGGCTCTGTAAAATCAGGCAAACTGAGCGGCCAATTGATATCGTCGTTGAGCTGCTGCATTTGTTTCAATTTACACTGAAACAAGTTGAAAGAAGCCAAACTGGTGAGGAGGTGTTTATATTATATTTATTATTTTTATACTTTTTACGCCGTATCCATTAAATGTATGTTAACTATAATATTGGCTATCATAGCACATTGTTTGCTGCAACCTGGAAAAGTTCTTCAAATCACTGTCTCAATTTCTTCAACTATAATTTTCCGTCTTCCGGACCCCCGACTTCTGCAATGTTTCCCTTTATTATGAAGTGCTGATACGTATCTGGATGTCCGGTTGAAGGTTTCGGATATACATTGTTTTAATTATTTGTTTTCTTTATTCATCTTAACGGTAACATCTTCATCCTTTACTCTATCTATCCAGCTTATTTTAAACATTCTTCTATAGATTCACATCTGAAATACTTTATATTGCCCAATCATTTCTACGATAGGCGTCCATGCTTTAGATAGATAGAACATCCATGCTTTAGATAGATAGATCATATTTGATAGAACAATATATATAATATATACATATTTGATAGAACAACACTAGAACGTCCATTCTTTAGATAGATAGATCATATTTGATAGAACAATACTGGATAAATGTGTCACGAGCTTGCTTAATGCGGCATTTAATTTCGACAGAAGAATCCCATCTTTCATTTATATTGCAAACCTGGTAATATAAATACTTTCATTCTCAGCCGTTTTCTATTGTATGTAGTTTTAGTTTAATTAAATTCTAATCCGAAAGTCTCACACGCCTTCACTACTCGGTTCAGCAGAAGTTGTAGATCCTCAATATTTCTTGCTAGAAGTACCGTATCATATTGTAATAGGTCTGATACAGTAGCGCACAGAAAACTATCAGAACCCATTGGCGCACCCAGTATAAGTTTTATAAAGTAAAAGGTATTTGAATTAGTGTGGTAACTCTTAATGCTCTATTCTCTACTTAGTGTCTTGCTGTATTTTTGTAAGATTATTGTATAATTAACTCTGCCTTTCTTACAATAATTATCGTTTATTACAAGACTTTAAGTACATAGACTAACACAAGATTTACACTCAGAAATAATATTTATAATTAGATGTCGCAAAGGCGCGGCGACTAATAAAGGTTCGCCCCCCCCACATACTCCCACTCACACTCTAATAGTGGACACACACATTTACACAAACATGTGACAATTCTCACAATTAGTAATACATAAGTTTTATAACATATTTTGCTTTAAAAAGGTTCTCCAGATCCAAGCTACTGCAAAAAAAATTAGCATTTACAACAAAATCTTTAATTGAGATAAGTAGTGTTATACATATATATATATATATATATCAGGAAAAATAGATATATTCAGATCAATTCAATTCTGAAAGATCTGAATATGATGTCCTTTAAGCAGAAAATATATTTTAATATAATGGTATTTATTTACAATAAGAAAATATCAGCGGAAATTACACGAAAAATTGATGCAAATAAACATGAGTACGAGCTTCGTACAAGTGGAAGGGATAGACTTGGACTGCCATTCAGGAAGAAGGCCAAATCACAGAAATGATGAAATTTTTTAATGAAATGCCAGAAAACATAAGAAAGGAGGAGAAATTGAATAGATTTAAAATAAAACTGACCAAATATGTAAAAGATAAGTTTTAGTAAAAGAAAATACTTTTATCTTGTTTATATAGAGCATATATAGGAGTCCTTATGTATGCTCTGTGATTGTGCGGTCTGTTATGGATCTGAAAATACCTTTTAAGCCAACACATAATATTAAAATATATACCGAAAAAAAATCATACAACCATCAAACATGAAAAAAACATATACTTTACAATATTTAAAGTAATGATTAATCTAAAATATTTGTGTATATATATTCTGTTATGTAAAATATTACTGTTGTTATTTGTTTATTGCATATTGCAGAATTACATTAGGTTATAAACATCCTAATCATACAAAGTAAAGATTAGTGATCTCTGAACTACTGGCCTGAAAAGATGTATTCCACCATCATTAATACAACGATGGTTCTTCTCAGAATCAACAGACGCGGGATAACCGAGAAACTTTATTTCTAACGTTATACTCATCCCGTGAAATCTTCATATTTAACACATAGATATATTAGTAAGTAACACATATATTACAATCACCGAAAGAAAACTAATTGACCTGAAATGGGAAGTTTTTTAAATGAGAAAGATTACCATTATACCAGTAAATTTCCTCAATGGAAAATTGTTTGTTCAACAGAGTTTCTAGTTTTTTCAGAGTATCAATTTTTTATTCTTTTTTATTTTATTTATAATATGAGTTATTAATATAATGTAGTCTATAATTATTTAATGTTTATTTGTGTGCTTCTGAAGTGTTCTATAATATTATTTATTTTCTAATTATTTGCTTCGGAAGTGTTAATTTAATTTCTTTCTAAGCTCTTTTATTTCTTTAATTTGTGTAGGGAGGCTATTAATTTTTTTTAACCCTAAGTATATAAATTTTTCCTGAGTGTTTGGTGTATCATTTCGGGATTTTAAAGTTAATTTTAAACCTTAATGATGTGCTTGTTTCAAATTTTACAGTGTTATTTTCTTTAAATAATTGATTACATGAGATTTTTTTGAAAATGTTTTCTATTTTGAGAACTGGGAATTTTGCAAAAAGTGTTTGTGTTGAAAAAGTTGATCTTTTTTTTAAATATTACTTTGATGATTGTTCTCTGTATTATTTTTACCGAGTTCATTATGTTATTGTATGCTCCTCCCCACCCAATTATTCCCTACTTTATTGCCTTAAAAACTGATATTTTTTTTAGGGTTGGAAAAAATAAATTGACTAACAATGGGCATTATACATTGGATTGAATAAACGTTGTTTCTGTAAGAAAAATGATGTCCTTTATTATTTTAAAAAATAACAAGAACTTATGCATCAACCTAATATTTATATTACTTTCAAACTACACTTGTTTGTTCTGTTTCCACAGGTAATACAAATTACGTGACAACGTGTAAACGTAATTGTTCTACCCTTCCCCTGTTAGAGTTTCCGATTCTGACCGGAATGGGGTCGTATCGGATGTGAATTGAGTCCGTTACCAATTTGTCGACTTGACTGAGCAATAAATAACGAGCCCTTACCGCCCTTGCGCAATTAAAATGGGGATTAAACGCCCTTAATCCGGACACCGGATTGAGCCATCGATCGGCCCTCTTTACCCCGAGCCGCGAGAGGCTTAGATCTGCCCACCAACCGCTACCCTTGTATTTTAAATTTCTTTTCGGAGCATTTTAACCCCTTCGGTGGTGAAGCCTGTCGATTTACTAAAGTTTTTTTTGTCACTAAGACTCAACTCCACCGTGCGATCTATTTGCATATTTGCAGATCTAATATCTTTCCATTAGATTTTCAAATTTCTAATTCAGTTGCTGGTGGTAACATTACTAAATTAAATTGTTAACCCGGTAGCTAATCGGGTCTATTCTCATATGTTGGCGGTATTTTAATAATCAATTATATAACATTGCACACTTAGTCGATTTTGAGATATTTTACGTTTAAGAGACTTGAAAGTCTATCTATGGTTATACAATTTTTTGACTTGTACATTGAGTAATAGATAATCGTTCAAGAATTATGCGCATTTATAAGTTATTGACATCAGTACATACTTACATACGCTTTTATTATTTTTATTAATATGTTCCTCCACCAGAAGTTGACGAAATAATAATAATGACACATGTTATTGCACACTGTAATGACACCAATCTTTCGTTCAGAATGCTTTTATATATCTGTTCGAAAAGGAAGCTTATCATACCAGATATCAATTATATAATATTAATAAAAATGATATATTATTGCACATCAGAATGAAATCAATGTCTTGTTAAATAACGAGACATGTTATTGCACACTGGATTGAAATCAATCTCTTATTCCAAAATGTCATCGTACACTTGAAAGAAAGCGATCTCTTGTTCAAAATGCTTATACACGTCTGTTTATTACATTCATAACATATAAAGGGTTTTTCTCAGATGCATGTTTTCAAGTGGGTCACCAAATAACCTGTTATAAAAATACGTTCTTACATTCTTTACAAATAATGTGCTTATCTCTTGTACGTTACAAAATAAATGTTTTTTACTGAATACTTTTTACGAGTACAGTCATCACATGTAAAGGGCATCATCATGCCACTGTATGCCACTATACTGACATGAAAAGGGAAAGAAGAATCGACCGAGAACATACTTTATAACGGCATATAAGGTATATCGCCTTCACTCTTGTCATCACCACCCGGCGACACTGAACGCACCCTGCATTAACGATGCGTGAAACAAAACTCCTAGCAGCCGTAAACACACCCAGTGCCGATGCCATGTAGCAATACTAATGCGGCCAGTAACCTTCTGGAAGACCTCGTCTCTCGAACGCCATTCTTCTGACTGCCGCCTTTCCAGCAATACACACAAGAACTTTATTGTACAATCAAACTTATCTATAAATACTAATTACATGTATTTATTATAAAGACATACATATAAAATCATTTTTATCGAAAAATATTGTTGTTGCGCCACCGGGATTCGAACCAAGGAAGGTGCATTATCCAACTGTGCTACAGCGAAATCGTCGTTAAAAATAGTATCGCTGTAGCATAGTTGAATAATGCACCTTTCCCGGTTTGGAAATAGATACAGGTTCAAATCCCGGTGATGCAACGACAATATTTTTAGATAAAATTGATTTTATATATAATAATAATTTTATACATATAATCCTAATAATAATATAATATAATAATAATTTAATATATATATAATCTTAATAATAATAATAATTATATTAATTAGTATTAAAAAATATCACAGACCGTCTGTTCTGAATAATTACAACTTCACAATAAGAATGTGTTCTCCTAATAAACTTATCTGTATTTGTAAAGTATGCCTCGCAGTAAGCAGGTCATCATCCGGAACGTGCGTGCTTCTGACACAACACGCACACTCTTGCATCATGCATTTAATATAGCCAACGTTCTTGTCATACCGGCGATCCAATAATATTACCTTGTAACCAGGTATAAAATCCAATCAATTTCCCACTAACCAAATATTATTATTATTATATAAGTTAACCACCATCTGACTGTGTGGCTGAATGTAATTCTAACATGGCCAGTTATTACCTTTGCGTTAGAAAACTGAACTCTTAACAAAGAAAGATGAAGCGACGCTAGACGTATTTGAAAGAAGAAGAAGAAGAATCCTTGGGATTGAAGCTGTCAAAGAAAACGTTGTGAGACGTATGAATTATGTAAAACGAAATGACTACTCAATAATAAACTTGAAGGAAGACGAAGAATGACCCAAAATGAAGTGGCAGGATAATGTAAATAAAGACCTGGCCATTCTTGGCATCAGCAATTGGCGGGAAGCAGCCCAATACGGCAACCGTTGGAGGCCAGAACCCGTACTGTTGTAGAACTAGAGATGCAGTCACTCTCTTTACGTTCCTTATAAACATACTTCTCAAATACAAAAATACTACGGAGCTTCCACTAGGTTGAGAAGTGTATTCCATGTCCACGTCTTGAAATAATACTAATGCTAGTCAGCGGTGTAGTGTTATATAAAAAATACCGGAACACTATTAAATTGTTTTATTTACACCCCCAATTCTCACCCTTTAACAGTTTCTAAAAGATTGAAAATGTAAGAATTTTTCATGGGGTCTGTAATGCTATTGACAAGAGCCGACAGATCTCTACCCGCCTTAGTCGGAAAACTAACAAAAGGTCGTGGAATTATACACCATAGGCATATGCAATCAATTTATGTTTTAAAACCTTCATTGCCGTCAGAATACATGTAGGTGCATTTTCCCATAGAGAATTTCCTGTCAAATGAACAGTTTTTGATTATTATATATTTACAAAACATTTGAAGCGCCTGCTGCACTCCGATCCAACTACATCACTGGTAAGAAATCGTACTAACAATCCGTACCTACCCAGGATTCTGATTTAACTATAATTTAAACTAGTTTAACTGGGTTAGGGGGAGGGGGTGGTACTTATGTTATAGGTAGGCACTAAATAAAATTTGGTCCAGGCAGGTGAGGGTGAGAGGTGTTACTATACATTCGTCAGGATTCTAAAGAGTAATTATGCAAAATTTGACTCTCCATATAATACACATTTATAATGCGAGGGTGAGGGTAGATTGGTAAGGGGGGGGAGGAGAGCATTATGCTTTTGATTAATGCAGGGTCGTGCACTCGTGACTCAGTCAGACAAATATACATTCAGTTTGAGTGTATAGATTTATTTGATATGTTGTATTTTTATTGCTTTCGTAATATATTCAACCGCTACTGTAATCCAAAATATCGCAACCAACATTTCTGGCCCAAATGCGTTACGCACCAGTTAATATTAACATACTATCATTTTTAATAGGGGATGTAATTCTGGGAGCTTAACTGAAAATGCTCGTTATCAAGTAAAGGTTAATTTACCTAGGCATAAAATAATTATTTATTTAATGGGAAGAAACTAAACATTAAAAAATATATATATATTCTCAATATTTAAAAATAATCTATCAATATGTACTTGTAAAAGTAGGCCTATTAATATAATGCTTAAGAACTCGTCGTGATGTGATTTTTGTCATTTTTTTCTAAATTCTTACTTAGACACTTACGTACTTCTCAAACCATTGCTTTCAGTATATCATAATAAGTTGCAACATCTTATAGATGTCGCATCTTATTATGAATCTCTCTGTATGCTTCATGATCATGCAGGAAATATAGACAAAAAAAATCCACTTGAGAGACTAGCCCGAGGCGAATTGCACCCGGAAACTGTGCCGTTGAATTTTGAAAAGATTGTCTTTTATAAATCCTGCCAAAAAGGAAAAAAATATATATCGGACATCTACTGACAATATTAGGAGCGATATACATATATTCTTGCATTATGTAATTACATACTGCAGCAATACTCGTATTTATTAAAGTGCTGAAGCAATATTTGGTTACGGAAAATGTCTCCAATGTATAGGACTTAAAAAATTGCCGTTCTTCGTTTTATGTGTTTTAATTTTTTTTAAATATGTTATTTTATGTATATGTCATATGACGCTGTATTTGAGTAAATTTAAATGGGTATGTAACTTTTTCTATCTGTTTTTCTGAATAATTCTGGTGTATGGAGTATAATTTCGCTACATCATCATTTTCTGTACACCTGTTTTTCATGCTTTCCTCTGTAAAATTAAGCTATATTGCATAATAAAATAGCAAATAATTTCAGATTTGGATGAAGATGATAATATTCCACTTATGATTTAATCGTTTGAAAACCTCCAGCGTATTCGATTTATAATTTGTCAGCTTAATATGGTGGGAGAGTATTAATTATAACATTGGACCAAAAATGCTGATAATCGCGTTTTCATGAATTAACATACTGGTGCACAAATTTTCTAAATTAACGATATGTACATATTAATATTATTTTTTGTTTGTATATTAAAAAAAAGATTAGTATTGGTAAAACAAGCCGTTTGAGACTTATACTAATTACTTAATGCTCTGTGCCTTCCACCTCCCCTCCTTCCACTGCCGCCAGTGAGCGTCAGTCGATCGGCGACCATGAATCAGAACAGTCAAAACGCTGTTATCAATTTCGGGGATTTCGTGAGTCTATGGCGTTCGACCTTTGGCAAAATAGTGTGAATTACCCATACAGTCATATCCAGACGTGATCGAAAGACCCAGTAGAGGCGGAGTTCAGTGAGTCCCTTTTCCTGTTCGTGTATTTCCTGGCACCTGAGGTGCGATTGCGACACAATCTTTTAAGTCAAAAAACAAACCTTCAAATAACAAGTAAAATACTAAAAAAATCATCAAAAACCAATTCTGAAGCATAATACTTTACAGAAGTGAAATCAAAACGATTATCTGGAGTATACGAAATGTGGTGCTGGAAAATGATGAGAAAAAATAAGCTGTACTGAAAGAATGATCTAATTAATACTTTTTGAAATTAAAAGATATTGGAGACACTGAGTATAGATCCCGGTACTTTTCGCATGGTAAGCAAATGCGCTCTCATCTTGTTAATCTCCTAATAGACTATGCTGTACAATTGTCATACAAGTATATTTATTGATTTTTTGTGTAAGATTTAATTCATTATTTTTTATTTACACATTTTCAACATCAAATTTTAATTATATTATTTTAATTAATTAAAAATAATAATTGACCCTGTTAGGTATTTTTATACTGTTATTTGCATATTGCCAGGGACACATTTATTATTATTTTATTTATTTACTTAATTTTTCATGGGTGATGTGATATACGTGCCTGCGATATGTAAATTGTATTTTTCTTTTTAATTAATTATTTTATGTATTTAATTAATTTATCGATGTTTCAACGAATAATCATTTCTTGGCCAAAATCGAGACATTTTATAAACCATATTAAATCTTTACATTCATTTTACATCTTTAGAAATTTTACAACACCATAAATCTCTTCATTGAGAATATTTTTTTTCCAATTTTGGGGTAAATCGATCATCTTAACCGTCTAAATATTTTGTAAAGCAAGTCACTCTCAAATCCTTCAATGTGAATAGAACGAATTAAAACGAATCTTTTCAGTCATCAATCTTCCCGAAGATTCGCAAAGCTCATTGATATTTTGAAGACTATCAAACAGATTTTTTTAAATTTTGTGTTTACTTTTGAAAATAATCGCAAGCGTAAGACTTCAATTTTTCATTCTGTTGGCATATTATAGTGGCCTCAGATGAGACTCCACAAGTCTCGGTCCCGGGGCGCCCTCACAGCTGACTCCAGCTCCAGCGTCTCTTCAACCAGATTCAACGCATCTATTCATTCACGAGTTTAAAATCAGTCGTAAACTGGAAATAACAATATACCCATACCAACACAATACAACTGTTTACGTGTCTTGTTACTTCGATTGGCACCAATGGGTTTCCTGGCTTATAATAATGTACATGTGTGTGTGAGTATTGCCGCCTTTTTTCGGAAGCTAAGAAGTCGGTAACCGACAGGCGTCATTCTTATTACCTCCCGTTCTTCGACCAGTCCAGCGGTCCAAATAAACCACTAATGCGCGTTTCGGTCGGTCGAAATCTAAAGAAGACAACACAGCAAATAAAGGTTAATGCGGTTCATACATCATGTGTGTGCTTATTGTTAATCGGAGACCTGGAAACCAGCTATCGAAGGCTTTTACATAAACAACAACCTTAATTAATTAATTTTCCACCAACTCAATAGATTTGAACAGATTAAATTTCGTTGTATTAATTAATTTAATACTTATGGAGAGAGTCTAGAAAATAATACTTATTTATTCTTAATCAAGTGTACACATAAATATCTTTTTGTATACTCTAATACAAATAATATCAATATTTTCCTTTTTACTATAACTTATCTTATACATAGTTTATTTTTAATTTATATAATTTCTAAATACTAATTAAATGTATTAATTAGAAAGATATACATATAAAATCAATTTTATCGCAAAATATTGTTGTTACGCTACCGGGATACGAACCTTTCTTATATCTTTCTTATTACTACATTTAATTACTTTTTAAAATATCATAGACCTGATGATTATGTTCTAGATAATTACAACTTTACAATAATATCGTGTTCTCTTTAATAATATATAATTTCTCTTTCTTTCTAATATCATCTGGCATTTCATTGAAAATCTTCATCGCACTATACATCACTGATTTCTGAGATTTGGCTTTCCTTCTGAATAGCAGTCTCATTCTATCTCTTCCTCTTGTATGATGCTCGTGCAAGTTTTCCTCAATTTTTCTTATAAATTCTGCCGATATTTGTTTAGTGAGGATTTAAAAAAAAAAAAATTTCAGCATTGCACTGATACATTTTTTTATCAAATTTTTTTTTAAACCTTTCTTTTTCAGTACCTACTGATAATCGTTTATCATATTTTTCATTACCCAAAAATAAAATACATGATAATATGATGCGGTGTGTGTTACTAGAGAAGAGATTAGACTCGAGTTGGAAAATTGTAAAGCTCCTGGCCGGAGCGTGGCCCTAGGGGACCAAATTATTTTAAACGCTGTCAAGTTTTTTTTACAAAAAGCTACTTTAAAGTTAGAATTTTCCTTAAGCCAATCCATAAGTTGCATTTAAAATGTCTGAAACTAAAGTCGGTAATATAAAATCCATTCTTCTCCGCGAGACTTTACGCCGGCTCAGGTCACATAAGCCTGGTCTTCCAGTCACAAGATCCACCACGTCAAAAGGAAGACAATGTTATTTAATGTGGAATTACAAAAAAAAAACAATTCAAAGCAAGAATAATTTAGTATTTGTATTAATTTTGTTGTATCTTACAATTCAACTGTAACAATAAAAATATAACGAACTCCAACGGCCCATGTCCACGGAATAAGATAAATCTCAGAGATTTAGATGAGGCTAGATCGCATTACCATGTACGCGTGCTGAAATTTTGATCTGGCGATAAACTCAGATTCTTGAGATTGATAGAAACTCAATCCCATGTACAAGATGTTAAATTTGATAGCGAACTCGACAAACATTACCTAGAATCACAGATATCACCACGGACTGCGATTCAAATTTACCGCCATCGTCAACGTCCCCGGCTGACCAAAAACGCAAGCGACATTTGTATCCAGATTCACTCCTATCACTCTTCATAATTCTCGCTCCTCTATTTGCTGTTCTCTTCTTTCCCTATCCCTGACTACAATAAATCTCAGAGATTGTCTCGAGTCGCATGTCTCATAAGCAACGTATCCGCGGGCACGACTCTTATCTCACCCACAGTTGTTATTCTTCGCATTCGTGATTCTTGAAGTTTTTAGCCAGACCAGTATCTATCTAGTATCTGGTTTACTTGGTTGTGTCAACCTATAGATGTCATATGTATTACACATTTTTTTCCTGACATTTTCGACTCTAATGCTATCTATTATTCATATTATTTCCATACAACATTTTGAACGTTCTTGTTTCATTCTCTTTTTCTATCTTATTTCAAAAATCATCATCAAATTCCTCTCCACCGGATTCTGTCCAGCATGGTTGCTCGCCAGTTAATTTCTCCTATGAAGTCCATTACGCCATCGTCCTGCCAGTGTAGTTTCTATCTCCTTCTTCGACTACGCCCCTCAGGGCTGCTAGACAAAATTTTATTTGCTGGGTCCTGGGTCTTTCACGTGTTATACATTTCTTAAGCACCATATTTTACGGATTAGTCCACGCTGACGTCAACGTATATCGCACAAAACTGCTCTTAGGGAACATCGCCAGGTACCATAGGTACATAACTATGTATGTGAATAAAAAAGATTTTAATGAGAATGATGAATCGCTTTCATATGTCGGCCCATCATTCGTGTTAAAATTACTTTAATATTCACCATGGTTTGACATTTTGGATCAATTATGAGACGTAAACAGAGAAACAGTGGTACACTAAATTTATTAAATAATTACGAGGAGGAAAATAAAGTACAAGGTTGAAACAAAACGATATTGTCAGACAGAGAAGTGATTGCCTCGGCATTAATCTAAATGCTAACTTATTTGATCATAAGACAAAAAATATTACCACTTTGTCATTCTGATGAAGATATCAATTTAAAATTCTCAGCGCTAATTTAATGCGTTCTTCCATTTAATTTACTTGCCAGTTTACACTCCAAACCCTAAGAGTCGGGACAGAGTGATCGGCGACCAAGGTAAGTGAGAAAGGCGTTTTCTTCATAAATCCGCCATCGCAGCCTTCACTTCCCTTAAGTCCCTGCACTGACCAAATTTACGACTGGTTCAACTTTGACTTTATGAAAACCCTGTAAATGTCTCCCACGAGAAATATTATATTAATATATTTTTTTAGAGACATTATTTTCACATACACCATCCTAATATTTGTATATTTATTTATTAGAGAAAATGTATACTGCGTATAAAAAAATATATACTAGACAAAATAAAACATCAGAAACATCTTATCACTTACATATCTGAAAATAGTATATTATGCGTTTGTACAGTCACATTTGCAATACGCTGTTATTAGATGGGGAGGTTCATATAAAACTTCAATGTCACAATTAGAAATCACTCAAAAAATGATAAGAAAAATTATTCTAAAAAAAAAAAAGACTATCCAAGTATACAACTTTTCACAGATTTTAAAGTACCAAAAATAGTAGACACATACAAAAAAAATTCAATAATTCAAATTTTCAAAATTAAAAATCAATTAAATTTTAGAAGCGAATTCCGATCTACAAGATATAGAGATCAAATTGATATCCCAAAACTAAAATATACCGCAACTCAAAATTAATATATTTATCAAGGCATCAAATTTTTTAACAATCTCCCCATCACAATTAGAAAAATTACGGACTATCATAAATTTGTAACTGAAGTAAAAAAAATATGTACACAGACTAACTGAAACATAAATTAACTCGTATATACTCCTTCTCTATACACGATTCTTACTCTCGTAGAGAAGAAACAAGTGTTAAAATATATACATATATATATATCCACTGATTGTTCAAATTGTATTATATTTTTAATATTAATAAAAAAAAAATTAAATATCTAAATTCACAACATTAATTCGTACCTTAAATGGTAAAATATATAGCTAACATTTTTAATCGTAACGTCCTTATTCGGTTGCTCGTTTAATTTTTGATCCTTGAAACTAACGATATCGTCCAATTTGATCAGTTTGAAAAGTAACAATAAATTAGACATGATATTTAAATACTTAAGAGGTATGTATTTAGAAAAAAAAATGACAAGCATACAAAAATTTATTTCATTTTTTTATATTTTTGAAATATTAATACTAAATAACGGAATAATATTTAGATGGCAAATATATGACTACTGCTGCCAAACCAGAAAATACTTCGTTCAGAAAAGATCAGCATTTATGCGATCTTTCTTCTGAATAATAAACGATATCTTATATTTTTCAAGTTCTCCGAGTGTCAGGGCTAAGCCGCGTAGCTAGGATTTAGAATGCTATATTGAGCTCAAAGTCAAAGTTGGTCGGCGCTTATTTTAGCCAAAGTTGTCGGTGCACGTATGATAAACGGTAGTCTTCAAATAAGATGTCTGACGTTTAGCTATTTTAAATGTTTAAAATATTTCCCAAATCAATATTATTATCCGGTTCGAAGGACCAATATTTCAAAAAAACATTAGTTAGCCTTAAATAATTGTAGTTATTTGCAGCGAAAAATATAAAGGAATAACCACACTATTATTACATATTGAATAACTTTGATTTGTTTTTGATATATTATTTTTTATCTTGGTTCAAAACTTCCGTTCTAGAGTAATCTCAAAAAAAAGAGTTTTTTTTTAAATATATTACTTCTCTCGAACTTAGAGAAGGAATATAGTATAGATAAAAAAGTACAAGTGTAATGTGAGTAGATGTTCACAGATATCTTACAATCATTTTTATGTATCTGATAGGTGTGTGTATGCATATTTTTTGATACTTTTGATGCAAAGTTAATAAATAAAGATATAAAATACATATTTTTTGGTTTCAGATAAAAATTTATAGTAATCTGTTATTTTCCTGATTGTGAGGAGGAGATTATTAAAGAACTGAATGCCTAGATAAATAAAGTGGTTTTGATTTGCAATGTATTTAAGTTTTGGCATGTCAATTGTATCTTTAAATCTTGTAGATCAGAAATCGCTTCTAACAAATGGAATACCAGTTTAACTCTGGCGGCTAGACAGTGGTTTACATGAAAATGTGAGTTCAGCTGGAATTGAGTCCTGCGCACGTACTTACATTTTTTTCACCTGTGGTAAATTTATTTCAGTGTTGTGTAATTCGGACTGGGAATCAAAGCTAATTAATGAAAGAGGTAATTTACAACAAGATTGTTTAATAGAAAATAAATATCAGGTAATCGATCTCTATATTCTAGCATCTATTCACAAATACAACTTGACAAGGAAGAGGAACAATAATCATCCAGAAGCATCGTTGAATCGATTCCTGTGACAAGCCTCTCGGATAGGACGTAAGGCAAATCATCACCGTAAGATTGATTGCACCTCCACGGTGGTGACCTGTCGTTCTCTCTTGATATTACAACTAAGTTAAAATGATAGTCACCTAACCTCGAAATCTAACTACTGCACACACTTGATTTTTCATCGTATGGAATTGTGGCCGTCACGTTGTACGCACCGAAGATTCCTCAATCTCAAATGGAGACTGCCTTCCATCGCACATCCCAGCTACCCGAGACGCCAACTCTAGATTATCACCGGGTGCCCCAAGCCCGAGGCTTGAAAAAGGAAATAGTCATTTCCTGATATTCCTTCGATCGTGTACGAATGGATTTCCGACGCCGACCGCACCGCGCGTCTCGCAGAGCTCAAATCGCTGACACAGAATGAGCTGCTTATCTGCGATTCAGTGTTTACCTCATATAAACGTTGCTGGCTGTTAAAATTACAACTTTTGGGATTAAATTCTAACATAACAATATATCAATCAGAAGCATCGCTATCCAACATTCTAACATAATCATTATACAGTGCCTATACTAATAACTCACTAGTTCTATGTACAACACTCTCATCACATTTTTTTTCTCCTATTTTTATTTTTATTCCTGTCGAATCTTTATCTATCTTGAATTAAATAACACCACAACAGCGCGAAAAAAATTGGCTACTTTAACACAGGTGACAGTCTAGCAAAGTAGCCAGGACAATACCGTATATATCAGAGGTGGAGTCTACTCATTCCACACAATAAACTACGAGTATATACTTAATTGCAATATAAGTGTATCTTATATTTATCACGTTATATTATAATATATTCACCTCTGCTACAACAAAAACGTGTATGTCAATTAAGTCTAATAAATAAATAAATATTATTTTTCGCACTCTGAATTCTGTAAAGAGTTAGTTAGTTATTTGAGTAATTTCTAATTGTGATATTGAAGTTTTGTATGCTCTTCCCCATCCAATAATACAATATTGCAAATATGTAACTGAACACGCGCAATGTATTATTGTTAGATTTATAGGTGATAAGATGTTTCTGAGCCTTAAAAATCGTAATCGAGCAAATACATCATATCCGTTACCATGGTGAATATATATTTTAATCAGTATGTACCCATGAACGTCTAACATACGTTTTGATGCTTTTTAGAAATTCACGTGTTCGAAAAGCCACGACATTCGCATGTTCGAAAATTACAACATTTCGTGAAACATATTGTGTAGTTTGTGGAGGACGAAAGATACGAGGAATGGCGGTCATTAAGAAGGCCTTTATACAGTAGTGAGTGGACGTGCGGTGAATAATAAAACCAAGAAGTTTCGTTATAAAAGCGGCATTTGTATTTATTTTTAAATAAACTTCCTCACAAGTGAAAGTAAACATTATTTTCATTTATAAATATTCGGTACAACTGTTAACTGAACCATGGGGATCACAGTTCATTGGTAAACGAACAGAATTATTAATGAAGATTAAGAACAAGCGTCGCAAAGTATCGACAAACTTTGAAATAACTTTGTATAATGTTGATATTATTTCGGTGTTTTTTTTGCTAATTAGTTATGCTGTCGTAAATTAATATTTTTTGTTAATTAGTTCTTTTAATAACATTATTGGTCAGTTTATACAAATCCATACCTGAAAATATGGGTATTTGGTATAACCACAAAATGAATTGGTATATAATGTATCTAGGATGACCCATGGGAGGAGACCCATGTTTGACATTACGGACCTCCTAAACCATAACTTTAACTGAATCAAACATTCAAAACATGTCTCTGTAGACACGTTTATAATTTACCTATGAATTGTGTCGTTTTAGTACATAAACTATTAGATACAACAAAAATTAGGAACATTTAGAGAAAAACTTACAAATCACTCTTGAAGGGTGAATTGCCTGTTTGAAGAAGAAGAAGACAAAAATTTAATAAGGTATTTTTTAGCGTAAGTACGTATTAAATTTATGAGATTTTACAACACGGTTTAAACTAAAAAAAAATCATGATTAAGTAAAACACTTTTTGTACGTGAACTTCTAAATCTTCAAGACATAATACACGCCCTGAGGGATTGCAAATTCGGAGCGGTTTTGGAAAATCCGATTATTCGGATTCCTTGAAACTCAAAATTTGAATACCCGAATTTATACAGAATTTTTTAAAATTATATCATATTTTGTTATTTTTTATTGAACTGCTTTTCCATGATGTAAAAGACATTCTGATTCTCACATGTGAAAATTAAACACTTGTATTTTTATTCCACTCAATTAATTTTTTACTTCACACAAGTTTTGCCTTGCTTAACTCAACAATTTGTATTTATATCTATAGTGGAGGACAACTATACAATTTTATTTGTATGACATGAAAGGAGACAACATTATTCATTGAAATTCTGAGGATTTCCATTAAATTTTGAAAGCTTCTCATTATTCTAAGTTACCATTCTGTTTCAACACTAATGATATTTTAATAGCATACATTATATGTACAAAAGGTAGCTATATAATTTTACAACATAAGAAGATAATATTGATTTCATTCCTTTATTTTTATAATAGTGTTTTAATAATACTGTTATAAAAGTAAAAATGTTTTTATTTAAAAAATAAATTAGTTCAAATTAAACACTTTTGCATAACCAACCACAAGTAACAACACCACCGTCTTACGAAATATGAAGTGAAAACATATAAAGATATTATGAAATTTTCATAATATCTTAACCTATAATATTTCATAATATTCCAACCTCCTATTTCTAACGCCACATGACAAATTTGACTGGATTACTCGCTGACAAACGTATTTTATTTTAAAAATTCCCTTAGTGTTGACCCCTAGCGTTATTTGTACTAACTTAGTAATTAATTCGAAACCGATTCCTCGTATTAAATAAATTGTACGTAGGTACAATTAAATTTATGGCTCAATTCCGGTTCAGGCGAACCGGTGTAATAAAAACCCGGAAAGTGGACATCACTACATGCGCGCACGGAACAAAAAGGTAATAAGTTAGTTCAACCCATACACTTTTATGTCAATGGCTGTTATGTCTGCTACTTTGGACAGTGGTGGCTCCTTTAATAGAGTGCCAGTGGACCGAACCAGCTGTATTATAAAATCAAATCAAAATTAAAATCGATTAAATTATTTTAACAAGTCGTAAATATTCTTAATCATCTACATTGAAATAGGTAACAAAGGCAATTCTTCAACTGCATTTACTATATTTATATATATATTTCAAGCCATGTGCGCTTTCAGAATCGCCCCAATATTTAATATTTATACGGAACTATATGGAAAAATAAGCGATATCTTTAAAACGTGCGACATACATGGATATCAATTTGTATGCGGTAAAACGAGAAAAAAAATATTCTGCTCTAGCGGTGACAAATAATTAATGAGTCTAAAAGAAGGCTACTTGAAACGTATATATTATAACAATAATTTTTATGCATTTCTTTGGCAGTTATCTCTTATTTATTTTTTTCTTTGAAATTTGAAATGTTCTGATGTTATTCAATATAGATTTTTTCACTCCCACAAGTCTGCAATACTAAATTCACTGTCGTGATACATAGCTCCCTTGGGTTTATTTGCGAAATTATCAATTTATTAAGTGGCATATCTGCATACCGTGGGTTGCACTCTCCATTTGTATTTGTATCAAATAAACAATGTTAACAGTATATATATTATATTTATATTTTAATAAAATGATCTCACCAAGAGGATATAATCTCTCATTATTTTGTTCATCTTTAAATTTTGGGATGTTATTTGTGGACGGATTTATACATGGATATGTTAAATGGAAGATTGATTGCATACTCGCAGTTTATATCAAATAATATGGAAAATTAGTGTTATTACAAGACAAAAATATGAACTCTTACACAAAAAAGTCGTCTAAAAAGTAACTTTGCTAAAATTGTGCTGCATCAGTATTTTTGGTATCACATGTTTCAGCATTGTTGCACTGCCAAACTTGGCAGGCGCAAGCCGCCCTTGGTGGTGAAAGCCTTCTGATTTCACCCGCAGCGGGGGCGGGGGTTGCACGTCTCATAAAACTCTCGTCCCAGGAAACTAAGTGTCTGCCGCTCAGTACGAGCCTCGACAATAGGCCTCGTTAGTGGGACTGTACCGCCACTTGAGCTGTCACAATTGAAGGCTGCAGTTACACCCTCAGACCCTCGTGCTCACAGGTAACGTGCGGCTATCCTGGTGGTTTATAGTCAGCCTTGTAGAGGGGCGGGTGTTTTTGATGGCACGTATTATTTCGTGTTCAGGAAGGTTAATATAGGTTCAGGTACACAAACTGGAAAAACTTAAGCATCTGTTATACTTGTCGAAGTTAATTTCTGAAATAATTGTACTACATTTGATATAAAATTAGATTTTGTGTACTTGAGAGTATTCTTAATAGTAACGGAAAGATTTTAGTCCCAACACTATTTAATTATACAGTAACTTTATATTTAACCATAGTGAGTTTTATAAATACACCAACTACTTTAGAAAAAATCAATTTTCTTCATTGGCGTGATTACACACAAGAAAATTACACATTTGTCAAATTAATTGAAAAATAAATCTGGTACCTGACTAAAATTGTTACGGTGATGAAAGATACGAAAAATTATCTTATGATCACTCGGCATCGCAAGTAGACTCGCTAATTGATCATTACCTGCGAAAGGTAGCGCAAGTGTGTCACATTTTCACCGGAAATACATTAAATATGTCCTAAACGACTGCTAAACATCCTGTGACACTCTTTTCTGCCAGTTTATTTTAATAATCAAGCTGAATGAGCCTAGTTTGAGTATATATATATAAGCAAACGTTTAAAATGCTTGGTATTATTTAGTTGAACCAATCATTTACAAAAAAAATCTACCTGAAGCATTATTTAAAACAAAACTAATTCCAATAAATCACGAATATGTTTTTAACTACCTGTCCAAGCGTGTTCACTCTTTGACTATCGGAGCAGACACTTTCTCAGTGATATATCGCTTCTAATAGCATTAAAAAATAATATCATAATAGCACAAAAAGTTGTGATTTTCTCCGTGATATATCGCATTAAACATGAAATATTTTATTTATAAATAGGTGCCAACGTACTCACGACCTTCGTATAGTAATGACGTAGGTGGGTATCTACTATACTATACCGCCACATATCAGTTTTGATCATAGCTCACAGTAGACGTTACCAGAGTTAATACACAACGAATGACAACTGTCCTTTCCAAATTTCGAGACTTTTCATCCGTATAAACTCAACTAAATAATGTGTATACAATTAATTGTTATATTACATCATTAAGTCAATTAATTTTCTATACATTTTTTAACAAACTTAACTTTGTACTACACACACTTTGAATTATTTTGTCACTACCATAGTTTCGAGATGTGCAGTTCCTCTTATAGCCAGGTGTAAATGACTGTACTTCCCTAAATTATAGTAATGACAAAATAATTCAAAGTGCATGCAGCACAATAAAAGTTTTAAAAAAATAAGCATGTTGCATCACAAAGTAACTACCATTTCGATCAATCATTTTTTATATTTTAAAGCTTTTATTATTTTTTTATACGTATAAATATTTATACAGACGTAATTATGTACTGATACGAAATATTATATGAGAGATGCCCCAATTTCTAAAGTAAGATTACTGAAGTGTGATTGGTTCTGATGTATTCACTTTTTCCATGACTTCATTTTCCATCTGTTCATTACACACGTTTTTATATATTTTTATGCAAATATTGCTGATTCACTTATTTATTTTATTGGTATATTTTTCTGTACTATGCAACAGATACTGACCATATTAATGATTTTTCTGTATTTTCTATGGTAATAATATTTTTAAAATATTTAATAATTACATTTAAAAATCATACACTTGATTTCGAGTTCCATTCCCCTGTGAATATAATTCTGAGTTATATTCCCTTGTGAATATAATTCTTTCTCGTTCGTTCCACAGTTTATTAGTTAATTCGCAAACTATTTACAAACATTTGAACCATGCAGTAATTGAATTTTTTTAAAATGAAAACTGGTTAAATCAATGTTGTTTTTTACTATCCCCGATTAAAATCGCGAGGCATTCAAATGAAGTATCAAAAATTTGAAAAAATACTGTGCATTGAATATAAAACACATTTTAAAAATATTCCAAAACAAAAGCTTTCCTTCTTCACAGAATGGAAATTTTCTCGCTGAAGTGGCGTTTGTTTTGTTTCATTTGTAAATAACACGAATTTGAGAATATTGTTTCATTTTTAAAATGCTAACGAATGGCCGCTACCAATTTGATGTGGCTCGCACCTGCCACCGTCGGTGCAGGCTCCGCAGGACCTCTCAACACCGGCTCAGCCAGATGCTGACATCTTCGCAGAATGGTGCAAAAATGTTACTTTCATTTAATATTATTTTATTCAAAAGCTTTCAAAATCATTGTCTGTTATTAGGCAAAAAATAACACACTGTGATTAATTATTATCATGTTTTTTTTCTTGAAGTGTAGATTCTATAATCCACCTGATTGTATTTCATCTCGTGTGTACTCGGTCGGGTTGCTTAGAAATTATACTCAGTCTTGTAACAATTACTGAGCTTTATTACAATAAAATATGTACAGTCTAATACAATAAATTACACTTATAGTGAATATTATTCAAGAAGAAGTCCCGTGGAGAAAGAGACCGCTCGCAGGGGCGCGGCGCCTTATATCGCCTCCGCTACACACACATACACACGTACATCTGTCAATCTCACGCCGCGCTCTTGCAGACATGCACACCCATACTTCAACTAATGAACCTTAAAATTATAAACAAACATTGAGAACGCGGTGCATATCACAGAGGTCAGTTTTCCGCGGACGTTAACAACTACATCGATATATACCAAGAGACGTATAACAAAAACATGCGCGAGCAACGTACCAATAAATAGAATGCTACAGGTAGGGTTCAGCGCGCAGCGGTCGACGCCTGGTCCACGCGAAGCCTACCGCTAGCCCTAGAGCTCACGCTTACATCGTACATCGTATCACATATCATTGAAACTTGATAGCATTTGTTACTTCTGTGAATGAGTAAGTGAACAGTAGGTAGGTACAACTTTAATTCTTGTGTTGTCTATGCCTGTTTTTTGAACCTGTAACCAAGTTAAATGCTTGTGCTCTGAAAATAGGACTAACTCGCTGGTCTCCTGGGATGAGACTCGTACCTTCGACCACATGAATACTAGACGAGTGTCATAACCACTTGATCATCTAGCATACGAACTCATCTCGTATACGATAAGGACTACCCTAAAACAACCACAGATATATACATTTAAATTTTGAAAATAGTGTATATCACCATTTTGCATTTTAAGGGTTGGCATTAAATTGTCTGTACAAACCCTTTTGTTTTATAAAATACCATCAATATCCAGCTGTGGAGTTATTTTCTCTCCGTCTCTCGTCGCCCGTCTGCACCCTGACGACAGCAATTCAGGGTCATGCAATAAGCACTTGCCATTTACATATACACGTATCTTTTGACAAATTGTTCCAACGAAGGTTTCTTTGAGGAAACTCAAAATGCCATCAAATGTTTTCATTATCTTTATGTTTTGAAAGGTTTCTGGCTTACATCTGTCCTCTGCGTTACATTTACAGTTAAACGGTAATACTTGAAATGGAAAAATTTTAAATGTTGACATAAAATAATGATCGAAAATATCGAGATATTATATTTATGAGAAAATTCAATTTACTTTACGATCGAAGTGAATAAACAATCGACGCTGCCCCTCTCGGATAGATTGGATAAAAAGGATCAATTTTATGACCTCGATCACCTGATATTACTTTATTGAAGAGGTCATCAAAACTAGAGAATGTATACTTTTATTTCGTTTATTTTTCACATCTTCACAGACAATCCGCCAAATGATATAAATTCTGTTGAATAATATTACAATGCATCCCCTTGGTAATGAAACTGTGACGGAGTCTGCACCATAAATTTAAAGATGTTCTTGAATGAAGTCATTGTTCTGGCTTGTATTGTGCTGGTACTTTATTATATATGTTTATCTATGGTCACACATTGACCAAAACAATGGACAATTTATGTATCTAGTAATCAAGTAATGTTCTTACACACCATTGTTTGAATCGTATAGATAATACACATTACTTGTGACATTGGACGACATCTACCTGCAGGTAGCAGGCAGCAACTAAATACCAGAGTGCAGTGCGGTTACATCGGCAGAGGGCAGTGTACAGGTACCAGATTGTTATACAGTGTTACTTCGGGAGTGTGAATCAGAAGTGAGTGAGGATCAGCCTTATTTAATCCAAGCGGATGAATTACATATCTCACACTGTAACATTTGCATCAATCCTATTTAAAATGCAACATACAGTATCCAATTGTAAGTCATATGTTTGATTTAATTACATTTGGCCTATAACAGCAGAAAATTAACAGGAGCATCCATCAGAGCTGGACACATAAGTAGGGATTAAGGTATCTGGTTCATTTTCTATAAACTTTAACAGTCTAAAGTTTATATCAATATTACTCATTTAAGTTATACAACATTAAATTGTCAAATACATATTGGAACGAAGACTCGGAGCTGCCTAGCTAGTCGGACGGGTGGCAAAATCACAATGACTCGTAAAGATATTTTTTTCAAGTAGAAATCAAAAAAGCTAATTTCTATTGTTAGAAACTTGATAATTGGAAAACAAGTATATTTAATTTAATAATAATGTATTAAAATGTTAATGTAATAATATATTAATATTTTATTTAATATTTTAGTGCCCAAGCGATGTCCTTCTCATAACTATCCTTTTTCAAACTCAAAACAACAAATTACTTTTTTTAGATTCCATGACGTTGGTTCTTTAAAAGTGTTTACGATGTCGTATGTACTGTTTAATTAATATGTAAAGAGATACAGTTTCCAAAAAGCGATACTCAATTGACTCCCTTCGACGGGTTCTAAATATGTTCTAGTAGGTATATCAGTATTTTATTTAAAGCCATATTTAAATATGAAATAACATTGTAAAATATTTACAACTAGTAAAGTATACAGACATTTAATTAACAGTGCCGATAAATCGGTTTAATTCATCTTTACATTCACATATTGCAACAGCATATTTTAATAATATAATATAATATCATAATACATCAGCAAATACACATAGCGAATCAATATCAGCCACTACCTGTCTCGCTAAGTACATAGAAATTACCTGTACTACGTTTGATTAATTAGCTTAATACAGCGTGGTTCAAATGTAATAATTTATTAAAAATTAAAAACTCCATAAAACTCATTAAAAATATTTCTTAAAAATAAAAAAAAATAACAATTTACCATTAGAAATCACGCAATGCTGAATCACTTTGTCAATAATTTTTGTATTATGTAGAACTATAAATCGCCCCTTTCTAAGGTCAGCTGGACCACTCGAGACTGCTCTACGGGAGATTCATCCCGCCGACCGTGCACGCGACACTGGTAGACTGGAAATAAATCACGAGGGATGATTTGGAAAAGAACCATATTCTCGAGAAGTGCGGGACAAATGTCTCCAGACGATAAAGTTCTCCCTGTGGACTCCTCGCCAGCAGCCAGAGAAGGGAGACATTCCGGGCAATTAGTTCGGTGGCTGTCAGCTATCGTGTCGGGGCGCGAACTGCGGCCCGGCCAAGGATGGCAACGGCTTGGAAAATATTGTCTTCTGCTTCGTTAAGGAAAAAGACTGTACAAAAATAAACGTTTTTTCAAAAAATTTAATTGCTTATACAGAATAATCTACTGACTTAGTTACTATTTTGGAAATTAGAGTGTCACGCGGTGAGTGATTAAGTAAGTGTTTAGATATTGTACATATCTCTATTGTCAGCCCTGATTTTCAAAATACATGAGTATGTGCATTCTTTTTATGTGGGTAAACTACAAACTTGCCGAATGTAAAATACAGATCGCGTATTGTTATCGGATCGGATAGGATTAAATGTCGGAAGCTGGCTAACTGGATATCGAAATCTACGGAAGTACATCAAGGAGACGACAGCGGATTGCAAATCAGCAGATTTCCGATCAAATTAAGCAGGTTAGCGGTTTATTCTCATAATTTTGAATAACTCTGTAAACATAATCAATAGAAAACTACGATCTGGCCTAGCTATCCGAGTAATTTACGGATACAGTAAGATGTTCACTTCCAAAGTTCTTTTGTTATACCATTCTGTGTTCATATAGGTGATATAACATCTAAGCTGTGGCAATCGTCGGTTGTCGTAGTATCTGCTATAGCCCGCTTTGGTTGATCTATAGATGGCGATAGGCATCCACTTCACTGTCGAACCGATTGCCAAAAACGATACGTCCTGTTTAGTTTCCATCATAAAAAACGTTATAATATCGACCAATGTTATTGACACATATCTGCGTCCAAATTCCCACCCTTGACCCATCCTACAGCTTGATGTACGGCGAGCAGTCCCTCTAAATCCCGGTCCCCGAGATCGCCGATCCTTCGAAAAAATCCCTTTCCTCCCATCAACCTATTCCTATACCCGTCTCCCTATTTCCTTCCCCACCTTGCGGTAATTCCGACTTACAACCGGAATTATCGTAATCCATTCCACGGGAAGTGCGATCCGGAGATCGCACACATGCACTTCTACTTTCTCCTTGCTTTTAAGTCAACCATTTGGGACGGACACTTCTCTATCACTTCCGAAAAAACAGACCTATTGGGAGTTGCCAGTTTGTTAGACATGTCCCAATTAAGGGTGTCTCGCTTCGCGAATTTTATCCATTATCTGCACGATATGGAGGAGCTACTCCCCGTTGCGTCTTAGAGACCAACATTTAGCATCATACCACATGGCCGGTCTGACCATCGTTTTGTATATTAAATTTTTATTTAATGTTGTCTCACGTCATTATTCAGTTTTGTTTCAAATTGTTCACTAGCGTAATTTTACCTCAAAATTTTCCTCATATACATAAAGCATGTGAACATTCAAAACCAACTCAGTAAAATCTTTGAAATTTGTATTTATATAACAATAGATAATGTCTTCTTCAATATTAGCAAAATTACTTTGTGGCCTCATTTTATATAAATAATTAGACAAAATACTTTGTTTAACCTTTACCATACCATGATATAAAATACCCAAACGCAGCCATGCTGTCAACTCGTGTTACCGTAAATAACAGTTAGAAAAAATGTTTTAATTAGGTTAAATGGATTCAATGGCACGAATTTTTTCTAAATATTGAGCATTCAATTTCGAAAAAATGATTAATAACATAATTTAGAGCATTCATTAAGTCCTATACAATGTGTCCTTTCTTCTTATCTCTCTTCGTTTAATTAGTGATAAAGATACAATTTTATTTGTATGTTTGTTGTTCTATTAAATGTGAAAATAGTGAGTGATCTCTGTCTTTCATATCACAAATGGTATTTTTACCAACGTATTAATTTGACAACGGATTGAATGGAAAAAATAATTGTTTTTGTACGATTCCCTTTTTATAATTGGATTTTCACTAATCATTTCTAAGCGCTAATATTTTCTTTAGGATTATCTAAAATATAAATTTTATTTTGCGTGTATTTATCGAAATATTACACGTTAAATTATGACGGTAGACCTGTGTTACTGCATGGTTAGGGAAGGGTTAAACCGCTATTTATTGATTATTCAACATGTTTCGATACGTATGGTATTTTCTTCAGGAAACAATGTATACAGAAATTAAAAATACAAGCATAGATAAAAACAAAACTATGTTAAAATTTCCAGCAGTTTTTCCAATATAGAAAACAATAGGTACAATATTTACAGCTACGTTTATAAACAAACTACGAGTCCATTAATTGTATTTGGCAATAAAAATTAAAAGTAACACTATATTTATCAATATTTTTACGATATCTCACTATAACTTGGGGTTAATGTTATGTTCACTTTTATACATCAGAATTAATACTAAAAGTTACTTTACTGTGAGATGTCTTATGACTAGAAACTGCATTTAAAGAACCTCCTACTTTATAGCCATCCCCAGCCAGCATACTCCGCGAGTAAAGATAATTCTCCATTTAATTTCGACCCGCAGGCGGCTATTCTGTCAGTTATATATTACAATATAACATAACTTAAGGGGTTACATCACCATGGGAACCTTTTACAAGGAGGAGATTCATTATTTTCATTTTTTGTAAAATTGGAAACAATTTGAAAAAATATTTTCCAAAAAAATTATTAACAAATAGTTAGTCGAATTAAAAATTCGCACGCTACATTGTAGATAATATTATTTAAAATATGTGTAAAAAAAATTCAAATTAAATTTTTGCTGCAAAATTGCAGACCAGTCAGAAAAATTGAAAAAAATGTGATAGAGTAAAAAAACGTGACGTACGGACGACGCGCGGTTTAAAAACATTAAACTTTTAGAAAATTTAATAAAATAAAAACGCGATAGTGTTAGTACCGTTTAACATACTCACTCACATGCGCACTCACAAGTATATATTATATATTCGCGATTATCAAAATTCCTAACCTGTCCATAGGCACGAGGAAGAAAAGAAAAGTTCGCTGCAAACAACACTCCCGCACGAGCCCAGTGTGCGTTTAGAACTGTGTACGTTTGGAACCTTACGGATTAAACCACCGTCGCATAATACTTAATCGCTAACGCTTAAAATCTAAAAACTTTATATTACGCGAATGTTAACAGTGCTTGTTATACATATTCTGCGTCGCTTGTCTTGTGGTTGGAAAGGAGAGAAACAATTGAATCAGCATCAGTAAGTGAAAGTTAAAAGTAAGTGGCATCCTTTCTCTTCCTAATTATTTCCACCCGATAGAATAAAAAAAGTGACTTAATTTACGTACGGACGGTGCGCGGCCACATCTGACGTGCCGTATTTGACCCTTCATATATTGATCAATTTTTTGAATTTAATTAAACATATTAATATTTCAGGGTGGTCTTACCCCTTAATCGATCGAAGAAACAACTTAAAATTAAAAATATTCATAAAACACGAAAAGTAGCATTAAAGGTGGTAATATAACGCACATCGTGTTTGATGGTTGATCGATTTTCTGTAGCATTTGCGGGTTACCGACTGACGCGACGACTGTCTCCACAATCTAAAATGGCGCCAATCAAAATCTTGGATAAATATCAAATGTTTTTTAGAGACGATGCCATTATTTTTATATGGGAATCATGGAAGTGTTGCAGGGCTGTCCTCGGCTGGCTCGAGTGATCACTTTACACAGTGTGACTCTGCGAGGAGTTGAGGTTTTTTTTAACACTGGCTCCTCAAAAAGTTCAACAGAGGTAATGATTTTAAATACGATAATATAACTAAATATTAGCATACAAGTTTGATATTAGAACTACAGTCGGTGAACTTTCCATCCAGCAACGGTCCAGCAATACCATCGCAAAGGTGTTCGGAAAGGAGGTCTCATGAGCTCCGCTCTTCCTATCGTTACTTTCCTATCACCAGCTCCAGGAAAACCATTTCCGTAGTAACTCCATTGCACGGGTTAACTTCTCCATATTTACATTATGCCCAATAATAAATAATGTATCAACAGTAAATAGATCATCTTTCTCATAACCTGCAGCCTTCCATACTTATATATACCTGCGTAATACATCCCGCGACTATCTAACGGACACGAGAGTAGATGATGAAATAATTGGGCATCAACTACTCTCACATTAATCGCATCTCATAATTCAATACGTAACCTTCAGAATCCTTCCGGTTTTCATCTACATTATACATATTCATACTTTATATCGATTCATCAATCCATAAGTATATAAAAATGTTACAACATTTTCTATCGAGCCGTAACAGATTTGACTGAGAAACCCGCTAAATGTACATATTCCATGTTGAAAATGAAGCAGGGCATCTGTATACAAGGTTGACTATGTCTAAAACAGCGCCGAAGAGCGCGTCTCGGGAGTGTTAAGTTCATAAGCAATTTTCATTAATTAAAAAGCCAATACACTCCGGCAGCAAGCAGCTTTTGTTGCAGACAATTTAGCGGCACAAAGAACGGCGTCTCTCGGCAGTTGGGACTCGTCTTTGACTATTAGCATCGCTCCGGTCGCTGTTAGTTTCAATTAAAACCCCCCGATATACAGGGGTGGGTGCTCCTGCCGCTCCGCCCCACGAGCCCGGGGGTCGGCGCCCGCTTTTGAGGAAAAGATGCCCTGAATCACGACGACGCGTGCTGGAGACGTCAATTAGGAGCCGGATCCTTCTTCCGAGATTGTTTGGAAATTGAATTACCATTTTATCTCGGAGAACACTTTTATTTGTTTCTTACTCCCTCGGAAACGGATTGATGTCTTATCTGTTCAAGGCGAAACAATACACCCCATTTGTTCTCTTTTAAAGAGAATTTATATTATATTGAAACATTATACATTTTACGCGAAATGTTTTAGGAATCATTATAGCTACTACCTACATCCATAGTATGTATGTGTTATCATATTCAATTATTTCTACAAACAACAATAAATATATAAAAATATGAATACGATAAAATTATTTTATGCGTTCTATTCTAAGAACTTAAAAGATAGACTTTCAATATTAAATCAAGTATTAGATTTTTACAAAAATGTGTATTTTTATAATTCATTTAAAAGGTATCCAGCGGAAAATTTTCAAGTTTAATATTAAATTAAATAAAAAAACTACAATGTTATTCTCATATTTTATTTATACAAAATGGAGTAAAACGATACGGATTATACGTTTTAAAGCCGTCCATTTCTCTCAAGACTCTCTTATGATCGGACTCTTAAATTTGCGAATACGCGAGAGCAAAGCGTTGGTTCAATGACAACAACTTCACGGCGAATATTTTCTTGTAGGGCCAGAATTGTTCGAGGATTGTTGTTGTAAAGTCTCGACTTAAGGTATCCTCACAAAAAAAAGTCGCACGGTAGAAGGTCCGATGACCGAGGTGCCCGGAGTATGTCTCCAAACTTGCGGATAAATTCCCCTCAGCTTCTCCATTGAAACTCTAGCTGTGTGTCCTGTCTTGCAGAAATTGTGTTTGGTTGTTGAACTCAAAAAACAGCTGCAGTTGCGGTACCAAAAACTAAGAGCCAATTATCTCTCGGGCAGAAATTCCACACCACAATGTTCGTTTTGGACAATGCAAACATTTTTGATAGCATTTCCTTGAGTTGTCGGAACACCTGTATTTCATATTCTATTTATTAAGATAGCTATTGATATGAAAATGTGCTTCGTCAGTAAAAAATATGTTTCCAAGCATTCGTGCTGTTCCGAAACGTTCCAGCATCGTTCTCGTTAAGGTTTCGCATAAAGAAAAGTCATTTTCGTTGTGAAACTGCGCGATTTGCAGTTTGTATGGATGTAACTGTAGTTTATTTTACAAAATAACGTGCACTGTTGATTTTTTATTCCAGTACAGGCTGCAATCTTCCTTATCGATTTACGCGGATTGCGTATAATTTCACGTCGAACCTGAGCCACGTGTTCTGGCGTCACTGCTAACGTTAATGGTCCCGGAGGAGTTTGGTTAACCATTGTCCTTTCTTGTCTGAACTTTTGAACCGAACACCAAATAAGTTGCGTGCTCGGCCCACCACTTACACGTCGAATATTACAGTGTGTACCAAAAGCGCGACGCGCACGAACCAATGAATCACTGCACTTTAAATATTGCCCAACCGCGAACGCGCAGTGTGCTCCCGACCAGTGACTTATTGCGACTGGCAAATCAGCAAATCACGCGCGTCGAGCAATACCCCTCCCACTTACCTCACCCGGATGGTTTACGAGCAATTACAATTTAATCTTGAATTTTTTCCGCTGGACTCCCTTTATATCAGAAGTTATACATTAGATTTTTTTTAAAACCATAACTTAGATAAGACATTTACACTAATAAATTGAATATTTATTGTAATAATTAATATAGGCAATAAGGTATTTAGTAGAATATCGTTTGTTATTACATTTACAATTGTGTTACATTACAATCTTGTCATTCTTGAGATTCCACACCCAGTGACACTATTATTCCAGCCAGTGATAATCTTGAGCCGTAATTGATATTTGTTTATACATGGTACATATCATATTATAAAAAAACAATAATATCTTTCCATGTAGATTATTAAAATGACAAGAAAATTAGAGATAATTATAAAAAATTACATAAACGTAGTTAAAATGTAAAAAAAACATACAACTCCATTTTAACATAAAAACTTAAAACAAATATTTTTATATCTTAGATTTTTTATTAAATTGTAAATAGACTATACATAGGTGTATAAAAAGAAAGGTAAATTGCATTGAGGCCTGGAGCTGGCAAAAGGAGCGAAAGTAGACTGAATGAAGTAGAAATGAGATCGCTTAAGCGTATGTGTGGCAGATCATGGCAGGCCATTATGACAAGAGTAAAGAATGAAGAAACAAGAAAAGAATGTAATGCTGATCTAAGAATAGTGAGTAAGATTAAGAAAGGATCACTAAGGTAGTCATATGGAACGGATGAATGAGAAGAGGATGTAAGGAAGATATATGACGCAAGTGTTGATGGTACCAGAAATAGATAACGTCCGCGGAAGATTTGGCACGACCAGGTAAACAAGACACTGGAGGATGGTCCTGTTAAAAGCCTCAATAATCGACGAAGTTGTATGAGAAGATGTATGAATGTGGATGAGGCGAGAACCGTGTGTCAGAACAGAAGAGTGTGGCGCTCTATCCTCTCTGCCTACCCCCATGGGGAAACGGCGTCATCGTAAGTTAGTTAGTTAGTAAATAACATAAAAAATATTTTACAATCAGTAAGAAGTAATGTCACTTAATTCTTTATAATTAGAAATAAATTGTTATATTAATATTGTTAACTTCTCTAAATCGACTGCAGATTTCTCATAAACGTTATAAAATGTTCATGAAAAATATCAATAAATTCACTGTACTTATTAGCTGCGTAGCATCAGTGAATGTTGTATTTTATAGAGTTGGAAGAATATTTAGTGTACTACAGTGGTTGGATTTATTGCAGGATTCAGGAGCTGTCCACGGGGTTCATTACATTCTTCTCCAGCGGTGCATCTCGGAGATATGTATTTCATTATATTGAAAAGTTGAATTTTTCCCCCTATATGGCTAACGACAGCCAATATCTGAAATGCAATGGTTAAAGTTTTAATTTCATTGATACACCAATTTCACATTTATCATCATTCTCGCAATATTTTATAAATGTATCGACGATAAGTTGTTATTCAGTCGGTCTTCCATTAAAGTGGCAGGACCTCACTCGTTACAATTTCCGTGTTACCCGAATCAAAGTCCTGATTTCCTTCGCCCCGAGCCAAAGTAAACAGCGTTCAACTCAATTTCACCCCCCACCCTGTCTCGGCGACACCCCCAGCCCCGCCTCGCGCGTCGTGTCCGGGGCCGCCACAGCCTCCTCCCGCGTTTGTCATCGATTCATCACCGCGCCACTTATCTCCCGTGTTGTGTCAGCCGTGATCCGATATCACACTTTTATTAGGTGCCTGCACAGCTGCTTTTATTTGTCCTCATAAATAGTAAACAAAATATGTTTTATAAAGGTGGATATACACGAATGCCACCTTTGTCTCGAAACTCGAACAAGAACTGGGCAAAGATCCGAACGGGATGTCATGAATCGTTATATTTCTTTAACAATGTATATATTCTATACTTTAATAATATAGAATAAATCGTCAATAAGAAAAAACACCAAAGTAGCGAAATCTTGAAGTTAAGATTATTTAAATGTTTTCTCTTTTATATTTATACGCTAGGGTGATATTATTTTATAATTATCAAATATAGCATGATACCACACAGATCATAGTTCAGCACTGATTATGCAAGGAAGAAATTACAAATTGAGCTGAAATACCCCTGTCTGAGGTTGAAGGGGTAGATTGCTTTTCTTTCCAGCTAGGTGCATCCTGATTGATGGCCCGGAGGCTCTGTCAGGGTGAGGAGAATTCACTCACCACTTTTGTCGCTACCTACATCACCATCACTACCGGAGAGCTCACTTAGCCCCCGCCGGAATAAACTGACTAAACTTTTTGAAAAATATTTTGGGACAGCGCTTATTGTTAGGCTCTGTGTTCACTGTGATCTCTAAATAAGACTTTGATCTCTAAGAGTCAGTAAAGAGACATATGTACCGGATGCGTCATTCTAATCCGATAGCGAAACGCGTACGGTGACGGTTCATTCATTTATTCGCGCTGAATTCTGTACTGACTTTTACCCGCTTTTGAGATGAATCTTCGAGAGAGATCTCTTCCGTGGACGCTCGCCTTTAGATTATGGTGTAGGTTAAATGAATGCGGTGAAATGTAAATATGAACTCTATCCACAAAATTTCAGAATCGGTAATCACAACATAAGTTCATGGTCGTCCACTAAAATCAGGTAAAGACAACACAAAAATTAAACATGGAACTTGCTCGGTGTATTTCAACATCTTCAACACTATTGGCACAAGTGTGTTTTAGCCTTCTCAAGAATATACTTCCATCGATTTCTATTTTTCACAGATATGTCATTGAAGATGTTACACACCATTTATGTAAGCGCCTTCGATAGCTAGTTCCCAGGTATTCGATTAACAATACGCACACATATGATATATGAACTGCACTAACCTCTTTGACTTTGCTGTCTTTCTGGTCCGATGTTATTCTTTTAGCTGGGTTTAGATTTCGATCGACCGAAGCGCCCACTGGTAGTTTATTTGGACCGCTGGACTGGTCGAAGCACGGGATGTAATAAAAATGACGCCTGTCGGTTTCCGTCTTCTTAGCTTCCAAAAAAAGGGTGACAATACTCACACAGCCAAACATGTACATTATTATAAACTAGGGAACCCAGTGGTGCCAATCGAAGTAACACGACGCGTAAATACCCACAATATATTAATATGTATATTACAAATGTTACATACGAAAATATAACATTGTTATCTTATTATCTCCTAGACTACTAGAAAATTTTACATATTTTAAAAGAAAAAATATTGTTAGAATTTTGAAAAGAAAAACAATTATGGCAAAAATGTCAAAAGATACCTTACTGCTCCAAAGTCGCGATATGCATTCGAGTGCATCGTTACTCTATCTAAACTTTGCCTACCCAAGCACCTACGCCATGCAGGCCATGTGTTCAGCAATGACTTCAATGATTATTTGATCATCCTCTCACCATCCACCGAAGTCATCATATCTTAATAAGCCTTGAGAGCTTATATCATTAAGCGATATATAACACGCCACAATTCATACTCTAAAACAGGTCCAATTTTAAACTTATATTCAAATTGCATTTTAGAATGCACTAGTTTTACAGAAATATTAAACTGAACGCTGCCTGACTATCTCCACTAATAGCTCTGTCTGGAGAGGTACGCTAATCTTGTTGGCACGTGGTTCTTTGGAAACGCATAGAAGTTTTGTCCGTTTTAACATGGAATATATTTTAAGAAGACTTCCGGGTAAATTATATCATGAAACAGCTTTAAAATACACATTAAAAAATTGTGTAACATTTTCTAGGAGGTTTAACAGTAACATATATGTGATGTCTTTGAGTTTGTATAGATGTGTGTGTGTGTGTGTGTGTGTGTGTATGATCTACGCACCGCCGGGGCGGGATGTGTACTTCTGTGCGTGTGTGCGCGGATGAATAGAGGACGCGCGCAAGGCGCGGTCTCTTTTCAGCGTTAACGTTGACTTCTATACGAGTTATATACCTTGTACCATCATTGTATTATTCTTGTAATAAATACTTAATTGTCACATAAGAGTTTCTATTGGACAACCATAAATCCAACTACGAGGTGTACAATTGAAACGTACTAACTACACAAATACGTAATAATATTAGAACGCGGTTACGGATATTTGCATTATTACATTAAGAACGTTGTTGAAATTGAAGACATTATACATACAACATATATGGTGGACACATATCGATATCTAGTGACGGACTGGCCTAGCCAAGCCGCGCACCTACCCAAGATCTTCGTGCTGTATGGACTTCCAGGGGGGTCCCATCCGTCATCGGCGCAAAGCGAGGAGTTGTGCGGTCCCAGATGCAGAGCGAGATGCTTTCCTTCCACGCTACTCCTGGAGATCGAACGATCTTCTGCAGATAATATACGTCTAATATCTGCCATGTTCTTAGCTTTTAAATAAACTCAATGCGAATAAACGACCAGCTATTGTGACCCTTTCATTTCTTGTTTCAGTTCCGAGTAATGCAAATTGCTAGACCTGAATACAATATAGTTATGAGAGCTACAGACAATCCATAGCTATATCTTTATTACAATACCCATAAACAAAACGCTTGGCCTATAACATGCTGAAGACTAACTCATCTATCTTCATAATCAAGGGAGGATCCAGCATTCGTGTGATGTTTGTCCGCAATATTAACGCTACCAATTATATGAGCTATTTTAGTTTTCATTATCATATATAGGGTATAACAAAATGCAATAAAACTCATTGTGAATAATATGTAATGAATAAAATAAAATAAATGTATAAAATGTACTTTTTTTCCACAAAACAAAAGAACTGAAATAAAAATAAAATTCGCACGATACTTAAAGAGACTAAAACAAAATACAATGATGTGTTTACGAGGTGGGGCTGGGTGAACCAGATAAATATTATATATTCAGAGATGGTACGATAACGGATACATAACGTGTTGTTTTTCGTTTTCTACTAATTTCAAACATTCTAGATATTCAGGTAACTCGAACCATCCATAATAAAGGGTGCTTTTAGAGGTTTGTTTTTCGAATTTGTAACACTTTTTCAGCGACAGACAATTTGATAGCTGATTTATGCTCAGTTTAGTTTGCCATTTCACCATTACGCAAAAAAAACGCTTATAAATTATGCAAATTTGTTTAGAAAAACGTGGTTCAATTCGCGAAACTTACCGTGCGCTGCGTCCATTTTACGGTCGACATATTCGTTTATCCGAGTAAGCAATTCGAATAACCATGAGACGTCGTACAGTGTGCATCGAAGAAGCTGTTGCTGCAGTGGAGCATAGTATTGAAGAGGACCCGAATGAGTCGATTCGCCATCGTGCACATCTTGGTTTACGAGCTTACAAGATTATCACAATCAATTTATTGAAGGAGACATTCGATGAGCACATAATTTCGCGTATGAATTGGCTTCCAAGTCGTGTAATTCAACACCTTTGGATTATTTTCTGTGGAGATTTGTGAAGTCGCTAATCTACGCCGAAAAACCAGAAACGATAGATGACTTGGAAGCCAACATTCGTCGCGTTATTGCCGATATACGACCCAGCTGCTCCAAAATGTGGTCGAAAATTGGACTTCCAGATTGCGCTTTAGCCGCGGCGCCCATATGCGCGAAATCATATTTAAACACTAATGATATAAAATTATCTTTCCAATAAAGCTAATACCATGGCCATTACCACGATTTTGATGTGTTTTATATAAATAGTATTTGGCAAACGGATAAATAAAAAATTATGGAATAATCGGGATCCACATAACTCCCTCTAATGGATACAGAAAGCACAGCGTCAAACAAGTCAATCCAGCGCCTCGAGCGTTACTCTACCTTTCCGGCTATTTGCTCTGCGAATCTATAATTTAAGCTTAGCGAGTCTACTGACACGCCCCGCGAGTGAAGGTGACGCGCGCGTTAAGCGAGCGACGAAAGCAGTTAACATTTAAGTCGAGAAAAACTCAGATTACACGCCTAAGACTGTATATTATCGAGAAACAAGCTACTCAGTGCTGTAAAAGTTACATAAATAAATAAATACATCAGTAGGTATTTTATAGTATATGTTTTTGTTCTCGTGGCCGCATAACCGCAATCGTAATTAATAATAATAATTGCAGTTGTGAACCAATCTGTTGGGCTCTTGTAATATCAGTAAGTACAATGAATTTAATAGAATAATTTTTCAGAGACAGCTTTTCTTTGATGATAGTTGAGTTTGTGATAAATCTGTGCGCATACCATAGTAATTCTAATAGTAAAACAGTAGATATTCATGTAGTTATTCTTGCGGTCAATGCAATAATATATTCCATGGTAATGTAAGAGTAATAATTCGGTAAACTTCTACTATTTAATTTTATTCATAATTATATTTAAGGGATTTTGACACTGTAAATTTAATATAACTAACATAATAAATATTTAACACGTGATACTATTTATGAAAATCCATAGAAATGTTTATGTTAAGTATGTTTAGGTGCAGAAGATAAATAAAATGAAAAAAGGGGGGAGAAAGGGCGGGGAGGTTGCAACTCTTGTTGCGGTAAAGGGAGAGCAAGATATGTGTATAGGTAAAATGATTGACCAAAATTGAGATTGTGGTGGTTCATAAAAATAACTATTTAAGTCTAATCTTAAATAAATTAATTTATACAATTTACATTTCTACATTTCTCATTATAGTATTTGCATGACCGGTGAATGAATGAATTTTGTATATAAGATATTCTACTTCTAGGAATGTGGAAGAGTGCGGACTGCCAGGTTGGTCTAGATGGTATGTCGAGAGATATTAATTCTAATCGGCTGGAACAGTCAATATGGCCTTTCAGAGAAGTGTTTGGTCAGCGCGTGTTCTTAGATATTCTAGGGTTTTCATATTGTGGAAGTTAGCTGCATCTAAATAGGAGTTGAATGATTAATTAGATCTAACATTAAGATATCAAAGAAACCTATTTTGTATTCGTTCTAATCTCGCAATATATGTAATCTGCCATGAGTTCTAGATTTGAGATGCGTACTCTAAGTGACTACGAACGAATGCGTAATACAGTATTTTTAAGCAGTGTGGATTTTGGAAGTATTTGCAAGATCGAAGTATGAATCCTAGAATTTTATAGGCCTTGGAGGTAATTTGGTCAGTATGATTATTCCTAGGTCTTTAACATCAGTAAGTAAAATTAATGTTACTTTTAATATTAGCAATATTAACTTTGTGGTTAAAATTTGTATTTTTTTAAATTTATTATCTTTGTTTTATTAACCACTAAATTGAGTTTAAATATTGAGTAAAATCCTGAAGAAGAAAATGGTATTTTTCGAAACCGGTAGATGTATTTAAACTCAATTTAGTGGTTAATAAAACAAAGATAATAAATAAAAAAATATTTTAAATTAATGTTAAATATGAATTAAATATCACAGACCTATGTTCTGAATAATTACAACTTCACAATAAGAATGTGTTCTCCTACAAAAAAAAAAAAAAGATGTTGTTAAATTTTCTTGAGAATGTTATTTGAAAACATTTTTTAGCATTCAGCAGAAATTTGTTCACCTTTCTTTTATGGCAGCCATCTAGGAAGCTCACTTTGGAAAAGATCTTCACATCATCCGCGTAAAGAAGAATGTTGACAAATTGAAAGCATGTGTGTATATCGTTAATATGGATTATAAATAGAAGTGAACCTTGCCAACTCCCTTAAGGAACTCCAGAAGAGATGCGCCCCAATCTGATTTAAAACCGTCGATGACCACCGCTTGGTTTCTGATATTGATGTACGAGATAAGCCATCCTTAGTAAGTCTCCATGAAGTCCTATTTTTATTAACATATCAATCAATATTTGATGGCCGACCTTATCAAAGGCTTTACTGTAATCTGTGTAAATTGCATCGGTTTGCGCCCGTTGGTCCATTGCGGAAAGCACATATAAGTCTGTAGTTAGTCACATTATTTTTTTGACCAGATCTATAGAAAGGATTTACGCATTTTTTCACTGGTCCGGGACACCTTCATCGAGAGATTTAGTGAATAGTAAGTAGAGGGGAATAACAATACTAGGGCAGCGCGCTTGTACAAATAAGGGAGGTCCTGCAGAAGGATTGGGTTTACCGTTATGTGTTGAATATCAGCCTGGCCAAAGTCGACTTAACTTGAAGAACCTGACAAAAGAAAAATAACAATAGTTATATAAATTTGATTTTATTTATTAGTAGCTCGGTTTCCATTTTAGTTAGCAGGAATTCGCGGTGCGCTATGTAAGAGAGATGGTGGCTGGGAATTCCCCGGTCGGCGGACGGAGCGCGGAATGTTTAATTCCATAATACTCACCCTAGAAAGGGTAGTTACCCTAATTCTGGCGCACCTCTTGATCCGCTGCAGAGCGCGCTGCCCCCTGCCTCCTCCCTTTCCCTCGCCCCACGCAGCGCGCAACTGAGAATTGTTAGCCTACAGCTGTTATGCTCGCACCGCGGAAGTGCTTCATTAAAAATTCTTCTGAAAACACCTTGTCGACCTAATTGGTCCATTCGCTGTTCATACAGATAGAGAAACCCAGCTCATACAGGCGGATGCAACGTGTAGCTAACGCTTCGCACGGGGCGAATGTCGGCGGATAGGGAGGAATTCTGAAACTGATACAAATTGTACTAAGAGCGAGCGCTTAGTGTAGCTAAGTACCTAAATTGTATTAGTGACAAATAAAATAAATTTGATTTAAGCTAATCATTAGTTTCAAGAGACAACATCCTTAACATATTAAGGGACGTCCTTACCGTATTAAGATAATTGAATTTTTTTCATTAACATTTTTGTTGACGCAAGTCGAATACTTATTCCCTGTCCCTTTTGTACATCCAATAATCTATACATATCCCCCTCTGGCCAACCGATCACTTGCGATTCGGTGATGGGAGGACAGATTGCGCTTAGACATCGAACTATCAAGATCTTGTGCCTTTTCTGCCGTCCTACATCCATGCCGTGCGTAATGAATTTAATATCAGTAAATGAAAAAATTAGCAATGTTAAAATATACTGGAACTACAGGTGCCATCTAGCAGATGCAGCTCAAAGTTTAATCTGAGAATTATTCCATTTTATAAATTGGGTAACTTTGTGGAAAATGGATGTGTCGTTGATGTACGATGCCTGCTGTGAGGCACCAAACGTAATGGAGAAACTTGTGTCCCTCGTCGCGCTGCACCAGATAATTCATTATTATACATTACTCACATCAGAGCTCACTATGCGCAGTATTCACCGCGCATCTGTAATTGTACCGGATGTAACATTCCCATCCCCAGTGATCATATTATATTAACTTCCGCTTAAATGCTTTAAACGTCATCTAAACTTTGTTGACATTTCCTTTGATGTTTAATGTGCACTTTATATCAAATATTATTATGTAACTTTGATACGTTTATATAACTTTGATATTGTTATACTATACATATTTACATAAAACAATTTGTTTTTCAATTAAAAATTTGTTTTTGTTTTATTTATTTAGATAAAATCGGCGATCTTTCTAAGAGGCCTTCATCCAATAGAGAAGAGACACAGGCTGAAAATGGTGAAGATAATGATAAAAAATACATGTTTTGTATGTAATTTTATTATTTATGCTATACAGTGCCAACCCTAGCCTCTGTGGCGCCCTCGAGCGAAATTTTTCTGGGCACCACCATCCCTGATTTAAAAAAAAAATGTCTTCAACGACCAGACCTTCTTTTTCGTGATTCAATCTTGCGCTGATGATAAGGTGGAGAGTGTTAAATTACTTATGTTTCTCAAGTTTCGCTTCACATGAGCAAAATATACAAATTCTTGAATCTTCATTGATTTCATAGCTCATACCCCAGGTGAGTTTTTCGGTCGGTCTTTTTTAAGAACACCTGTTATTATTGTGATACTGGAGAATTAGCTGCCATTCTCCAGGGCGACACTCCACCGGAGACGTTTGTGATGATATTTGAAGAAGCAGATTTTCTGTATTTATATGACGTTCGTCATGCTTTTCTTGTATTATGTATTTTATAATACTCATAAACTTTTTTTTTTTTACAGACCAATGTTCTGAATACTTACAACTACACAATAAGAATGTGTTCTCTTTAATAATAAACATTTTATTTTGCTAAAACTGTAGCTCTTATTCCGCTTTTCGATTTTTATATTCGTATCAAGATGGCTTTTTTTAACCTTTCAATTTTCCTCAGACATTATGGGTGAAGAAAATAATTTTAAAAAAACACCAAGTCGATCAACTATTAAAATTGTGTCACAATTAAAATTCGCCGTATTTAGAAAACTAGCATTCATATAAAAACAAAAATCACTTAGCAGCGTGAAGGACCCCAGGATCAAATTTGAAAGAATATATTGAAAAAATAATACGAAAAAACGTGACTACAACTAAAAAAAAATTAAATCGCGTAACAATATAAAAGAGTTTAAAAATAAACTAAATTAACACTTCAAAAACACATGATTGGAAAATAAACAATATTACAGAACACTTCAGAAGCACACAAATGGACAATGAATAGAATATGTAAGGTTTTATATACAATTATTGTAGTGTAACTCCCTCTCCAAGCACAAGAGCTGGTCTCTTTTTGGAGAGGTAAAATAAAAAATATAAAAAAAGTTAATGTTATGAAAATTGTAAAAATGTCAAATAAATAAAATAAAAAATAAAAAAATATATATATTTAAGAAAGCGTATTTACAAATATAGTAAAATGCTAAGTGGATACCTAACTAAATTACGAGTCGAAAATGTTCAAAGAATATGTGGCTAATCTCAACCATGTCAGAGATATAAGCAATTCAAGACAATCGTAATTGAAATTATAGATTAATTCAAATATCTTTTTGATTCCAATAATATTTTAAAGACAACACATTGTTATTGTGAAGTTGTAGTTTTTTCAGAACATAGTTCAGTGGTATTTTAATACAAAATAAATGTATTAATTAGAAAGATATATAAAAATATTCAATTTTTTTGATAAATTTATAAATACATATATTTAATTTAAATTAATTATATTTTTTGTAACGGTGTAGAATTTGCACATATTTCTTGAACGTTTTAGATTCGTAATTCTGTTACACCCTGCATATAGTATTGTAATAGTGAGCGATGTTTTAATTGAATACATTTTTGCTTATCTTTGTAATACTTAAGTGACTTTGGTCTATGTCTCCTCGCTTCTCCCTCAGTATAGTGATATGGTGATTGAATATACAGCTAGAGCGAGTATCTGAGGAGCTTGCCAGGAGAAGAGTGGTCGGTTCTAGGCCACCTCGGACTGGTTACGGCGCGACGTATTTATTTTCTGGTTTTTTGCGGGTACCAGTTGGACTGTATGACTGTCAGATGAATGTTTATGCTGTCATGTCTGTCAAAATTTAATAATTATTAAAATTAACATATTATAATAAAATCTCATTTTAATTACGTGCAAATTTTTTATTGATAAAAAGTAGTGACAATATATTTCAGAAAAATATATATTAGAGTGAATAAATATAATTTTAAATTGTGAAAATCAGAAACAACTAATCAGGGCATCGCGAACAACATAAAAATAAAATAGTATATGTTGCAATACTGCCTAAAGGGTTTATTAAACTTTTTAATAATAATATTCGATAATTTGTATAGCGCCTATTTACTTCACCTCAAGGGCACTTTTTACCCTTCCAATTCATATATTGATATAAAAAAAATTATATCAATAAGTAAAAATGTCAAAGCAAATAGCAAAAAGCAAATGTAGAGTATTCAGAGTATCCGTAGGCTATAAGGGCCGGTTAAGTAATCAGTAGTAACTTTTTACTATGGTTAAAAAAGTTACTAAAGTAAAATTTATTGTGTAAATGGATTGTTCGATCGTTAATAAAAAATATTTACTTCTCGAAAGTACGTCCAGTAGTAAACTAATTTGACTATCCGATATCCGATGGTAAAATCGTCAATCGTTAATTAAAAATGCCGAACTCTTCAGAACAGAAAAGTCATTTGTCATATTGAAAGATGTAGTATACGATAATGAATCATCCAATATCCCGCTGTTCTAGTGACGAGAGTTTGGCCGATGATGATCTCGCTGTTTAATTTATATGACCGAAGAATTTTCGTCAGCAAAGTGACAGATTTTGAACGCAGGATGAATAAAGCTATAGACAAAGTATTAAATTGTATATATTTGGTGATTATTCGCGTTGCAATATTATTAGGCGGGATTGACTATAGTTCTAGGTGATGCTCGCACCTATCAAATCGCATATCGTTTGAGTTTTTGCATCTTTCTACCAATCTCAAGATGAAATTATCTCCGGATCGAAATCTTAACACATGGTACTAAGATTTATCTCATCGTGACTCATACCGTAGACATGAGCCATTAGAATTGCCTTTGACAAAATTTTCACAGAATGCTGAATCATAAAAACAATTACATCCTTTCGTTAAGGGTGAGCTTTCATGTTTTGAGTTTGAAATTCGACAAATTCTACACGAATTAGATATGCTTTCAAGATGAGGTTAATAGTTAAATTCTTATAATTATCGTAGAAATAATAAATGACGTTATTTGTTACGTAAATCATGCGAGAGAGGAAGGTTTGAATAGAAAGAGACGACAGTATAAATGTTGATTTTCTCGCATTCGATACACGTGTCAAACATAACTCGTGTCTAGAGCCATAGCATAGCCTTATCCAAGTTTATCATATTAATATTATGAAATGAGTGAAATTGATCCATCGAAAATTAAATAATTTATTAAAGTATCTAATTCATATATATGAATATGTTTTGAAATCAGACAAACCAACATATATTTAGATGGTCGTTTAAGTCAATGTTCTAAATTTTTAAAATTTATGACACCTTCAATTTATTATTGTGTTTAATATTATGTTTGTGCTTAAAATGTAACAGTGTTAGATATAAACGAAATAGTTAATTGCGGCTTACATAAAAATAACGTACGTAAAATGTTTATTTGGTTCAAGAAAACGTTGTTTTCCCTTAAAATCAATAAAAAACATTTAATTTATGAAATTTGCTACTAATGTTGGGAATAAGTTCAATACCAATTCATACTGTGGGTAAAATATACGTAAAAACATATGTTTTCACAATTTTTCAACGAAAATTACGAAAGCGCAGACTAGATGTCATAACGGCCGCTGATGATCGGCGAACTGACGCTAATAAAGAAAATAACATAAACACATTATTAGGATCGATATAAATAATACTTAGTAAGAAATTATTGCGTTTTTTATATCAAATTTGATTTTAAATAGTAGCTGAAACCTCAAAGTATGCGAGTAAATACAACATATTATTTAAAAACGTATTTTTTTACTAAAACAAAGTATTTTAAAAACGTCAAATATTGATCATATTTACTGCAAATTGATTGATTTATCATTTTATAAATTATTACCATTTTACTAATTTGGTTCAATGCAGATTTCACTTCAAGATTATAAGATATATTTCGTATATGCTAGAATTTTCTATATTAAATCAATTTTGTGGCACACGGAAAATAAATCTAATTGACGCGCACTTTCTTTTAATGCTTGTATTTTCTTAATTATGGCAAATAACATTCAGTTTATTAGTTTTACATTAGTGTAAAGGTCCTATATAAATAACAGTTTTAAAAAAAAGTGTAATCTATTGTATAACTTCTGATATAAATGAATAATAAAAATCCGCATTTTCTTAAAAAACACGAAAATATGTATTATTTTTGAAAACGCGCCCCATAATGTAAGAACATAGCTCATTTTGAATTCGATTATTAAAATATCGACATTTTGTCATTTTTGATTAGGAATTTACACCTTATTTACTCTCCTGGGAACATTATAATATAATCTTTTCCACTCGTTTGGTTGGTAGTCCTGCGCCACTCGGGTAACCCGTGACGTCACGTTTAGGGCGAATCATTCACACCTCGATTCCCGCACTGCGAGGGGTGGGGGAGGGGGCGGGAATCCGCATTAGCACAACCCGTGTAATAAAATCTATTCCTGTTCTGTTTCTGGAGATTTATCCGCTCGCCGAATTTGATGACAAAGAGTAATTCGTAAAAAAATACCTTAAATGTACAGCTGAAAATTCAGAATTAGACACTACCTCCAAAAAACCTTCGTTGACACGGGTGAATACCTACGCAGTGCGTTTTGAGTATATTGGAATTATATCTTATGTCCAGCTAGACTATTGGATTGCCTGTTCGCGCAACCCTTCTTACCAATGCAATGTACTCTGTATACAGTTAAAAAGTATGCATAACTGCATTATTAATATTTTCTGTGAAATAAATATAAATTATTTAATATTTAAAATATTTATCTAAAAAACCATTTTATAATTACTTTGATAAGTTTAATGTCAACCGATTTCAATATCACTGTTCCTTTACTAGTTCGGATGTATACTCAATTTAAATATTAATTGCCTAACCAGAAAGTATACGCAAAACATCAAACATGTATGTACGCGAAAATAATTCAAAATTCACATTTAATTGTGGCAATTAGAATCATTTAGCGGGAAAATTTAGAAATAACAAATAGATTAATAATTTTATAGTTTTAGCTCTTCACTTAATAATATTTTCCTAAAATATTATAAATATTTCTGAATTACAGAAAACATATTTAGTGGCAATAGTCTATTGCATTTTACATAATAGTTATTAGCAGCATAATTGAAGTCAATGCCTAGTGTACGCCACTGAGTTTACGGATATTTGATGATAATATTTTAATCTTATATTTTCAGTATGACATATTTTTTTGTTTGTGTCTCAAATGAGGTCATGGTCATTTGATTAATGTAATAAATAATCTAAATTGTCCGACATTTTTACTCGCTTAGATGTATCTAGTATATAGTCTTATTAGAGTGGTTCAAATTGCTATCTTCTGATTTTAAGCTAGCGTCTCACTCAAGTCATACAATTGGCTATTTACTGAATTAAAAATTCCTTTCGGTTGATCCGTTTTGTACGAAGTCCTTATTTATGCTTTTTTTTTTAATAGAATAACATTTGAAAGGCTTACAACTGCGTGCAAATTATTGAAGTATCTACATCCACTTTTACTAATTCGGGAATTTTACTATCTTTCATGATCGTTTTTTTCGTTTGAGGTGCATTTAGTGCATAGATTTGTTTGTGATTTTTGAAAAACAAAAAGCAGTTAGCAGAACTATTTTCTACGTTAACCTTTAATAAAAATTATTATTTTCTATAATTATTACATAGTATATTATATAGTTGCAAATAAATAAATAATTACGTGAAGGATTTTCAAACAATAAAAGAAACATGTTCAGTCAAAAAAGTGTTCTTAAAAATGTTCATAATTTTTTTATATTGATAAGAAGGTATTAAATTGCGTTAAAGCTTAATCTATAAAAACACTATGAATAGTACTCATAAATTATAAATAAATAAATGACAGGGTCGTATAAACAACGGATTAATTATGCCTAAAGAGTTTGATTAAACGAAAGTTCATAATCCTATGTACAACATACAGTAAATATATTATTTATGTTTGTACAATATCATAACCTAAATCTATACCTTCTGCACGCCACTGAACCTAATCTAGGTTTAAAGGTTATCAGTCTACAAATACAAAATTAAAAAGAGAAACTCTAAAAAAAATATGATTTCTCAATTAGAAATTTATACCTACAATAAATCGAAATATCGAAATAATATTTGGTTCCCACCAGGATACGAAAATTAAATATTTTATTTTATTCGGAAAACATACAGTTATTAGTAAATACGGAAATCACAATGAAAGCTAAACAATAATTAAACCAATTATATGTTTTCTCTGACGATACAAAATACTTTAAACAGTAGGTAGAATTTAAAATTTAAGAAGAATTATAAAACAGAAAAATGTGAGAATAAAAATTTTAACATAGAGAAAAAAGTTATAAAAAAGAAAGCAAGGTAATATTCGAGGGGAAAGGAAAAGGAAAAGGATAGGGAATAAGATCTGAGTGATAATTATTTAAAATTAAAATCAGAGCCTTTAAAATTTAGATTTGATTGAGGTAACTGTAGTATTGAAGTATCTAGTTCGTTTAGGTGTGTCGGTTAGTGCTCGGTAGAAAAATGAGTTATGTTTGGCATTAGTGTTGTAATGTGGAAGATTAAATGTAAGATTAGTTCTGGTGAACCTGGCTGGCACTCGAATGAATATGCGACCGAGTAAATCAGGACAGCCTACTTTAGAATAACAGATGTACCATTTAGATAAGTTATAAATGTCCATGAACCTTGTGTGGTTGATATTGGTATCGCAGTTTCCCGGTAAGGAAAAATTTGGGGTTCGAAGTTTGTATCCCGGTGATACCTAACTAAATATTTTTAATAGATAGATTATTTCTGAATCTTTATCTAATTGATTCATCTAATTAGTTAAAAATATCACAGAAGTACGTTCTGAAATTGCAACTTTATAATATAAATGTGTTTTCATTAAAAATAAATACTTAGCAATATTTGAATATGTCCAATAACACACAATTACTGGATTTGTATCTACACAGATACTGTTATTAAACAAATATCAGATATCTCAAAGAGACAAAACTATTTTTTATTATATTTAATGGAAAATATATGGAAGTATGGGGTAATTACAGGGCTAACGACCTGTTTTCGGCTGGCTTAAGTGATCACTTTATTTTATTTATATAAATATATTTGTTGTAACAGAGTTGAATATATTATAATATTACATGATAAACATAAGATACAATTATATTGTAATTAAATACTCGTAGTTTATTGTGTGGGACTCCACCTCTGATATATATAGCGTTGTCCTGGCTACTTTGCTGTGAGTAGTCTGTGTTAAAGTAGCCAGTTTTTTTTCATGCTGTTGTGGTGTTATTTGAGATAAAGATTCGACAGAAATAAAAATAGAGATAAAAAAATATAAAAAATTGTGGGACTGTTGTAGTACAAGTGAATTATGACTATCCATCCAACATTCTAACATAACACTAATAATTCACTTGTTCTATAACAATTTTTTTTTTTTTATCTCTATTTTTATTTTTGTCTAATCTTTATCTTAAATAACACCACAACAGCACGAAAAAAAAATGGTTACTTTAACACAGACTTCAGTCTAGTAAAGTAGCCAGGACAACGCTGTATATATCAGAGGTGAAGTCTACTTCATCTCACACAATAAACTATGAATATTAATTATGTCTTATGTTTATTATGTTATAATATATTCACCTCTGTTAGAACAAATATAAGTTGATCATCTAATAAATAAATAAATAAATTGTTAAATTCATTAATAGCTGAGTTTACATTCTCATGGTCATATACTGAATTCCATACTTCCTGTTCTAGGTCTATAATCAGTTCATTGTAATTTATACCCTTTCTTCGCACTGTTCGATGCCCGTCATAACCGGGAAGTGGTCGGTTAGAGGTGTTGGACCAATTACTGCGTGTATCGGATGCTTACACTTAATCATAACACGGTCGAGACAAGATTTATCTCACGCAGGTTTGTTTATTGCTGAGAGGAATCCGTGGTGATCTAGGACATCGAGGTAGTCTTGAGTGATGGTAGCCAGTGACTGATTGATGACGTCGATGTTAAGGTCGCCTGTGATAATTATTTCCTTAGATTGTGAGAGAGTGTTGAGGAAGGTGTCTAGTGACACTAGGAATGTGGCGGCGTTCTGAAATGAAGGCGGGCGATATGTCGCTAGAACATGAGTAGACATGTCAATGATTCGGTGCAGCCAGTTTGCGTCTTGTGCGATTAATGATTCTTCATTTGTGACATGTAAATTGTTATGAGCGTTCACTACCTCTACTACTACTACCACTCCGCCATTTTGGTTGAAATCTTTGGTTGTAGCGTGTACATTGTAGCCCTCTATTTGCTTTGGTACGTACTACGTACATTCTGTGCAAATGATTATATCAAAATTGATGTTAGTGCGTTGGAGTAGCATTTGCAATTTATCTAAATTATAATTAATGCTTCGGATGTTGACGTTGAGTAATTTAATTCTTAAATTTTTTTTAATTATTCATTTGCAAGATTTCGGTTCTCCGACTTCTCTCGTTTCGATAGGTTCGAATTCTTTTAGAACGTCATTAAAATGAATGTTTCCAAAACCTTTTAAAGAAATTAGAATTGAATTATCTGATTATATAATTAAAAAATGAATTATCAAATTTGGTCCATAAATGTCGATAGTGGTGGCACTCGAAGCGAGTTCACATACTAACATATATACAACTTTCAAAAAATTTATAAATGTGGAGATTGAGGGGTGAGAATTGGTGAGCGTTATATATATATAAACTTATCACTTAAGCCAGCCGAAGACAGGTCGTAAGCTCTGTAATTACCCCATACTTCCATATATTTTCCATTAAATATAATAAAAAATAGCTTTGTCTCTATGAGATATCTGATATTTGCTTAATAAATACTTTGTTTGTGGGATGTACTATGTTGAATTTCGTTTCCTCATTAAATAGCTCCTAACGGTGTTTTAACCTGACTCAAGTCCGCCGACTCCCATCCGATCCATCCGTCTGATGCAATCCTGGAGAGATCCTGGAAAGACCCTGGAGAGGGGAGCGAATTGAGTTTTCTCAAATGGATTCCGTGAAAATTTCCTTTCCGGTTCACTTGTTGATTTAATGAGTTAGATCCAACTTCACGTTCTGTATCGTTCCGATTTGAAATAGCAGTTTTGTATCGAACTTTAAAATTGAGGTTGAAATTAATCATTTCATTTATAAAACATAATAATGAATATCTGTGCAAAATATAAGACTTAAAATTCTGTTGTATTTAGTAAGTAATTAAATCACAAATTCATCAAACATCAAACTATTAAACATACTTCCCAAGTGGGAATGGAGGGTGACTGCAGGAGGGTGACCCAATGGAGGGTGACTGCAGGAAACAAAATGAAGGACGTTTTGAATGAAATAATATCTAAAACGAACTTGTCAACCGAAGCAAGACTAGTGGTATACAATGGAGTCATGGTACCGATACTGATGTATAGAAGTGAGGCAAAAGAGGAACGATAGTAAACTTAATGTAATGGAAATGAGATCTCGTAGAGGGTCATTTTCCGTTGAAATGTAGAGATATAATCTTTTTATTCTGAAGGTATATTTTTCATATAAGTTAATAGATACAGATATTAATAATTAAATCATTCTATTAATAACGATCATTTTTCAAAGTTAAAACGTCATACTATCTTTCTCGACATTTTAATGCGTTGGTTATTAAAAAATGTTTAATTAAAATGGAGGACGATCCAGCACAGAAAAGGCGATGCTTAAACGATGTCCGAAGACGTGTTACACACAAGAGTGTTTTAATGTCATTCTATTTAATTAATGTCTTATATAACAATACAATGTACACAATCATTTTGGAAAATATCACCTAACCCCTAAACTGACTATGTTAATGAAATCCTTGCATGTTAATGCTTTCTAAAGCGGCCATCGTGGTGAAGCTATTTGCATAGCGTCCTCGGTACTTGTATCTCTGAATCACTAGACGTTGAAGACATTTGGTGAAAACGGCATCTAACAGGGCCCTCTTGAGCCGGGGCCCGAGATAAGGGTGGGGGGTGGCCCCGGCTAGGGTGGGGGCAGGCCCTTGCAGCTAAAGTCGACTTAAAGTAGACATAAAATGAATGCTATAAAAAACACAAGAAGATATAATCAATGCCAGGGTCGCTTCCAAAAAAATTATTAATCTACATTATACAAAACATATGTCTCAATCGGTTGCTTATTAATAATAAAATAAAAAACGTTAACGTTAACTTTACTTTACACAATATATCTTTGTTGTTAATTATATTACTAGAATTTTAAATTAATACGTCAAAAGACTATGAAGAGTAAGAATAAAAAAGTGAAAAAAATTAAGAAAAAATTACAAAATAAAAGTGTCATAAAATTGGTTTTCCAAATAAAAAAAACGAATATATAAAGATGACGATATGGTTATAAATACTTAATTAATCAATGAATCAAGTCAATCTCCAGAAGTTTTTTAAACATAAATAGTACAAATCACCAACGCTAGATGGTATACAAATTGCGTGAAATAGGCGCCAGCCTATTATACTCATAAAAAATATATATTTTATTCATAAAAGAGGTTTTGTAGATAAAAAAGATATGATAAAGGCTTGTAAGACAGACGTAGTACATTTTTGTCAATCTCCAGAAGTTTTTAAAATATAAATAGTGCCTAAACTCACAGAGAAAATCATAATGCGTCAACGGGATATTTCTTTAATTCAAATAATAAGCAATGCACCTATGGAATACAAATCATCATCGCTATATAGTATACAAACTGCGTGAAAAAGGCGCCAGCCATTTATACTCATAAAAAAATGCATTTAAAAGATGAAATTTTAATAATGGAAGTTCACAATCTGGAGAATAAATTGCAGTATATTGTGATGCATTTCTAGAATCATTAAATTTATAAATTGGTCATAAATTCGCTCAAAAAAACAAAATTTTAACATAAAAATGAAAAGTTAGGCTAATTAAAAGTATAATACTTCAAAAAATCACAAAATTAAATCAGTTGTAACAAATAGAGGAGAAGAAGAAGAATTAAAAGGAAAGGTTTTAAAGACACAGTTAACCTTCAGATGTCTGCGAAAAATATCAGAATGCAGACAGCACGCAGGCATGTTAATTAATTAGCAATTTTGTATCTGACTGAATCAGTTACATTATATTATATTATATTACATATATATCATACAAAAAAAAAATTCGGTGTGTTTTTATGCAAATATAGAAATGTAAAAGTTACCAATCTTTGGGCTTACCTCTGAAAATAATGCCTTCACTTATGATGAACTGGACATAGAGTTGCACCGAACGACATAGCGGCACGCGCATGCCACCGAAAATGGAGATAGCGATATCTCCAGCCTGGCAACAACTTTTACTGTAACTCCCCATCTCGTTAGTAAATTGAAATCACGATTTCATTGTTATCAGTATTGGATAAATCAAATGCTCTCAAGTACTTTCTTTCACGCCACGCCACTATTTCAATTATTTTAATTCCACACTGTAGTCAAGATGAATACAGAACTATCTGAACTTGAATAATATGGTGGATCATCATCATCATCATTGCTAATCCTAATGTTTATAACCTTGCTCCATACATTCTTCGATTCAACAACTCTTATGGCTCATCTTAGAGATAGACGTCTCCCATTCAAATAGTCCAGAATGCAGAACAGTTAAAAACGCATCTACATCGTATGTTACTTGGTACATCAACCAGCCTAAATTGAATTTAAACGAAACGCAATCAATTTCATCTAGAATGGCTCATATACGCGAAACTTAAAACTAACGTTTTTTAAATTGTACGTGCTATCGCAATTACAATAATAGTCGACTAAAACGTCGGCGTAACAGCATAAATACTATTACAATACATCTTCTTTTTTTCTAATGACCAACCATTAATTAGATTGTATATAGATCACCGTTTGCTTCTAATATGCACAATCAATTAAATAATAATCAAATAATAATAATTAATTAATAAATAATAAATAAAATATGGATATGAACATTAATAGTTGGGCTGTAATTTTAATTCGTTGACATTGTTTCTTGACACACAATTATATAGCAATTATTAAGGGTCTACTTTTAATACGCACGCTTAGGTAAATGGGGATGGACCTTCGTTAGGTAAGAAAACCTTTGGTAGGGTGGCAATTACCTGCGGGTATTACTTGTTAAATTAATATTATTTTTTATTCAGCAAAAATCTCGTTAAAATAAATAAAGACTGTAATTTTGTTCTGCTCTGTTCTGTATTTTTGAATACATATTAATTGAGCTTACTTATCTTACTGTTTTCAAACATCCAAGTAACAAAAACAAAACCAAGTATCACGAGAGTTGATTGAGAAATTGTTTTCTTCAAAACATAATACATACATAGTATCTTTACATACCGATTAAGAATAGGCACAAATAAAACTCGAAGGCATAGTATGAGAACATGCTGGGCGTAAAATTTAAAAATAGTTTGTAGGATGACTCTAAATTATTATTGTTAGAAAATGATGTATATCTAGCTTCGATGTGCTCTGCCAAGACAGCCCGCAGCGACTTCCGAGTACTACTACACCGGGTTCCGAGCAAGCTGACGCCGCTTGGGGACAGATTACACCAACGCAAAGCGGTTTGTGTTTTCGGCTACAGAGTGAATCTCGGGTAAAATGTACACCATCCTACGATGGCACACGATGACGGTAACTTACGTTTTAAACTATGATTATTAAAAATATATATTTAAACATCACAACTTTATATTCATCTATCTATTCTAAATATGAATTAAATATATTAATTATAAAGATATACATATAAAATCAATTTTATCGAAAAATATTGTTGTTGCGCTACCGGAATTCGAACCTGGATCTCTTCCCTAACCGGGGGAGGTGCTTTATCCAACTAAGCTACAGCGGCATTATTTTTAGCGACAATTTTTCGACCCTATATGTTACCTTTTTGAAATTAATACATTTAATCGTTCCATCATTTGACAGAGCCATCTATCTTATTTTTACAGAATCTCCCGGTTAGGGAAGAGATCCAGGTTCGAATCCCGGTAGCGCAACAACAATATTTTTCGATAAAATTGATTTTATATGTATATCTTTATAATTAATATATTTAATTCATATTTAAAATATCACAGACCTATGTTCTGAATAATTACAACTTCACAATAACAAAAAAAAAAATCTATCTATTCTTTTTTTGGTTTGTTGTTCGCTCGTAATGTATATGAATTACAGTACTAGTATATGATATCTTATGATTTACGCCATTCTGTAGTATGTTCGTTGTTCATTCGATATTCGGTCATAATTTGTATACTTCTATCTTACTCGTCATGCCATATTATAGTACATTTCTAATTCAGCGTGAAAAGACTGATATGATTTTGAAGATAAAAATACAGTACAATGCCATCGTGCAGTACTGTACATGGTAGAAAAGGCTAAGGTTCTTTCATATGGTTTTCCGATAAATAAATAGGCAGCGCTGTGATAAAATCTTACCCCTGGATTTGTACTTTAACATTTGCAGTTCCGCGCGGCTGGAGTAAAGGTTAATTGTACACCCCGCCGAGAGACGAGATAAAAACACGGGAGGAATGTCGCAACCGAAGTGCAGCCCGGAGGGTGCAGCTGCGCGCGGTGCGGGAGGGCTTGGCATTTAGCCGGCTCTCAGCCTAGATTATATGGATGTTCGGCTTCTGTTTAGGGAAAATGCAGAGGTAATGGTCGCATTTTAGCTAAATAGAGGTGCATTTTAAGTGCGCGTTGGTGGCATTTCGCGAGAGCGCGGCCGCTCGGCGGAATCGTTAGCGAGGCTTTTAATTGAATGTGTGAACGCCGGCTGGAGGGTGGCGGGTATACCTGATAGTCTTGTTCAAATTTAGGAATTTTAATACATTTTAATGAAAAAAAATCTATTAAGTAATGTAACCAACGCGTTATGTGTACAGTTCTTCGAGAAGGAAACAAGAAATTAAATTTTATTATATTTATTTGACTTGATACATTGACTCATCCTACGTAAAATGTGTAACTAACAAAAAATATATTCATTACTGAACATGCAATAATTCATTTGACAATAATAGTTTAGAACTTCTACACGGTTGATCCAAAGAACGAAAGTTAGACATCTTAGAGAATTTAGACATTTTTAATAATAAGAATAACAATAAGAAAATAATAAACATCCACATCCCGCTCATCTCTTATCAATTTTAACTCCACCCCATCCCCACTTCTTTTAACTCCAGACACACCCTTAATTACTGTCTGAATATGTTTTTAACTTTAGTTGGATTGTATTATTGATAGTGGAAAGATGTTCCCGAAAACGTTCTAACGATTAATATAATAAAATATGGTGGAAAAAACAGGGTTTCAACTCAATTTACAAAATAATCATGGAACACCACAAAGTTTCACCAAAAAGTTTTGAACAGTTAAAAAATATATTATTTTTAGTTGTTCCAGTATTTTGTATATATTTGATACATTATCAATTATTTTATGATTATTTTTATTATACACAGTGAGTTTTACATAAATAATATTTTAATGAAATGAAATCACTTTTTTTTTGTGAAGTCGCAATTTTTCACAGTTCCTTCATAATTAAAACAATTTAGAAATAATATTTATTATACAGAACATTGTGCTGCCGGTAGAATAATATCTGAATAATTGCAACATGACAAATTAAATGATTTTTTGAAAAAAAAATAGATAAAAATTATGTTCGATAAAAATGTAAGGCCTGGAATGACATATAGCAGATTCTACTGAAAGGTGTTTGAGAAACATTACAATTGTATTTTTTTTTTTAAAATTGATATGTTTTTGTCTTTCCAACTGATGTATCTAATTTATCTTACATGATTAGTTTAAATAAGATAAAAAAGGAAAATAATGAAAACTGCTAAGTAAGCATGAAATTAATCATCTATACATGTACAGCCTTTAGAAACCTTTCAGAAGATCTCCTTTCAGCCACCCCTGCGTACCGCCCCAACCCCCCCGACCGCAGGGGGACGTGGAAGGGTTATCAGTCCGGTGTCGTCGCCAACAAATTGGCTTCGCAATTATTTAAAGACTAATTTCGATATCTATTTATTTATTAATTGTACGCGCCCTATTTAGGCATTAACTTTTTTTTACGTAATGGAGAATCACATCAGAAGCGTAATACAAAGATGAAAATGATATTATATCTGCATTTTTTTCATAATCAAAAATATATTTTTTAAATGTGATGTAAAACATTGTTATTAAAGAAATAATAGATATCTCATAGACACGAAGCTATTTTTTTATTATATTTAATGAAAAATATGTGGAAGTATGGGTAATGGTATGTTCTTGCACATATTCAAATATTGCTAATAATGTACCGGTCAAAAACAAGAAAATATATAAAATTGATTTTTCAGGCGTATTCTAGTAGAAAGTGTTTAAATCATTTTACAGATAAAGAATATTGCTTTAATAATTTCAAAAAAATAATTAGATTCTCATTGTAACATATATGCTGTTTCAAATTATCAAATTTAGTCCATAGATGGCGATAGTGTAGTGGAACTCGAAGCGAGTCCGCATATTAACATATATACAACTTTCAAAAATTTAATAGATATAGAGATTGATGGGTGAGAATGATGAACGTTATATTTATATATAAAGTAATCACTTAAGCAAGCCGAAGACAGGTCGTAAGCCCTGTAATTATCCATACTTCCATATATTTTTCATTAAATATAATAAAAAATAGCTTCGTCTCTATGAGATACCTATTTTTTTTTTAATAACAGTGCCTTTGTATGTGAAAATCCAGTAATTGTGTGTTCTTAGACATATTCAAATATTGATGTAAAACAAATTTTAAATTATAGAAAATGAATAGAACAAAACAAAAATTACACGTGGACCATCAAAGAAAGTTGGAAGAAGTATCATCTGGTCAACAAGTGTAACATCAGTTGCCAACACTCTTGAGCTTAGACAATCAGTAAAACTATTTATCCGCCACCATTGAGTTAAGACACAAAAAATTGTAACAATTTAATCCTATAAACAATTAAACATCTAAATCTGGTACTACGGAATTATCTAATGACATTGAATTGTATCTCGATAACCTCTCAAGAGTGCGTGAAAGTTAAGCAGACCAAGAATCTGGGGGCAGTCTATCATACCATTGATGATCCTATATAGAAATAGAAGGTCGGTCACCATACGTCTCACTGACAATTCCAACATTTTAAGATTATCTAAGGAGATTATCATAATTGATATCCTCAGAGTGTATATTTAATTTAGAATTAATGAATCTTAAAGCTTTCTCTGGATTCTTTCAACCTCCGTCGAGTGAACAATGTAGTGATCCAACCGTATGTTGATATTTTTTCGTTTCAGCTGAAATAATTTAACGTGGAACCTTTCAGTTGAAAACAAAGTTGTAACGAGCTGCTTATTGCCGGCTGCAACATAATCATAACAAAACATTTTGCTTATTGTTATAACTTAGATTCACGGTAAGCTTTTATCATCAAAATATTGCAAGTTTTTAATTTAGAATAACAAGCTATTTATTTACTCGGTAGGTCCTCCAATACTTGTTAGAATTTTTTATATTAACCCTTCTCAAATCATGCAGTAACACAGGTCTACCATCATAATTAAACCTGTAACATTTCGGTAAATACATGCAACATAAAATTCATATTTTAGATAATCCTAAAAAAAATATTAGCGCTCAAGAATGACTGGTGAAAAACCAATTATGAAAAGGGAATCGTACAAAAATAGTTATTTTTCCATTCACTCTATTGTAAAATTAATACGTTGGTAAAAATATCATTTGTGGTATGAAAGACAGAGATCACACATTATTTTTACAGTGAAAAGAACGACAAACATACAAATATAATTATTTATTTCTCACTAATTAAATGAAGAGAGATAAGAAGGATGGACACATTGTATAGGACTTAATGAATGCTCTAAATTATATTATTAATCATTTTTTGTAATTTTAATGCTCAGTATTTAGAATAAATTCGTGCCATTAAAGCTATTTAATCTAATAAAAATATTTTTTTAATCTGTTATTTACGGTAACACGATTTGACAGCATGGTTGCGTTCGGGTATTTTATATCATGGTATGGTAAAGATTAACAACGTGCTTGTGGTCTAGTGGTTACGATACTCGCCTAGTGATCTAGTGGTCGGGGCTTTGAGCCTCGTTCCAGGAGGCCATCAAGTTAGTCCTATTTTGAACTTAGTTTGAAAATAGTAAGAATATTGATGCGACACCTATTCCGTGTACGCATCTCTATTTTTGAAAAAGAAGAATAACACCAAATACCAAAGCCTTGTTCACTATAGTTGCAAATTCATCATTTAACAATATAAAGTTAATTTTGGGCTAAAATTGAATTTATAATATATTTCATTATTTACACATTTTTAAAATTCAATTTTTAGACATATTTAAAAAATAGTTAACACTGTTGAACTTTGTAACAAGCCAGTATTAAAAAGAGCTTAAAGGCTTGTAAACTGTTATTTTCACATCTCATTGACTTCTCGGCAGCTTATTGGTTAGTATTTCTGCAACAAGAAATTTTTATTTAATTTTAATATTTTATCTGAAAATATAAATATTTTTTTAATAAATAAAAATTCTCCGCAAGAGTGGTATGACACATATGTCTGAGATATGTAACACGTTTTTTTTTCTATGCATTGAATTTTTGTAAAAAAATAAGCCCTTAATTAAGTGTCGTTTGCAAATTTTTGATGAGAGGTGATAAATACTGATAAAAAAAATTCCTCAATATGAAGGTTAATTATAAAAAATGTAATGGCTGGCTAAAAACGTGACGAGTATGTACATAATATGAATATAAAATGAATTTTAATCAAATATCAGGAGTACGCGACTCATCATATTTAATTTATACTTATTACATTTTTTTTACAATACATGTTTTTATAACATCAATATGATTGCTTTTCAATTGGTATTCAATTTATTTTCCATCTATTGGAGAGAGCTTCGCCTGGTATCTGTCACCCGCACAATTAAGTACATCACAGACACAGTTGATGATACATGGTAAAGAACGCATTACAGCATAATTGCAACATCATTTTTATTTAATCATTACCTCGCGCATTCGAACATTATTAAATTTATCGTTCAAAAATGTTTAAATACCTAAATTAACAAAAATGTGTCACACAACTAATAAAAGCATTTTATCGTTACTATTTAAATAAACATAATATTAATTATTTGAAGTTATTCTCAGATTGTGCATTATAATATGAAATTTACTAGTAATAATTTAAACCAATCGTCCATGTCAGTGTTTGACGTCAATCGGTTACGACACAACAACACCCGTATCTTGGTCAGGACTAACTCTGTTTAACCTAACTTAATAATTATTATATACATAATAAAATAAAACACTGTTCAAACCACTATGTATTGTCCGGTATCTTCTTCAGGAAACATTGTACATATACTAAAATTAAAAATGCAAAGATAGATAAAAACTAAACTATTAAAATGTAAGTGATGAATAACTATAAAACAAATTTAAAAGGTGACTATTTTCAAAAAGGATTTGGTGATATATAATATTTAGCTTGCTATTAACACTTTTTCATATTTCTAAAATTTCAAATTTATCTAACTGTAAACCCTCAGTGTGTATTATTTCTAAACCCTTGTTAATATCAAGATCATGATTTATATTGTAATGCTACGCCACTGAAAGTTGACTGAAATTACCGTGATAATATTTGAGTTATTAATAAAAATAACATGTTAGCGAATAAACTATGTTCTCGGCGATATTTCGCTTTCCGGCCAGGACACTCGAAAACCCACTTTCATTTAACCAAAAATATTAATCTCCACAAATTGAAAATATCAAGTTTCCTTTAAAATATCACGGCCCAAACGAAAATAAATTTGTGCGCGGTCCAACTTCTTAATGATGGAACTTTTTAATTCCCGGCCCGAGTATTCTCAGAACGCGCGGGAAGGTCAGTCTTCAACATCAACAACCACAACCTAAAATCGAAAGGTAAATAAAGTGGATTTTGACCGAATATTTTCCGCCACTTGAAAACCTTTTAATAATGTATTTCTTCAAATTTTGCGAATTTAATATTAGTTGGAATAAAAAAATATTTACATTTGTTTGTTGTATTTTTTATATTCTCTCTCTCTCTCTCTAAGCTTTCTTGGATACCCATGAAAAGATATTAACATTTTTTTAAATTAAGAATACGTATTCCAAACTTTTTACTCAAAACTGTGGATAGAATTAAGTTGAGAATGCCGGGATCAAATGCTTCACTCTCCTGGTCTACTATTTACTAATACATATTAAATTAATCAATTATAAAAACATGTAAAAAATCTATCTATCGAAATAAATTTTTGGTCGCTACCTGGATACGATCCTGGATCTTTTCCTATCTGGAGAAACGCATATATCAACCAATTACGTTTTCGGAAAATTTTGAACTTATATTGTGTAGTCTTTTTTAAAAATTGATACATTAATTATAAATGATGTGTCAATAATAAAAATAATCCAAAACTACAAAACTTTGTTCCTATCCAACATCACAACACACATATATTTTCATTTTATTCTGTTTATGTTTTAATGAAATTACATATTTATTGTGAAACTACAATTTTAGATCATTCAACATAAACTGAATGAATCACTCAGAAAGACACAGACCCAAACCCAGAACGTTCTATTTCCGGCGGACAGTTTTACCAGTTACATCTAACCATATGGTGTTATAATCTATAGATTATCTCTTTTTTTATTTTGTTTCTCACGTTCAATTTTACCCCGTTGGAAACAACCATAACAATTTATTTATTTTCTCAGAAAACTATAGTAGAACCTTATAGATGGCGCCAGGATTTCCAGTTCATTTTTTTAAAAAATAAAATTAATATATTAATTATTTAATGAAATTATTGATAACTCTTTGAGCAACTATTTTCTGAAGAATCACAAGTAAAATATGACTCCATTTAAAAATTAAAATAATATCAGCATTGTGTACCAAAATAACAAATAATGTATATTTTAAATGATATTTATCACAAATGCAATATCTGCGGACTTTGCATCGCTGAAGTCACGTTACGCGATGTAGCGGATAAAGACGACCACAACGGCGAACCTCGCTGCTACGGGGGTAGCGAATATTCGCGGGAGCTGTTTAAGGGTAGTCAAATTTCCCGGGTTTATTGAAACTTAAACTTATCGGCGGATAGTTGCGCGGTACTTCATTTGTAATTCGACCGCTCCTCAGAACCTTTACGAACCAGAGATCACTTTAATCTAAAATTTGGTTCATTTTAAATTATATCATTTACACAAAATGATTCTTGAATAACTAAAGCGTAACTTTTCTATGTTCCCGTGTTTATTCAGGGGAGATTCAAAAGTAATTTACTGACGAAAGACAATTATATTTCATATACGAAGGCTGTAAGGAAGTATCCGTGTTAAGCAAGGAAATGCATTTTAAAAAACGTATTTATCTCTTAACACTTATTCCATCAATATTCCAACTAAATTAAGCCATTCAAATAATATAAATTGTCGAACTCAGCAAAATCTAGAGAACCAGGTGGATGACGCAGCAATTCGTAGTGTCATTCAACCAGTTTTGCTGTGGCGATTGCGGACGAATTGGCTGGTGCATTGTAATGGTGAAAGAGCACTTTTATCTTCGCCAAATTTTTTCAAACGTCTTCTCATCAATTGAACGCCAAATCGCCCTAATAAATCATCATTACCTACTGCCTCGTGATTGTACTTCTATTTTCTAAATAGTCGGTGAAAATGATGCCGCACGAATCTCAAAAACCAGTGGCCATGACTAGAAATTCTCTTAAAAATATCATTCGTTAACACGGACCGTAAAGATGTAACTATTGCTGAGAACTTTGATAAGCCGATGTCCTATTTTTTTTTTGTAACAAACAGAAAAATACTCTACTTCTATTTTATTCACATTTAAGAATTGTGTTCTTGTCAATGCAATGTCCGCCGAACGTTACTATCCTGGGCACCTTTCATAAATTATTTGTAGATGTCTACATTCACCTTGTTCATTATTTTAGATGGTGTATGGATAGTATGGACCTGCACTCTCCTCAGAACATCCTCATTTGTAATTCTTTCAGTCTAGGTTATTCTTTCCATCTCTCCTATCCTATCCTCGAATATCTTCAACCTATTTCTCTCTCTCCAGGTTTCGCTTCTGTACAATGCAGTGCTCTAGATGTAGGTTTTAGGTAATGGGCTGTATTTTCATCGTTCTGTTTATTTGTGATTTGAAAATATATTTGTTGCATTTTCCGCTTGCTTTTTATGTTGATGTTTGTGGCGTTAACTTTGTGGTTAAACATAATCTAAAATTGTGCTTATGTTTAACTTCAATGTAATGGATGTCGTTTAAATTATATGCAATAGTTTAGTCGTACGTCAGTCAGTGTAATTTAACTTTTTTTTATTAATAATTATACAAAATACTTGGTTTAAACTACTATTTATCAAGTATTCTACATGTTTCGATACCTGTGGTATCTTTTTCAGGAATCAATGTATACTGAAATTTTTAAAAAATACACGCATAGATAAAAACAAAACTATTAAATGAAGAATAAGTAAGAACTAATATGAAAACAAATTTAAAAGGTGACTATTTGCAAAGAGGATTTGGTTATTTATAATATTATGCTTGCTATTAACACATTTTCTTATTTCTAAAATTTCAATGAAACGGTTTGTCTCCAAAAGGTGATTGGAAAATTCTGAATAGTTATTGTTATTCAGAATGCTCCTTAATTCTAATATGAAAATTTCTGCAAGTTTCACCTATATAAAAATAATTGCAATCATTGCAAATTAATTAGATTTTTTTTAAATATCGTCCTCGTTATTTAATATATAATTCTTTAATTTGTTATTAGTGTAAAAAGCTGGATGTATAGAATTTGAGATATTTTTTGAATTGAATTTGAAGTAAGATTATTTAAAAACACAATTTTTCTCCACTGCTTCTCACTATCAATAATAGGTGGGTAAACATATGTGAAAAACCTTTTCTTATACATTTTGTTTAACAAATATTCTATTAATTTAATATTATATCCATTATTAATTGCAATTTGTTTAATAATATTAAATTCTATGCTGAAGTTATTTGTGGATAAGTACTAAGCATGGAATAAAAACCTATTATGTAGTAGTATTATGTACTAGTATTATGTATTACTATGTCAGTATAAGTATCTTTGCGAAAAATATTAAATTCTAGTTTATTTTTAATTATAGAAATGTTTAAATCCAAAAAATCCAACTTTTTACACTAATATCAAATTAAAGAATTATATATTAAATAACAAGGATAAGGACGATATTTAAAAAAAATCTAATTAATTTGCAATGATTGCAATTATTTTTATGTAGGTAAAACTTGCAGAAATTTTGATATTAGAATTAAGAAGCATTTGAGATGCCTATATAACAATAACTATTCAGAATTTTCCAATCAACTTTTGGAGACAAACCATTCCTTTGATATTAATAAGGGTTTAGAAATTATACATACAAATACTAGGGGTTTACAGTTAGATAAATTTGAACTTTTAGAAATAAGAAAAAGTGTTAATAGCAAGATTAATATTATAAATAATCAAATCCTATTTGCAAATAGTCACCTTTTAAATTTTTTTTCATATTATTTCTTACTTATTCTCCATTTTATAGTTTTGTTTTTATCTATGCTTGTACTTTTTTTTATTTCAGTAGAAGCAAGCAGTTCTTCAGACGAGCAGAGCGTAATCTACTTTTCTTTTGCTGATGCAGGACTCGTGTGTATTCAGTGGTTTTATCCAAATTTATGTAATGTATTATTACAAGCAGAAAACTGTTAAGCCCTGCGGCATGGCCGCGGTTCACGTAGAATATATTGCGGAAATTCTTTATTACATTGCTTTAACAATGCAACATCTAGTGTACTTTAACTATTTTCCAGTAATAAAAATGTTATCATAAACACGACGGATAAAGTAAACTTAAAAAAATGAATTAATATAGACAAGTAAAAAAAAATTACTTAAAATCTCACTACAATGCTAAAATATCCGAGAATTATTCACAGCCGTTTTTGACAAATATTATACATCAGTGAAATCTATTGTACAGTGCGGAAATATTTTAAATGAATATTAATATACATTATTATTCTTTGCTAATCTGTACTGCCATCGGATTTCTATAGAAAAATGACACTAACAATGGAGGATGCAACGTAGCGCAATTATAATAATATATTATTATATATTCTATAACATTAAACCGTACCATAAATGATTCTATATTTTTTATAACGTTTCTAAATTGATATGTAATGTTATAAAACGAGGCTTGAACACAAGCAAATGAAAAATGTAAGTGTTCTCTCAAACATGCGCCCCTACACATAAATTGACAGCGGAATTTCAGAACTATAAAATCTTCACTCGTCGCGAGTTTTATTATTTGTTATAAAAATAAATAATTTTAAGATTGGAATTAAATTATTACTACGCGCTCCTCATTTTATTTACAAAAATAAATTCAAAATCTAAACTATCTAATGATAAAAAAACAGAATCAAAAATATCCATCATTTTGGCGAATTATTTATTTTGTGTTTGTATTTAATAAAAAGTAATAGTAATAATTATTTATTTTCCCGTTTTGCTTCCATAAGTACGTCGCAAATTCAATTACTTTCGACGAGCTGAAAAAAACGAGAAATTTTTAATCATTTCTATTTTTTGTTTATTTTGTAAGAAATTTTATTTTGAAAACTCTACAAAATACTTGAGCAAATAATTGAAATTTCGATCCGGAAATGAGAGGAGCTATAATTAAAAACAAACACCGGAAGAAGGCATAAAAGTGCGTACGGCGAAATAGCTTTCTTTCGGGGAAATTATAATCTCAGGAAGGCCCGTAGCCCCACACCGGAAGGGTATCGTTAAATGTGTACGCGTGTCGAATAATACTACCCTCTGTGCGCTGTACCCTGTACCCTGTACCCTGTACTCTGCACTCCGTCCACCCTGCAGCAGCCATTGCTGAGGGAGACAATGTGCTGTCTGGAGAACCCCAGGTGGGGGCGAATTTAAATTCATAACATCATTTTAATCTGAACTGTATCTTAAACTGAACTTCTTATTATCATTTTGACTCATATGGCCATACTTTGGTTTCTCATCTCTTTGACCTTGACGTTGATGTTATTGATTATACTTTAATCTCTCATCTCGGAGATTTGTCGGATTAGGTCGATATGTACCGGTTGCGTTATCTACTCATAGCTCTCTTCGAACTGTCTTTTATGTGCTTTTAAGACGAATCTCCGTAAAAATCTCATCAAATCAATAGATTTAGAACCATTGGATTGGACTCAATTCTACTTTATGATTACTCATCATAAGGTTGAATTGAGAAAGTATCGTGAAGATGGTTTAGGCATGTGGAACGTGTGAGCGAGGAGAAGATAAGATAGAATGTACATATGCGCGAATGACCTAATACGCAGTAATAAACTACATATTAGAACACGATAGAAGCTTAAAAAATCAATGAGCTTGTTTAAAAATTTTAAGTATTTCTTATAGTGTTGTTTTTAATTTTTAATATAATATATTTTAATCTCTTACCTATCATTCCATAAATCACCAAATAAAGTAAAAAAGGAAAGTGTTTAAAAATCCCAAATCTGATCAAGTAAAAACTAATGTTTTAAAATGTGTATCGCTTTCGGATTCTTTTCATTCCGAAAACCTTTTAACTACAAAAATCAATACGTATTAATTACCAGACTCCTTTTCCCCATTTTCTTATTTCAAATTACATTCCGCTGTCGCTTTTAGGAAACCCTTTTTCAAAATTAGACTTTCGCTTGCCTGCCCCTCCAAAATAACAATAAATATAAAAATAATTATTTCCTAATCTCTTTCTTTTTGATGAAGTTATTTCATTGGGCCAAGAGACATTACTCTCCGCGGCAGGGGTCGTCCCCTCCCTCCCGCCCACCCAGCGCGCCCCCTCCGCCCCGAGCACGTGTGCTATACTACAATAACAGGAGCCTTGACTTTTTAAATCCAGCACACGTCCCTCTCCTTTGGTCAGTGAACTTTGTTATATTAATTCTATGCAAATGAACTCTAACTAGAGGAAGCCTGAGCAAAACGAATTTTTTCAATACAATATTTTTAAATGCTAGTTTAATTGACTTTGCTGCCGTGGCTAATTTTTCTAGAAAAAGAAATTGTAATCAACAGTGGGAGCGAACCCACCATTTAATAAGCTCAAGGCTCCTATTTCGGTCCTACTCTTACGCCGCCTGGTTGGCATTTTTATTCAATGCCACAAAGGAGGCTGTACGATAGTGCTCTGCACACAGTATACCGCGCAACCTCTTATACCAAATACATCAATTATACAGACATATAAATATCTGTATATATAAACATTATACAGATAAGATCAGACAAATAATAATCAGATAATAGTAACCTACAAATCATAAGGCCGGGAAGCAGGAGAGACGTTAGGAGACTCTCTTCCGGGAAAAAAGACGGCACAAAAAGAAATACAAGTAAGGAATTTAACCAGATTTAACCCTCGGAAGCAGTACACCATGGATCACAATTTAGATTAGTTAAACTATATAAGTTAATAGAATAAGGTTAGATTAGTGATAGGAAAAAAATAAATTATAATCAACAAACAAATTTCACTAAAATCGTTAGGTATTGTGATTGTCTACAGGTTTAAACATTTCTAATAAAATCTGGCTGAGTTATCACCGAGCTTTGATTGTTGTGCTTGATTGACCCGACTCGAGGTACTTGTCGACCTTGCAGAAACATGATTAAGCACGATTTTCAAACATCATTAATTAACATGGAGCTGCTTTGTGGTGTTATATGATTATTTTAATTTTCACAGCTAAACTTTGTACTACACGCACGTCGGGTTATTATCACTACTAGTTTCGAAAAGGAATTTTCAAACCACATAATTGAAACATACCACTCTTTCGATAGTCATAGGCTAAAACTTCTTCACTTGGAATACACAGGATTAATAATAAACAATTAAGAAACCGTCAAAATACAAAACAACATAATATTCCTTAATACTTCGCCTTTACTGTCCATATTCCCGTTAACGACCGAAACCACCTCCCTCTTCTCAAGCCCTGTCCTATTGCCCGAATGTACTACAATACTGTATATAATTTAGTTATCACTTAATGATGAGAGGGACTGCACCTCTCGAAACCAGTAATGACAATAACCCAACATGTGTGTAGTACAAAGTTTAGTTGTGAAAATTAAAATAATGATTTTCAAACATCATGAATTCTAAATCATAGTACCATCTAAAGGTAGATTTAAATAGTCGCAATTGCAAAAGGCTCCACATTACGGAAGGTCCCCGTACCACTGAAAAAGGGTGAGTAAAAGCAGGAAAATTAAAATGACTAAAAAAGTAAGGCTTAGAAACACTATTTACCAGACGACTGTGCTCGGTCTTTGTCGTGTCGGCTCGGAAACTCTAGGCTCCAGGTCTGTTATTAGATATTGATAGGTTAACCTAAAACATCGGCTCTATATCTGTGCTGCTGCCCGTTGTTCGTGTTGTGCCGTGATATTATCATTTCGGGGGCACATTGTCTAAAGACAAGGGGGTACCGAAACATCCCGTGAGACAGGTCCCTGCCCCATAAATCCACCCTTAGAGCCACCATCTGTACACAATTATTTCTAGTTAAATACATTTGAAATCACTAAATAATATACATTAGTACCTTACGAGTGTTTTGACAATTATTTTAAAGCTAAATTAATAAAAATACGGGGTTTTTATTAGAAAATAACCTCATTTGGTACTCGTAAAATGGATATTTTTTTATTGATTGCACGATAGATCATTACCAATCCTACCTAAGCGAGCCCTATCTACAGTAGTGAACTAAAGATTATTCCAAAGTGACAACCTACAAAAGGAGATTATCCAGGACACAACTTTGGGTCAAAGAAGACCTGAATGAGTGCCACACCAGTAGATAGATGCGTCGCTTCTGGCTGGAGAGACCCTGGAGCTGGAGTCAGCTGCGAGGGCGACCCAGTACTAGGACCGGGACTTGTGGAGGTGCATTTCGAACTGAGTCTCATATTGACATGTAGGAGGAAAGAAAAAAAAACTAATAACTACTCTACAACGGGCAACAGACTAGTAGGTACAAATCGTCGATAATTAATTTTCTCAAACAATTCAAAATATTTATTATTTTAATAAGACTTAACTGTATTCTCTAGAAATAAAATTAAGGCTTTGATTTAAATACAATTAAACAATCAAGTGTGTAATATTTGGTAACTACTCTAATTGTTATGTCCACCATGTTTTAATGTTAATTGTTTTATGTGAGTTCACCGGAAAGAAAGGAGAAATAAAATTTTGTTTCACTTATTTTTGTCATTTTAATAATAAATTTATTGAATACAGTAGCTTAGCATTGTGTACTATATATGTATTATTTGTTTGATTAAATATTAATAAATACTTACTTGCTTACCATTACGCCGTTTCTCCGCGGGGGTAAGCATAGAGGATAGAGTGCCACACTCTTCTGTACCGACACACAACTCTCGCCTCATCCTCATTCATACATCTTATCATACACTGCTTGCCGATTATTAAGGCTTCTAACAGAACCATCATCCAGTATCCAGTTTACCCGGTCGTGCCAAGTCTTCCCCAGACGTCTTCTTCTTCTGGTGCCATCAACACTCACATGATATATCTTTCTTACCATTCATCAGCTACCATCATCCTTATTTCTTCATTCTTTACTCTGTCATAAATGGATCTGCCATATATACGCCTAAGTGATTTCATTTCCACCGCATTCAGTCTACTTTCGTTCCTCTTCTGCCAGCACCAAACCTCACTTCCATACATCAGTATCGGTACCAGGACTCCATTATGAACCGCTAGTCTTGCCTCGGGTGACAAGTTTTCATTAGCTATAATTCCATTCAAAGTGCCGTTCACTTTATTCCTTGCAGTCACCCTCCTTTCGATATCGTTCATACACATTCCCAAATACACAAACTCATCTACTTGTTCCAAACATTCATTTCATATTAATTTTAGATACTTAACAAAGATAGTTTTGGTACCCCTACACCGGTATTTGAAAAGATATATAATATTTTACTATTCGAGCATGTGATTTTTTTTAATGTAAAATTTAAGTTTTTCTTTTTGTTTACGTATGAAAATTAATTTTTCCATTCTGTAGACCTCGGTAGGTAGATGGATAAATTGTAGATTAATTAATAGCGAATTCATTTCAGTTCAATTACAAAGGGCTTATTCGTGAGAAACGTTAGGCAACGAAATAAACCATGTAAACAACAAAAAAAATTAACCGCACTCCAAAAATACAAAATGTATATTGTTGTATCTAAATGCTTTGTTATAGAACGCAGCTCCTCCGTGTTAATTAATTACCAGTAATAGAATTTCATGGAGAATAAATTAATGTAAAATGCATTACTCGCAGTATAAAGATTTAATGTTAAAAATACGAATCAATTCATTAAATTCTAACACAAAAATATCAACAATATTTACTTATATGACAATTTGCCACAACAGTCTACTAGAGGAATAGCTAAGATGGCAAAGCGCTGGCTTGGTATGCGAGAGGAGACAAATCTTTTGGATGAACTCGACTAATGAGGTTGACTTCTTTTAAAGGAATATACAGATGATGATACAGAGAAATCAATCCGACATATTTGAATCTTTACCGACGATGGAATAAAAAATCAATAAAGAACTAGCACACGCTTTATGAAATTGTTTTATTTTTAAATTGCTCACGGGAAGAATGAGATTAAGAAACCAAGCCACTAAAATTATATATCTTAGGGAAATAGTGAGAGTAATGATATTGCACCGAATGAGAATTCCGCACTAAGGGAAACCCTCGTAATGATGCTTCTACTTCTACATATAAAAATATCACAATTGACGTGGCTTGAACACGTCTTGCGAATGCCATATGAACGACTAATTAAAACTTTATAAAGACATTTTAGGTGTTGATTGATTATCAAGTACAGAAACAGCGCAAGCACCATGTTAAAACTTTGCGCTCTTGATCCTTCTAGGGAAATAATCAAATCTCGTAGAGTTTAATTTGGTGAGAAGAATGCAGCTTAATTTATTCAAATTGAACTACAAATAGCAAAATTATTGGCGATAAAACATTTAGCCGTCACAATCGTAGTCACTCCGTCGGACGATAGTGCGATCGGCGCGAGCAATAAACATATTACAGTGTAGTATTTTATCGTGGGTATAGTGTGTATTATTTAGCGCGATTGGTGGGAGGCGTGATGGTGATTCTGTTTAATTTGTAGATTTTCTATAATTTCCGACGATACTTCGTGCACTACTAATTGTATTAAATAATGATTCCCTGTATCACATGTAATTCGGCACCACATTGCTACATCTTGGATTAACCCGAACTCTCGTTCCATCTGCTTCGTTTTGTTCCAAGTCCAATTCATTATTCCGTGACATTATTTTTAATGTATTATAATGTTATTATTTTCGTGTTAGTTTTGACATTTCCGGTAAGCTGAATGCATGGTGTAATCTACTCCCGGTGTGGCCCGGAAACGGATTAAAATAATAGGCAAAGTGCCCAATAAATATGTATCCAACAGGTCTCCCGACAATACAAAATAATTGTATGCAAATCGCTCAGTTTGAACCGATCACATTATTGTATTCGGCTGTATCTTTTAATATTTCGCAAATATTAATCCATTGGTAAAACGTAATATTTTGACCGAAATATAAACTATTCATTTTAATGAAATCACATTTTAACACATCACATTTAAAAAGTATTAGATTAATTACTTAAAGAAATACGTAGAAAAAAATTGACTTATCAAAAAAATATATTTAAATTACCAAGCAAATACGTTCTGAAAAATAAAATATGATTTAATTAAAATTAATATAACCAATTACGATATGTAAAGGTTATCTATTAATAAAATGAACCGGAAGACCTTGCGTCACCTAGAGGTTATACTTTTAAAGATTTTTAAGAAAGACTTTAATTTAAAAGGCGATCTCTTCCAAGGAAAAAAATGTTTCACTAATAAAGTAACATATACCAGGTGTTCTGTAAGTAGTGGTCCAAATGAAAGATAGCTGAAACCATACTCTATCAGAATAACCCACCATAGGTCTAATGAGTGCCACACGGTTTTCGAGATATTTGAACTTTTATGAATTTTTGAAATTTTTTTACCCTTTGTTACTTTTTTAATTGGTACAAAGGAAAAAGAGACTCCGAGTCTCATCTGAGACACCCCTGCAACAACACTGTATGTCGGCTTTTACAAATTGATATATAGACGGAGCGTCGGCTATCTTGGATGAATAAGCTCACATAAAAAATGTGTTTAATAGTATTTTTATTTCTTTAATCATCCACTATGGTTGCGATCTTCATGAACTCCCGCCCCCTTGACCGTGCTCCTCCACTTTTCTCGGCATCGGTCTGGAAATTCTTATTGCCTTTGGGGAATATTCCTATTCATCCTCCTACGTGACTCACAGCAACAAACTTCTCCGCTTCTTCCCTTCTCGCAAGATGCCCAAAAAATGGAAGGTTCCGTCTCACGCAAACGATTGAGTGTCTGTCCTCGATCTTCAGTTCTTGCATAATTGAGTTATTCGTGCGTCCATAGACATTTATTCAATACAATTGTTCAAAATACAATTCGGTGCTCAAGTAAATATTCAACATTATGGCATTCGCAACTTAGATCCACTCAAAACCGATATACGGTGTCGTCGCAGGGGTGGTCCCATCCGTCAACACTGACGAAAGAGGAATGAAGAAGGAAAAAAAATTATAAATTGTACATTTAAAATAAATATGATTACATATTCGAGTACCTTAATGAACGGCCACCGGCATCAGAAACCTGGTCACACATTCCTCCGCAAACTTTTGACAGGAGTTGTAAATTCAATGAATCCCGCTTTCGATTATCGCATTATTTTGTATTCATTTGGCAAACAGACCCACGCCTGGAATCACCTCCGACTCCACGCAGACCCAACTCTCGCATATAAATTTAATATAAATTCACATACCCACGTAGCGGCCCGCTGTAGTATTCGCCGCCGATCGATATTCAAATTAATTAACAAACACTATTCCAGAGGACACTCTATTTGATTTGTGCGCCATTTCGCCAGCCATATTTATGTCATAAATATTGTACCAATGGAACAATGTATAAGAAAAGCGAATCCATATTTTCAATTTGGTCAGTCAAATTTCAACGCGTGAACTGTGTGCTGGTTCACAAAACTTGTTTACTGGCACGATTTTGGTAAAATTGTTAATTATTGAATATTTATTTATATACTTTTAAAATTAGCAATATTATCTTTGTGGTTAAAATTTATATTTTTATTTATTATCTTTGTTTAAATTTAACTACGAGTCCCATTCTAAAATTTTTTCCTAAAAATTATTCAAGTAAATTTGTATTAAGTAATGATTTGAGTTAGGCACTAAAAAAATTTTTTTTTTTTTAAATAGATTTTTTAAAAATAGATTCTGACAAAGAAACAATAATATATGTTTTAGTTAGTTATGACATCCTGAAGAAGAAAATGGTATTTTTCGAAACCGGTAGTTTAAACTCAATTTAGTGGTTAATACAACAAAGATAATAAATAAAAATATATATTTATTTATATATTCATCACACCGCATATAATTAGTCTAATTACCAATACAGTTTTATTATTATTATTAGTAACTATGTAATACTATGTACAAATCAGTTTGGACTGTGCCCGTCTCACTAGAGAAATTCTGTGTTGAGATGGGCATAGTTTACAAGCAATCGTTCAATTAATTAGAATTACAAGTAGATAGAATTACATTTATTACTATATAAAAGGTGTATATGAAGAACAATTTTAATATGGACTTAATTTTTGGATCGCTTTGTAGCAATAATTAATATAGGTCAATATGTTTGAGTGAGTTCACCAATACTGGCTATACCCATATTACGAATCCAAGTTTTAATATATAGTTTCATGTTCTTGGGACAATTTAATTGATTTAAGTCTTTTAGCATTCTATTAAATAGTTTAGGTCCAAAATATTTGTAGTTCTTTTGACGAAATGTAGTATGTGCTCTTGGGGTTTGTAAGTTATTTGTATTTGTCCGTGTGGAAATTATGTTTTGAGTTGTTTTAAAACGTGTCTGTTTGTATTTATATATGTATTTGAGAGTAGTATTAGCGTATATTTGTCTAATATCAAAGACATCGAATTTATCAAAAATGTTGTCAGTGCTCGTTGTGATTGGGGATTTGAGGATAACTTTTAATATAATTTTTTGAGCTGCTATTATTGTATTAATTGCAGACATAGTCGCTCCACCTCAAGCAATTATACCATGCTCTATGATTGATTGACAGATAGCATAGTACGCCATTTTAAGAAGTAATATATTTTATATATAATATTATATATTTTTGCAGATGGCACCATAGAGAGTTATTCATTCTCTTTTTGTCCGACGTTCACAACAAACGCGTTTCATACAGTAGCGCTCGCGATCTAATAGTTACTTCATTTTAACTTACAATTATAACTAATTGACTTTCAAATATAAATTTGTGATAATATATCTCTCTTGAATAAATTGAATTATGCTGACTAAAGAACCCGCTTTAATTACATGTTTTACTTAGAGTTATCCTTCGCTGACTTCTGGCAGATGACTAGTTTTCGATACAGACCCACTACAATCTCTATTATTCTTTATATTATAAGAATTAAATGAATGCAAGTTTGACATCCATTTGCAGCAATCCTCAGACATTTATGTCACGTCACAAGTGATATGCAATAAGAAGACTGCTCGTTTTTCATTTCAAGAAGCTGTCAGAAATGCGGCAGATCTGAAAGTAAGATGCTGGATAATTTTAGCTGTTCTGTTGGCACTGTTATGAGTAGTCGCGACATCAAGAGCATAAAATGAAAAAGAAGAATAATTATTTACGGAATAAAGATTGTATTTCTCAGTTTTCGTATTTTTTTCGGGTTCAAGTTTTTTTCAAACTTCAGGATGTTTTAATATATAGATAATGCTCTGTCGAGAGTGCGTGACGGTTCTGTAATGATAAAAACTCCGTCAATCAAACTCAAGTTGTTTTATGTTGGATGTATTCTAGAAAACTGCATAGAAAATATTTATAAGCATCTTATATAGACTTATATAGAATTCCTGCCGATATGCTATTTACTAGGATATGACGGACGTAATATATATATATATATATATATAAGGATGCGTGTTTTTACAAATGATGTAAAGTGGTAACTGTTCTTTTTGTCCCTTAAATACGGCACACGATAAATGTCGTATATGGAGCCTCATTCACTTGTTCATTTGAAGGTAGGTAATAAATACCATTGTATTTTTATTTATTATCTTTGTTTTATTAACCACTAAAATGAGTTTAAATACATCTACCGGTTTCGAAAAATACCATTTTCTTCTTCAGGATGTCATAACTAACTAAAACATATATTGTTTCTTTGACAGAATCTATTTTTTTTCCTAAAAATTATTCGAGTAAATTTGTATTAAGTAATGATTTGAGTTAGGTACTAAAATTTTTTTTTTTAAAAAATAGATTCTGTCAAAGAAACAATATATGTTTTAGTTAGTTAACTATCTTAACCACAAAGATAACATTGCTGATTTTAAAAGTATAAATACCATTCTGTTTTGTATTATTTTTTTCTTTCCTTTTGTAATGGATCTTTTGAGGCACGCAGACTTTACTTACCACATTGGAGGCGCTGTCATTGGACGTAAAAAGAGTTTCATGGGAGTGACTGATCAGACAAATCTTTTCGTCAGGCCTGAGAAAGATACTTTGAAGAATAATTATTGCAGGAGAAGTGGTTTATTAACGAATAAATTTTTGACCAAATTTTGAGTTATACTTGTCTTAAAAGTTAAGATTACTTTAACCAAATGTTGAATAAAGTAGCAAAAAATATTAAATAATGTCCGCGATATCAAATTTATTATTATTTCTAGAGCAGAACATTTCACCGTGCGAGAAAGTAGATCTAGCACCAGCGCTTCTCGGGGGCGGAGTTGGCACTTAAAAAATGATTAGTTACCTTCTGGGGTAATTTAGGGAGTGGGAGGAAGTGCACGCTAATTCCACACCAGTCAGGAAGTCTGCGAAGACCAGGTCGCTCGGCAGGAAGTTCGTGTAAAAAAAGATAGACAATGAAATGAAATCTATGTACGTCGTTAATTTAAACACTATCTTTTTAAAAACTGGATGGGTCGATACTTTATATGAAACTAGCTGATTTTTCCGGCGCTTTACTTCAAAAACTTTATTGAGTCTATCAGAAAATTTCACGAAGCTTTCAGAAATTCTTTCTAGAACCATTTTCTCTCAGATAGGCCTGCGTTATCCGCCGTGAAAAGATACGTCTAGTAAGATAACCTTTACTGTGCTCTTAGAACCTTCCATCTTACCAGACATCGCGTGCTTATCGACAGACAGTAATACGGACATTCTAAAATATATTTATACAATATAATCAAAAGACGCTGTGTTAAAAAATTATCTACCATCCCCCCACCCGGACCACTCGGATCACCCGTCTCCCCGTAACCCCTGATAGGCCTACGTTATCCGCCGTGAAAAAATACCCCTTAACTGTGCCCTTAGAACCTTCCACCTCGCCAAGTATTGCATGCATACGTGTAAATATAGGCATACGGACTCTATATGTAATAAAATACAAGGTAAAAAAAAATATTATTAAATTGCATTCAGAGTAATTAAATCTCGTTTAATTACCTTTTCAGTAATTTCGTTTAGAATAATTGTTGCTCAAGTAACTGTGCTTAGGGTGATTACGTTTAAAGTAATTGCGATCCCAATAATCACATTTTGGGTTATTACGATTTGACTAAATGCCTTTCCAGTAGTTGCGATTCCAGCAATTGCGTTAAAAATAATTACTTTTCCAGTGTTTTAAGCGTTAATTGTATTCCAGAGTTTCTTGTGCGGAAATACTTCATTAATTCAACGCCATCACGCTACCGCGGTTAGAACTCCAAAAGAGCAAGCAGCGATGATCTTACTCCACAATTTCTAAACAGCTGGTCATGTTGCGTAAACTGATCGACGCCAGGGAAGTCTTTACAGATATAGAGTATTTTTAGAAATGTGGTTGTTTTAGGTTGGTACATTGCTGACAGATTCAATGTCGATAAAAATATTTATCTGTCTAACCTAAAATAGCAAAGCCTTTAGCATTACTATTCCACCAGATCCATTTGTCTATTTACTATATAAAAATTATCTTTCATCAGATTGACGCACCTTGGAGAAAGACATAGACGTGCAGAGATATTAAAAGATTTTTTATATAAAATCACTAACGAGCAAGAATAGTAATGAAGTGGATGATGCTTTTGAGATGTGGTGCTGAAGTCACACGTTGCGCATACCATTGATGGCTAGATTCTCGAATGTCTATATTCTATTGGAGCTGAACATCAAGGGCACTCTCAAATTCTTCCATTTTTGGGCATTTTTCCTGAAGAGAAAATAGCTTGGAGAAGCTTATTATGGTGGTCCACGTCAGTAAAGTAAAGAGAGGGAGAGTTCATAGATCATCATCATTTTGAATCATGAGGGACCGACGTGGATAATTTATGAAGCTACGTTGATAATAATTAATATCGAGAGTGTTGTGAAATTGTGTTCTTGTCCTGACAATTATTGCTACCCCACTGTCCATGATATGCTATGCTCAAAGACGGGTACAAAACGGTTGTAAAAAAGAAGAAGAAGATAATTAGCATAGCACAAATGTGAGTGTACAAATCTGTAGTAGGTTCTGAATTAACTTGGACGAAATTAAATAACTGAAAGTAGTGTGGAGCACTAGTAAAGGCCTTTTGTATAAATTGAATATGAATATTTCCATAATAAACCGGCTTCCTATGAAACGTTACATTTATTTTGCGCGTTGGGCCCATTTTGACAGTCATAAATCCCTCCTTTATTCTTTTAAACATCTTTAGCCATTTATAAACCCTAATTCACAAAAAATAGAGTTACTGTGTTTGCGCGGCACAGTTTTTCAACATTTGACTAAACGTGTCGGGACGGCAGGGAGGGGTGGCGGGCGCGCAGCAGGGTGGGCAGGCAGGAGCCCTCCCTTAAGTTGTATTAATTTTTTCAAACGCGGTTTCGGTCCAACTCTCTACAATAGCCCGCGGCCACACTGAATCACTCCTGAAATCTGTCTACGCTAGACAAACACCACTTATTTTTTAATTAATTTACTAAAAATAATATTTACGTACTTTAAATAATTGTGCAGTTATGGATAGTTGAATTAATTAATGAATGCGTGTGCGTTACTAGATTAATGTCTGTCGATGTATGTGTGTGTGTGTGTGTTGATGCGAGTCAGAAACATTTTAAAGGTTAAGTTGAACATAATGTGAGAGAAGTCTATGCCCTAATATTTTATCTTCCACTCTAGTGTCCGTTTAATGTCGGGAAGTGAAAAGAAACTGCTTACCGTTTGGACTGAGTTTATTGAATTTAAACCTTACGAATGTTGATGTTAACCCTTACAAATAAGTTACAGCGCAAATTATTATCGAAAACAGTTTTTGAAGCCGTTGACTGCATGGTGGCGATATGAAGAGTGAAACTCGTGAGACGATCTGATTAGTTTTTAAAGCTGTTGGGAATTTCGTTTTACGACCGGTATTTTCTGGGTGTGTTCAGCATCGCCAGGCGGTGATGATAAGAGTGGAAGCGGTAGCCCTCCGTAATTTTTTTAGGTTTTATCCGCTATTTTGCCCTGTGTTTCCAACATCTCGCTGATCAGCGACGTCAGCTCCGAGAATGATAAGCATATAATTGTCCTGATGATCGACGCCACTTTTCCGCTCCGCCAAGCGAGTCTCGCGCTCGAGCGTCGGGCAGGACTCGCTCATCTCGTTCTTCACATTTCATGCTCTAATTTGCTGTCCTAAAAACCCCTTTATTAACTCTATCGAGAGTACTACTAACAAACCTACCGTCGTTCTATCTGTATGTTTATATACGTACGTATGTACATCAAAATTGAAACAAATGCAATTAAATAAGAGAACAAGAAATTAAAAATAAAATCATAAAATTTGACAGCGTTAAAAATCAAATCAGAAAACTTGGCGCGCCCGCGAACAACCAAGCTGGACACACCGAAGTTTAGACACATTGCGACCCGTCAGGCGTCGCGGTTAATTACATTAACCGTTATAAGGTCTCAAGTCGGGCAACAGCTTGTGAAAACTACTCCACCGCACTGAAAGTAGCCAATCAAACACGTTATACAATTTTTTTATATAAATTAATTGAAATATTTCTAGATACATTTATTCAGATATTCTTATGTGTGTTTGTTTATATACACATATTATTTATAAGTCAAATTTCGAGAAATATAACAATCTTTAAATGTGGAGTTATCTGATTTTATACTACTATCTATCTACTAATTATCTTAATTATATAACATACCTAAGAAATGCAAATAACATTTTAGTTTTAGCCGTAAATGTGACAAATCTATTTATGACAGAGTCAAAAATGAAGATATAAGGAAATAATGTAAAGCTGATCTTAGTATAATATAGAATCGCTTAGGCGGTTTGGACATATGGATCGAATGAATGAGGAGAGAAAGGTAAGAAAGGTATATGACGCAAGTGCTGATGGCACCAGAAGTAGAGGACCACAACCAGGTTAACCAGATCCTGGAGAATGATCCTGTTAGAAGCCTCAATAATCGTCGAGCTTGTATGAGAAGATGAGGCGAAAATTGTGTCCGGACAGAAAAGTGTAGCTCTCTATCCGCTCTGTCTACCCCCGCGAAGAAACGGCGTAATAGTAAGTTAGTTAATGTACATTTTAGCCGTGATTCATTCTGAAACCAAGACACAAACCGCTTTGTATTGCCGTAATATGTCGTCCTATCGTACTCGTAACATCAGCCGTTGTTAATCCAACGTCAACTACTGGATGACGGCCTCCACGTCATTCTGCCATGCTCTTTGGTCATCCCCTAATCTTTCTATGTTACTCCCACTACTCCAAAAACTAATTAATTTAAGTTTATTGAATAATCATATTTTTATTATTATTATATGATAACACCGCCTTGCACCCACAAAAAGACAATGAAAATATATTAACATAAAAAATTATTCTTATTATTATTCATTCATACGTACAGCAATTAAAATAAAAATATAATTGAAGTTTTATTAAATTGATCAAACTCGATATATCGACCCCTCCTATAATGACATTTTTAATCATTCTATTGTAGTATTTTGCATGTATTTGATACATTTTTAAATAACTATTTTTTTAAATATTATGTTTATGAGTACCTACATCATAGAATATATATTTTTTAAATCTGCCACGTAAATAAGTATCAAACACATGCGGAATACTAGAATTATTAAAAATGTCATTTTTTATATACGACACTTTACGTAGGAGGGGTCCATGTACTACGGCAATTCGATGCAGAACATTTTTAGCAGCCAACTAATTTCACTTATAAACTATTTTCATGCAACTAAAATGCTTTCTCAGCGGGGTTAGGTAGAAAGGATAGAACGCCACTCGATTTTGTGCTCTCGGCTCTATTTTGTAACTCTCGCCTCGTCCTCTCTGATTCGATTGTTCAAGGAGGGGGGGATAAGGGCTGAGCCCTCTTGTCTCCGACATATGAGGTAACAACGTATGGGGGACCCTAATGAACATGGCGAAATTGTTTTATTTAAACTTTGCATATAATTGTATAAATAAGTAGCAAAAATAATCATCTCTTCCAAATTAATATATCTTCTCAAGCATATTTGTCGAATTTCGAGGTTTTTAACAGGATTATCTTTCAGCATTTAGTTTATCTGGTCGTGCCGAGTCTTCCGCGGACGTTCTTTATATCTAGTGCCATCAACGCTTGCATAATATATCTTACTTACGATTCCCTTTCGTTCATTCTTTACATATGTCAAAACTATATATTTTAAAAACCCTTTTTCGTGACGATCAAACAGTGATCACAAATAGGAAATATAATGTAAGGGTGCTTTTTTAAAATTTTAATTACTAATTATAATTGTACATAATAAAGTATTTAAGACATGGAAAGATTTATATTCGACATCACACTAAGAAACAGATAAATGTAATTGATTTAATTAAATACGCCAAGAAAATGAAATGAGAAATGAACGGACAAAATCGCTTAGGAGGACGGATAATGGAATTTGATGATTTCTTATCACTTGGGAAGGCCTTCCTTAATCAAGTAGTGAATATAAAACGGCTGATATTGATGATTACGACAGTACATAAAAAAATAAAAAATATTTCAAATCAGATCAGCTGAGATCAAACCGTTTTCATAAATTTTAGAGTTTTGTTTGTAGATCGAATCGAAAACCTTTTGGCGCGGTGGTTCTTTTCAGAAAGCAGCTAACCGCACCGCTTAACGATGTTTGGCTGGGTGTTAATGGAAAGCGCGGAATGATCATCCCCGCCCCCGCCCCCGCAGCGGCCCGACAGCCCCGAGGGGCGACTTGAGTATTTAAAATTTAATGTGTCTGTATTAATTCCAACCAACGAGAGCCAGACTCTTCATTAGAGATGTCACGATACATATTTACTCGGGCTACTGCCGTAGATCTCTTTAATTACATTCATTCCGGAAATTGGTTAACATTCTCCACTTACACTCATTTCAGGAATAGTCTTCTAAATTTCTTCACATTTTCACGTATAATATAATTATATTTATAAGTTGCTTCAAAGATTACTAATGATCATGATAACGCATTACAATAAACGTCAAGAGTCTAAAGCTGCGTCTCGCACATAGTGACAGGACGGAGCCTCAATCTCATCTTTCATCTCAAAAACCCTCACAGTTCCCGACTCTTCTTTATTCAGCGAACAACTCTCGCGTTCTGGCGTTTTTTGTTCGGAACTGTTTTTCGGAAGTCGGTGGTTAGAAGAATGAATGAGGTTCGTTAGACGCCGCTGGCCACGATCGTATTCTTGCATAACATCTGTACTGAGTGCGTTTACGACTGTCAGGAATTTGGTTTCACGCACCGGTATCTACTCCGTGCGTTCAGCATTGCCGAGCGGTGGTGATAAGAGTGGAGGCGATAAATCTCAAGTTCAAGAGACAATTTATTTGGGCACGCTGATCACGAACACTAGTGATAGGAGACAATTAGCTAAAGTTGCTATGAACTAGTTTGCGAGAGTATGGAAAGACAGTGTCATCAAGAAAGCAACTAAAATTATGTTGGCAATATGTCCAAGAACACACATTTACTGGATTTTTACCTACAAAGGCACTTTTATTAATCAAATATCAGGTATCTCATAGAGACAAAGTTATCTTTTGTTTTATTTAATGGAAAATAATATAATATACTGATCAAAATAAGAAAATATATAAAAAATTTAAAAATATTGATTTTTCAGGCGTATTCTAAATTAAAAACATTTTTCAGATGAAGAATATTGCTTTAATATAATTTCAAAAAAAAATCAGATTCTCATAATGATGACATATATGCTGTTTAAAAAAAGGAAAAAATAAATTATCAAATTTGGTCCATAGATAGCGATGATGTAGTGGTACTCGAAGCGAGTCCACATATAATATATAAAACTTTCAAAATGTTGATAAATGTAGAGATTGTGAGGTGAGAATTGGTAAACGATATATATATGTATATAAAGTAAAATAGCCACTTAAACCAGCCGAAGACAGGTCGTAATCCCCGTAATTAACCGATACTTCCATATATTTTCCATTAAATATAATAAAAAATAGCTTTGTCTCTATGAGATATCTGATATTTGATTAAAATTATGTTGATTCACACTCTTGTCTTCTCAATCTTCACCTATGCATCGGAGACTTGGACATCCCGCAATAGCGACAAGCGAAAAATATACGCCATCGATATTTTTTGCTGGAGAAGGATGTTACGTAACCCGTGGACAAGCACGACGCGCGAATGCCTCAATTTTGCAACAAATCCAACCACAGCAATCTCTATCTACAGAAGTGAACAAATGATTATTCCAATTCTTCGGCCACATCATACATCAAACTGATCCTAGAAAAGGAGAATATCCTGGGCATAACTTTGGGCCGAGTAAGACCTGGAAGAGAGCCACAGTAGATAGATGTCTTGCATCTGGCTGATGAGACCCTGAAGCTGTAGTCAGTTGTGAGGGCGATTTGTAAAGGTGCATTACGAGCCGAGTCTCATCTGATTGAGACCACTACATGTCAATACTGACATGAATGAGAAAAGATAAGCATTAAATATGTAGGAAACAGCGGATCAAATTCAGCATATATATGATACTAGCGACATCTGCATTCAATACCTAGCTGGCGGCAAAGTGCTGCCGCCACAGTCATTTCCATTTCATTCTCACCACGTGCCCCCACAAAAGTTATCCAAATTAATAAAATTTATTGATGTAATCCTGGCGACTTCTAGCGTGTATTTTTTAAATATTTTTGAGATGCATTACAATATAAAATTGATTACTTTAAATGAAATAATAGATGTATCATTTAAAAGACTTCATAAAATAATCACTTGTTTTGTCGAAAACTTATGTTTCCCATTATAAGAAAATATCCGGGCTCGCAATCCAATGGCAATCAAATATTGTTTTCGACAGACAGCTTTTTATATAGGTATATATTATTAAGTGATTAATTTAATTTGTAATGAAAATATCACAGCACTGAGTTCTGAAATTGCAACATTACAATAAAAATGAGTTTTTATCACATGAAATAAAGTGTAAGTGTAAGAAACGGGTTTGGAATATTAGTTGCGGGACGAGGAGCATTACACCACATTCTTGGTGGAAACATAAATCCGATAGTTTACGACATATTTACGCAAAAGAAAAAAAAAATATTCTTTGAAAATTAAACCTTTGCGTTAACAAGACGTATATTTTACATTAATGCATATTATATTGTCAGCGTTTAAACTGTCGTTCCAATCGAGTCATATATTCAAAAAAAGTCGCGGAGCTATTTGATTGCGTAAGTGATAACTAAAGTAATCACATGGGTGACACCAAAATGAAAATATTGGTACAAGGATTTTTTGTTAGTTCATGTTTATATATTTTGTGGTCTGTGATTTTCATTAAAATAATATCAATATAAACCGCTGCTAAATTAGATATTTAGTGCCCTTCTAATGTTGGATTTTAAGTAGGTACCGTAAACACAGATGTTAATATTAAACATTTGTTATAAATTACGTCTTGTAACATGTACATAACAATACGAGGAAGGCTAGCAAGGATGCATATTTCATATTTGTATTAAGTAATGTTACATCAATGAATTTATAATATTATATTGGTTCTTAATGAAGAGTAACATGGACAGAATCTCAGTGTGATTTTTAAACTTATAACAAACTTTAAATTGCGTATTCAATGCACACATGAAAATTGATTATGATTTTACTTAATATTAATTTAACTTAGAAAATATTACTTAAAAAATCTCCAATACTTAATCAATTTTGTACGGTATCCCGCGTGGCAGGCACACTAACCACTTCACTATCGCAGAATGTGAATAAAACGTGAAAGTAGATGTTTTAAAATATTTTAAGCTTGTTACAAAGTTCACTAGGTGAAACAATTTTTATAATGAAATTCAATATTATGATTAAAATTTGATGTTAAGAGTGTATAAATAATAATGTATGGCAAAACATAAATTAATGCATTAAATATAAAAACATCTTTGTGACAGTTTGATACCATAATCTAGGGGGGGAATAGAAAGATGGTAGATCACTCGCTTAGCGTGCTAGAGATAGTTAGATCGATACGTAGGGGTTTTAAAATGTTTTAGTGTACCGGTATCGGTGAAAATAAAACAGAAGTAAAATTTTATACATTTTTTTTACGTAATTTTTTAATAAGCTATTGGTTTTCGTGACAAATTTTGCACTGAATAAACAAATTCTTTGTTAAAAAAACTTCGGTATTTGATCCCTATGTTGGATGAAGGGATCCCTAAGTATCTCTCACTTTTCTGTGTCCATTGTTATTCGCTGTCGCGTTACATAGTGAAGATTAGTTTGTATCTAATTGATTCTGAAGTTTCCAAGAATACACAAATAAGCTGTCAGCGCTACCCACTGAGACTAAAATACTCACATACGTCTCTCCCAGAAGCAGCCCGATTACTCGTTATATCTGTGTGTGGGTGGCACATGTATGACTAATGTAATAGTATTTATGTTGGCCGCCGATGTTTCAGCTTGTTAAACTACAATGTATTTTGAAGGCGCCATATCGTTTCTGGGTAAAGTAGGATATTGAATCATTTTAATTAAAATATGTAAATTTCTGTTTTTTGTCTTTGGTAAGAAGACATAATTCATCATATATAAAAAGGACTAAAAATACATATCTTTCCAAAATCGTACCAAGGCTCATTATCAAAATTCTGGATTTAATAAGTTAACATTATTTTCGAAATGTATAATAAAATAGTTTTTGATGTTATTTTATCATTGTTATGCTAAAGACTCTTAAAACACTCTGTAAATTCCTTCAATAGGTATCCTTGGTTTTCTATTGGTTATATAGTTTTCTTCTGATTTTTTTTCTTTTTTGGTTTCTTCCGACTGACTCCTGGCTGGCCAGCCCTTCAGAACTTAATCTGATCTAATAAATACCGAAAACAATTCACATACTGCGGATACCACCGTACAATAGATGTTTAACCGAGTGCATCGTAAATGATTGTCGCCAGCAGAAGTTTGCAGTCTTACCCACATAGAAATAAAGTTCACATACTCGAGTTCTTAAAAACCAGGGCTAACAACAAAAGCATGTATAATGCCTAAACACATCCATTGTTTAGTTCGTATAGTAAATGAAATTTCATTCGGGCAGTTTTATATACACAGAACACGATATCAATGTGAAGATCTTGCACCTTCAGCAGCACAAAATTTGTGGACCTGATTAGTCATGGGCAGATAACCAAGATCAACGAAAGGATATGTTTGTGTATTCACCCCAAAAGCGTGGAATTCTTTCATCTCGATAACAATAAATGAAAAATATTATCCATAAATTTATATAAAAATTCTATCATTCAATTGCCAATACGCAGATAGTGCCAGCAATGCATGGATTCATATATTACACACATTAAGATTTGTTTTGCATATCGAATCAATAATATTTTTAAAGTATAACTATAACGCATTTCTTCGGATAGGAAAAGATCCAGTTTCAAATCAGATTCAATTCAGATAAATTGATTTTTTCTGTATATCTTTCTAGTTGAAACATTTAATTTGTAATTATGAATTAAATATATTAATTAGAAAGATATACATATAAAATCAATTTTATCGAAAAATATTGTTGTTGCGCCACCGGGATTCGAACCTGGATCTCTTTCCTAACCAGGGAAGGTGCAATATCCAACTATGCTACAGCGACAATTTTCGAACCTATATGTTACCTTTTTGATATTAATACATTTAATCATTCCATTATTTGAAAGAGCCATCTACCTTATTTTTACAGAATCTCAAATACCTTTGAGTAAACTGATAGCAGACGCCAGAATTATTATTATTAGAAGAGTGTTATAAAACAGTTGCTTAGCGCTATGCTTTGTGTAGGTAGGTACTTTTAATTAATTAGTTAATCAGGTACCGTGTTTGTACTGGATTTACAAATAAGTTATTTATTGGAACGAGAAGGGACGTATTTAAAATTTCGAACCCGTGAATTTCTAAATGGTGTTGGCAGTGTAGAGAATCACTTAACAGCCATATAAGGCCAAAACCCAACTAATCAATCAGCAGACACCACATACATTGAGACGGATACTGCCCTAAAATCTAGTAACCACTTTTCCGCAGGCCTTCCTTTGATCGGCATCTCGAGAGAACCACTCCAGCGTACAAACGGCGTGTACCGGCTCTGTATAATTCATCCATCAATAAACACCAATCTTTATAAGTGCTTATATATTTAAAAACACCTTGCTCCAGTTGCAACAACAACAGTCACCCTATACTGGCGACCTTATATGTAAATTAAACCATGTCGTCAGTTTAATTTATTGTTTTATTTGCATTCAATCTTTAAATTGTAACAATATCGTATTTCTTTACCGTGTCAAAACATTACTTCAAATTGTCACATGCAACTCGCTACACCGCATTCATTCATTCAAACCGCGACCGCACCTATAGCAAGGGCACGGTATAAAAAAGTGCAACGTAAGGACGGGCTGCGGAGTAGTCCGGTGGGCCGTTATCTTAAGGACAATTTTTTTTATTTTTAAAATACTTTTCTGGCATATCGTTATCAAAGCGGTACAATATTTTATTTTCTACCTCATTCAACAAATAACATTTCAACTTCTTATTACACACAAAGTGACTAACATTTTTGTTGCCTGTATGAAATAATTGAAATACTTACCATCCTTATTATCGCGCGTTTTTGTTCTCACTGGAGTGCGCTTATAGCCTCAAACATTTTTCGTAATATCAAAGCATCAGTATTTTTTTCTTTACAATAATAACCTTTTTATATAGTCTTAAATTTATCTTGTTGGGTTGGGTTTTGGCCCCATATGATTGTTAAGTGAGTCCCCACATGACCATGTCTGTGGGGCACGTGCAGGATCATCACAATGTCAAAACGCAACTATTACGATTTTGGTACTGAATAAAATGTATATTCGCCCTGGTAATGAGTGTGACATGTTTTCTTGGTTACTTTATCTTCACTTTTTTTTAGTAGGAACGAAATTTTGGAATAGGCGAACTAAAACATTTATATATCATGCATTTTTTTTTATTATTATTTATTTATTAATCTGTTATAACTACAATGATACAATACAATGCAGAGAAGAGGATTACACATTAATAATTATTGTTTAGAATAACTAGCTTATAATAAAATAAAATCCAATATATTTATAACAACGGAATTTTGGTATACATGTTCATCTTTCAAGTATTTTTTGATAGCATTCATTATTTCTTTGTTATCATTAATATAATATAATAGTATTGTAGCTGAATTTTTCTTACAAAATGTATCATATTTACAGACATTTAAATACATTGCCCAACTAGGTAAGCCTGTTTTAGGGCAAATTGATAAACTAATATATTTTATAAAACCAAAACTCATCGAAGGCAAAACACAGTTAGATCGAATACACACATAGCATATAATATTGAAGGAGAAAAAAAATGTATATATATAAAATATAAAAAAGTGAATAAAAAAGAGAGAAGAAAAAAAAAAATAATAATACCAATAATACATAATGTAAGTATACAAGACCAAAACGCAAAAAATTGTTATACAAATTATTTCACTATATAAAAGAGTTGACTCTCTGTATCTGCTCTTCCTAATTGCAACAACCAATTTGAAATATCATTTTTAAAAGTCTTAATGTCAGTTAAATTTATAATTTTATTTTCAATTTGATTATATATTCTGGGAGCTTGAAAGGTAAATAATCTTTTCCCAAAACTAGTTTTCATTTTTGGAACTATTTTATGCATTGTCTCAGATTTATGCAAAATGTGACATTAAGACAAATTTTTTGTTATTTTTTCATTAATTTATCCCAACATAACCAATCATTTATTTAAAAAATGACCGGCTAATGTTAATTATGTATTAGCAAAAACGACTCGAATGTCCCCTATCGCAACCCTTTGCAGGAAAAAGACGGTCCCTTAAAAGGCTTCTGGGTAAAAACTTTAGGATTGTCATATTTCATACTCCGGATAGCAGTTCCGAATAATTGCCCACTGCCTTCGTTTTTTCCGTCCAAGATTAATAAATTAGAGGCGTATAAAATTAAGTGCACAACTTATCTTGCTGCGGGCGATGGTCCTTTCTTGTGTAAACTCCTTCTTCATCGTCTTCCTTCATTATCCTCGCCACTATGAGTCAGTTTTGACACAGTGGCGATGCCAATGGTTTGGCCAGTCTACTGTAGAATTTTCCGGGCCGCAGTGATGATAGCTAATATAATAGCCAAAGTCCATTGAACGGATAGAATATAAGTCATAACATGCAGACCCCGACACCGCCCTGTGATAAAACAGTTATCTATATACATTGCGAGGTGTAAGATGGGGTCCTCAACCCTCCACCGGCAGCTGCAGCCGAGAGCATAAGATAGTGGGTCATCGTCATCAGAACCACTTACTTACCTTTTGTCAAAAAAAAGATTTACCTTCATCACTTGTGGAAATAAAATAATATCTTTCTTAATGAATAAACAGATCTTATAAAATATTCTAAATATTGCAATGTTTATGTTGATAGAAAATATTAATTCATTAAATATTGTTTTGTAGATTCTGCAAAATAAACTAGGTAAGATGAGAAGAAACTTACAAAGTTGAATCAATTGCAGTTGCACTAAATGGATGAAATATGTCAATGTAAATTTTAAACGCAAACTCATATCATTATTTACAGTGCATCCTTTAAAAACATTTTATAAATTTATTTATTTAAACTTATTCCACACTCACATTGAATAAAAGTTATGCATTTAAATACAATAAAATAACACACCAAATAATGGCTTTACATTCAAATGTTTCATCTTCGATAACCTTAAATAAAGTAACTACATTTAAAATACAAAATTATGCAAATTACTTGTATAGTAATGGCACAAGTAATGTCAGTATCTGGTGTTTATATTATGGAAACATTGACACCTACTGCTGCGTAGAACTTATCAATAATAATTACATGCAGCCGATAACACACAAGGAACAATGAAATATTTCTAGGTTAAGGTAAAAATATCACTCTTAAAATTTTACTGATGCAGGCGTCGTCTATCCTGAATATTTGTCTCCATTTCGCAGGACTACAAAATAAGATAGTTCTTCGTTTTACGTTCCACGAGTCAATTTAAATATTCCAGTACTGATAAGTCATTGCTGCCGCGTCACAACGGGATCTGGGATACAACGGAATCTATCTCATTTTTATGAAGCTTATCTTAAAATTTCACCACGGAAATATAATATATCGGCTAAGTTCGGGAACACACATGATCCGCCGTCTTGTTTCAAAATGTTAAAAAAATATTTTTTTAACACTGCTAGAAAAAAAGTGAAAGATATCGCACAAACAAAATCTACCTGAATCTTACGGCCGGTATCCAAAGGGACTTTAATCCACACGTGCAAGATTTCATAGTAAGTAGCAGTGATGAGCTTGTGGAGGTATATCGCCTCCACTCTCATCATCACCGTCGGCGAAGCTGAACACACCCAGCAAGTACCGGTGCACAAAACGAAACTCCCATCAGCCATAAAGACACTTAGTAACGACAGCATGCGACGATACCATCACGACTAGCAGAGAAAGAGAATCACGAGCTTCGCTTTTCCTATCGCCACCTTCCAGTCAACAGCTCCGGAACCCTCCTTCGATAACAATTCGAGCAGTAATTTCATTGTTATTAACTTTAATAAATAATTAACTATTGTAATTAACTATTTCTTGTGTAAAGTTTGACTACAATGAACTAAGTGCAAACAGTAAGTGGTTTCTGTCTAATAACCTTCTATATACTAATTTAATGTATTAATTATAAATATATACATATAAAATCAATTTTGTCGAAAAATATTATTTTTGCGCTACCGGGATTCGAACCTGGATCTCTATTTCCAATCCGGAGAAGTACACTACCTATTATATTATATTATATTATATTATATGAATAATTACAACTTCACAATAAGAATGTGTTCTCCTTAATAATAACCTTCTGCCTGTCACATATATATACAATACACTCCGCTACACCAAATGGACACGAGAGTAATGGATGAAATATGGGGGCGTCCACTACTTCACATTAATCACAACATCTATAAGAAAACCTTTAAAATCTTTCTAACACGACTTCAACATACACCTACACAAACACTCTTTCATAATCTCTAATCCCCAAAATCCAAATCGCTATTGTGACTGTGATTGTGTGATTGGTATTTTATAAAGATAACTGCGATTTAATTACTGTAGGTTTAGTTTTTCTGTAAGTAACTCTTCACCAATTTACGAAGTTCAGTTTCCAATCATCGTTACAAAGAATTAGCTTATCAGTACTAAGTATTCAAAAAATTTGACAATAACTGAAATAATAATTTAGATGCGTACGTTGTGTTAAAAATTATTTTCAGCGGACTCCTGTCGCCTGCGAAATTTCTATTCATTTCGCTGTCGGAATAAAATTGATTTTCCAATAATTTAATAAAACAACTTTGTCTGTTTATAAATTAGGTATTGTCGTTATTAAGCTTTCGAGCGTTCGTCATGGAAAAATAATTAATAAACCCAAAAACAAAGCCGCTTTTATGTTCTTGACATTCAAAAGGTTGCTCCGGAAAGTTTGGGAAACCTTGGGCGGTAAATTCGGCAAAAAATTTCGGAATTAAAGCAAGTTTCACGTTATTATATCAATCTAGGTGCGGGAACGCTCCTTCGAGATGTAATTTACGGGTGTCACTGAGTGGTTCTTTGTCCTTTCCAGAAAGTGTTTCCAATTAATAATTTTCAGTCACATTTTTAATTTTTTACCATCGTAAAGAAATTCATTAAAAAGTTAAAAAAGCTATGTAACCAAATAAAGAAAATCGCTAAAAGTTACTCATTATGTAGTCTGAATAGTTATGATTTACTTTTTATTTTTCTTCTTATGATGGTACGGCAAGGGCGTGCTGTATTAAGGTAGCTTGTCGGTCTAGTGGTCGGGGGGTTCGCGCCCCGTTCCAAGAGACCAACAAATTAGTCCTATTTTCACAGCATAAACGTTTTGCTTAATTTAAAAATAATCTAAATATTGATATAACATGTATTCCATATACGCATCTTTATTTAAAAAAAAATACAAGCAGTAATATAAATATAAATTAAACAATTCGTGTGTTTAAAAAAGACCCTATAAAATTCAAACCTGTAACGCCGTATACAAGGCTTTGATTTTTTACCAATTTTAAACTGATCACTGAGTTTATCTCATATCAAAATCTCAACACCTGTACGTGATGTTCAGATTTATTCCCTCATAACTCATTCTATAGGCAAGAGCCGATATGGAACAACCGATTGCGTTAGGTGTTCTAGGTACGTAAAGAATTCTTATAGTTTTATTATTTTTGCACTAAAAATCCCATCTTCTTTCAAAGAATTATTTGTAAGTAAAATTTCATTGGTATTGGCCCATAAAACCATTAATTGTTTATTTTTTTCTCTTTATTGTGTCATACATACAAATGAAATAATATAATATTTTAAATATATAAACAATCAACATAAATAAAATAACCATGGGAATAATATTAATATTAGTACAAGTATTTGGTATTTGAAACACAATAACATACATTGTTATATATACTTTTTTTTTCATTTTTACATACATTACATAACATAGTACAGAATAGCCTCCATTAATTAACTGCAAAATAAATCACACATGCTAATTGAAACAAAAACAATTTATTATTATTAATAACGCTTTGACGAAAGATACGTCATATCAAAATCGGTCTGCGTAACTCATAATTTCAATTAACATGTTTCTTAAATAAATGTCTAACCGTCGCGAGATTCCTTATTATTTATTTATCTTGATGATCCCAGCATTGATAGTCCGGATTGCGTTCGTCCTAATCGCTGCAGCTCTTCAATCTGAGTGCTTCTTATTTATTTTGAGAGTTCATACATAAATGTATTTTTAAATGAATATCGGAATTCGTTTAAAGCACTCCTCAATTATGATTCGCTCAATATGGAGCCGACTCGCCTCCGAGCAGAATAAAATACAAAGCTAAAGAAGCCGGTTGCAAAATTTAATATTCAAATTGGAACTTATTTCTTTATTTTCCGGTTTCTTTTCCAAGTCCTTAAGGCTGTACTCTTCCGAAGGCTTTTCTTTGCTATTAAACCTTTAAACTAATCTAAAATTAAAACATGCAACTCTTTGATATGAATACAAATACGAATTTAAACCAGCATTTTATATGATCCGACTGTATCAACATTATGTATTAAGCGCCCTTGAAATTATCCAACGTTATTAAAATCCTTACTTACTTATAGGGATAAACAGAGGATAGAAAGTCACACTCTTCTGTCTTAATACACAACTCTCGTATCATATGTCTTCTCTAGTTATTGAAGCTTTTAACATGGCCGTTCTTCAATTTAACACTCACCTCATATATTTTATTTTCCATCTTCTCCTCGCTCATGCGTTCCACATGGCCAAACCTCCCAGCGACCCTTTCTGATTCTATTCACTGTGCTATAAAAAAATCTGCATTCGTTCGAGTAGCTGCATTTCTACTGCATTCAGTCTACTTTCGTTCTTTTTTGTCAATTTCAGGCTCCAGTTTTCCTCTCTTGCTCAAAAATTTCCTTAAATAACGACGATACTCTTCAAAATTGGCTTGACGACTTCTTTGTCTCGAAACAATAGGATTTATTTTTGGGAGTCAATCGTAAACAATGCGGGAAAATATATTATTGATTAATTTATGTATATTGTTAATTTTTCAAAAAAGTAATAATATAAACGCTATGAACTTATGCATCAACCCTACACATTAAATTATTGAAAGTACCCTCTAGTGATGAACAGTACAAACTAAATTAATCAATTAGAAAGATATACGGAAAAAATCATTTTATCGAAAAAATATTCGGTTGCTACTGGGATTCGAACCCGAACCTCTTTACATTCGAGGAATTACCGTTACCATTCCACTACAGCAGTCGGTTACGATTACGAAAGATTTAATACTTATATTTGTATATTTTTATAGTTGATACATTCTTTATTCCATTTTTAAAAACAATCAACTTTAATATTGCGTTGAATCATCTACGTTTGAGTAATACACGCTAGGAGACGTCAGAACTACATCAATTCATTATAATAAATTTAGATTATATATTTTTAATGAAAACACATTTTTATTGTGAAGCTGCAATTTAAAAATTTAGTTGTATGCACAAATTACTAGTAATGATCAAATCGTTATTTAAACGTTATTGTGACTATGATTGTATTCGATATTACAATGATTGGTAACAGTTTATTCGTAATTATTCGAGTAATGACATATACACTAGAAAACAAACCAACAGTTAAATCCCAATTACCAATCATGATCCCAATCATAGTCACGTAACAGTTCACCATTATACTTTACATTAACTACATAAATAAATATAATGTGATGTATTTATGGAACGAATGCGAGATGTGCGCAACGTTGGCAAGAATGACGCGTGTGAAAGAAATAACCGAACCATTGATAACATATAATATTGACTTGTCCATAATTGTGTAGAAGCTTAAGATTAAATACTATTGTTACATATTTTTATTTATTATATTTGTTTTATTAACCACTAAAATGAGTTTAAATACATAAAACTAATCAAAAAATTATAAACAACCAACTAAATTTAACTACGAGTCCCATTCTAAAATTTTTTCCTAAAAATTATTCGAGTAAATTTGTATTAAGTAATGATTTGAGTTAGGTACTAAAGATAAATAGATTTTTTTTAAATAGATTCTGTCAAAGAAACAATATATGTTTTAGTTGTCAAAGAAACAATATATGTTTTAGTTAGTTATGACATCCTGAAGAAGAAAATGGTATTTTTCGAAACCGGTAGATGTATTTAAACTCATTTTAGTGGTTAATAAAACAAAGATAATAAATAAAAATATGAATCTTAACCACAAAGATAACATTGCTGATTTTAAAAGTATAACTATTGTTACACTTACGAGTATTATTCCATCAACCCAATACCGTACACCACAGGAACATAATCATATATAACATATAATAAATAACTCGCGGCTTAAATGGTTCAAGTATTGATTTGAAAAACAATTTTAAATTCTCTATATTTTTGTAATTGATAAAAATTCGATTTAAAAATAGAAAACTAGTTATCAGTGTCGGCTGTGTTATTCTATTTTTTAATTCTTATGCACGGAATAATTTGGCCTTTAATTAAAAAAGTTTAATATTTCCTCGTTCCGTAGTCGCTTTTAAGCAATTAAAAATATTAATTGGGAAGTGCACAATGGTGGCGCCCGCGCTGGACACTAGTAGCAAAATTTAATTTAGTAAAATATTTAATAAAATCGCACAAAAAGTGTACAAAATTCATTAGAAAGGACGTCGCGTCCGGGCTCCGCGCCACTGCAGCAGCACCGGCCCTGGCGGCATTGTTCTCTGCAAAATGACTTCCTTCCCACTGAATTACATTATTATTTTGTACAGTAATTGATAACAATATCGAGTGTATTATAGAAAATTAAATGGACCGTTGGCGTGACGCTAAATTACAAAAGATATGAACTGGGCCTCTCGTCTCACCATAAGAGAATAAAAAAATTAACATATTTATTTTTTTCATTTTCAAGTATAAAATAGAGTGTTACTTTTATTTGTAAGCATAAAAAATAGTGTTCTTTTCATTTGCTAGTACGAAAAAGAGTGTTATTTATATTTGCAAGTGCGAAAAATAGTGTTATTTTCATTTGCAAGTGCGAAAAATATTGTAATTTTCATTTACAAGTACGAAAAATAGTGTTATTTTCATTTTCAAGTGCGAAAAATAGTATTATAATGCACCTTCCTCGGATTGAAAAGAGATCGAATCTCAGTAGCAACAACAATATTTTTATTTAACAATATTTATATTTCCAAGTGCGAAAAATAGTGTTATTTTCATTAGTAAGAACACGTTCTTATTGTGAAGTTGTAATTATTCAGAACACAGCTCTGTGATGTTTTAAATACTAATTAAATCTCTTAATTAGAAAGATATACATATAAAATCAATTTTATCGAAAAATATTGTTGCTGAAAGAACGGTACATCAATGATCAATGGACTTAACGAATGACGTACAAGTATGAAGTGAGGCGCGATATGGCGAATCTCTAAGACATGACGTGTATACGGAGACCACAAAAGCCAAGGAGTTGTCTCCAAAATGGAGGATAATTCATATCACAGAGATTATCATGATAATGATAAATCCCATCATTTTATGTAGATGTCGTTCCATTTAAAAGCCTATAACGGAAAAATTTTCGAATTTCTTAAACTTCCTTTCTAGTTCAAGCTATTAAAAAATAACATAAAATACCGTTTTTTCAAACCGATAAGAGAAAACACCCCTTAAAGAGGGTAAAAGATAAGTTCGAAGCCTTAAAGCAGATCGTTAGCGATAAAAAATGCATTTATCCCTTATATGTGAAAGAAATTTAACGAAGTTTGTAGTACGAGAACAGACACAATTTTGAGGAATTTCTCACTTGTAAACAAGTGTCTTGCCCTGGACTTCCGTCAGATTGTGGTTGAGAAATGGTCGCTGCGCGGTCTCAGCCGTCGACAAAAGGGGAATAAAAATATGAAAATTGCCGGCTACATCTTGCTCCCCCTACCCCCAACCCTCCAGACTAATGCGGGCGTCGCCGGGGAATGCCCCGGGCGACTCACAATGGGTTTAGTACGAAAATAAAAGAAAATTTAAATCATTTCTGAAAGCATTCAGTTACATTTCTCATACACGTGTACGTTTGTATTTTCTTTCTTATCATCTGAGCACACATTAGAGGCTGGGAACATCGGTATCTCTCGCGTTTTAGATAAAAGAAAATAACTCAACTTGCAAAAATACTTCGAATAACTTAGACATTCAACATTTATCAAAGTAACAGAAGTTTTTATTTTTTTATGTACGTAAATTAATCGTCAGATTAGATGAAAAAATATGATTATAGTATTTTTCACTACAATAACATATGAATAAGTTTATAGGGTTTATGTATGTGACTGATGTTTATGAAAGAGTGTTAATTAGAAGGTTTTAAGTGTGAAAACTGGGGACCTATTTCTCCCAAGGCTCCACTGTGTTCGTTTGAGAATAACATCGTAGAGTATGTGTGTGTGTGCGTGAATGTAGCTAGAGCAGGTTGGACATTACTTACAGTTTATAAACGCTCATTGCTGATTGAGGCAAGTGTACAGATTAAATGTAAGCAGTAAAAACTGCTGAGAGAACAGTGAAGCTAAAATAACAGTTTGCTGAATGGCTTCCCGCACGTACCGACGAGATTACGTGGCTTGTGAGAGCTTATGATTTCCACCCAGGTATTTTCCGGGTGCGTTCAGGAACCGTCGGCGTCAGCTGTGTGGTCGAGTGGTTGTGGACACAAGTTCATATACGTCATCATCAACACCACTATTAGCTCTACAACCCCTTGTGGGTCTTAGCCTCCTCAAAAATTGATCCTTATTACGACCCATTTCTCTCTAGTCCTGGATTTCTAAAACAGATTGCTACCTACTTCAGAACAGGTTTTTTATATGTACCTAGTAAGGCAGATAGACTTGCAAGCATTAAATTTGCTGCATGTATATTGTTGATGTATTTTATGTTTAAAAAAATGTTGCAAGATAAACACAGATTTATCGGCACTGAACTGAACACATATGTCGCTGTCTGTAAAAGTTTAACCTGTTAGGGCAACGTGTGATGAGTAATTCCTGCAGTTATCTGTGCCACTATAATTCTAATATTACAACTTTACAATGCACTATTAATATTTTGTTTCTGTTTTCTATGTCCGTTAATAATAATAATGGATAATTTATATAGCGCCATTTTCGTAAAAACTTTCACCTCAAGGGCGCTTTACACTTAATATGTTTTTTAAAATTAAAAAATCGTTATTTTCACTTATGGAAATGATTTTTTGAAAAAGTGCGTTTTTAGTTTCTTCTTAAATAAAGTCTCTGATGCACTGTTTCTAATAACGGAGGGCAAAGAGTTCCACGCTTTTGGGCCTGCCACTGCGAATGCCCGTTCACTAAATTTAGACTTCTGGCAACGGCTGATCAGTTCTACAACCCTTCCTGCAGCTGAAGTAGAGGCTGACCTGAGAGTTTGACGTCTACCATTCAAATTGTCTGGGATACAAAGTTCTTGAAGATATAGAGGCGCCATGTTGTGTGTCGCCTTGTACATCAACCAGCACAATTTAAATTCAAATTCCGTTCCGCCGTACTCTACCGCCGAATTGCCAAAATTATACCTGTTTATATCTACGTGTTGAGAAAGGCAGAAATAACAAACGATCGACTAAATTGATTTGTTCTGATTGTAATAAAAATAACAATACAACAAATTTCAGTTAAAATACTTATTTGAGGTACAACGGACTTTGTGAATGAAATAACTCCGGACATTCTCATTCGATTTATTTTTTCTGATATATTGACCATGTAAATATCTAGAAAAAGTTCATTAGCCAGATTGATTTACCATCATGTTTCAAAATGAAGACTGTTTAAAAAAAATCGTAACTCTATTAAAATTGTTCATTTAGAGAGAAAAAAAATGGTAGAATACCTACAGGCTAAAATATTATTTCCTTTCACATGCAGTAGAAATCTAGCTGATTCTTGTGCTCAATGTTGGAATGCAGTTGACGGAGCATGCCCTACAATATGTCGCTATTACACGGGTGATGGCTTCACAATAAATTACAAAAGAATGTTTGATATTCGATCATTCAGAGTCTTCCGTGTGAGGACTGGTCGTGTTTGGAAGATGTCCCTCGTCAAGTAATCAGTGGACCGTCACATGAACTACCTGAAGAGTCTCCGCTGCTCGTCTCGTCTCACATCTCACATTAACTCGAATCATGTCGTAGAGAAGAAAATTTACAATCCTGACTGAAAATATTTGACCTCCTCTTTTCAGTCACCCACAACGAATTTAACCAGTAAATATGGCAAATGTTATTTTTTAAATAATATATTTTTTAAATTAAAATACATTTTTCTTGTGAAGTGGCAATATCAAATATGTTTTGATATTGTTCTGTAGTATTTTAAATACAAATGAATAATATACAGAAGGAATCTATTTTTCTCACCACGCGGTCGTCACGTGACGTCATGGTGCTTGTTTGACTTTGAATTGACAGATGCTACTCTGTGTCCAGCTCACCATAAGTATTATAAATAAAACCTGCCTAAAAAAATTAAAAAAACAATTTTATATATGGTATTAGAGTTGAGGCAGGGGGGTCTCAGGTCTTCACCGACAGATTCATCGAGGAAATGAGAAATATAAATCCTCAACATCCGGATCGCTTACTCACCTTTAATAAACTAAATTTCTCTCCTTCACTTGTGGAAAAATAAAATAATCAATTAAATAAATTTGCAAAAATTAAGATTGGGAAATAAATTTTACCAACATTGATAGACGTTTGATATCCTAAATTAGGAAAATTAAAAGTTAACATTTAAATTACAATCAAATAACATTCCAATAATAATATAACCCAACTTTTAGACCAATTATCATCAATAGATTTAATCAGATAAGTGCATTCCAAATGTAAGTGCTATGCCAATAGTAGTAGTACTGATGCCACAAGTAATAACAGATTCTGATGATCGTATTTGCAATTTATACTATCTACTTTTTTATATATATATATATATATTTATATAGCAATTTATACTATCTGCATCATAAAACAAATCAAAATAATTACGGAGCGATTATATACAAGGAAAGATAAAATATTTCTAGATTAAGTATATAAAATCACTCCCTACAATTTGACAGCTTCACAAGTTGTTTTCCCATATTATCGTCTTTCACAAAGTTTAGTATAAGATAACACTATTTTCCTAAGTTTATTAAGATGTTGGAGGCTTAACAGTTGTGTTAGTAACTTTCACCGAAGATCTAACACCTGAACTACATCATGTGATAATACGCCATTACCGTATGCACAAGATTCGCCATCGTAAAAAGATAGATGACATCGGTAGAAAAATCTCCATGAACAAATAACCTCCATCATAACAGACGCATCGGTTTTAAAGCTGCCATCTTAACATAACTCCATTATTAAAAAATAAAGGGAAAAGTGCTCGTTTCCTAGAACAAAGAATTGCACAATGTAGATTAGACACGATTATTTCCCACGTGGGTATTTATATTTAAATTTATTTATTCTTTATAATACAAAGTTGGATGATCTAAGATTTAATATTTATTTACAACAGCATCCGCCATCTTACAAGAGCATCGTACGCAATTTACGTAAATATAATTCTCGTCGTTTGTACGTCACACTTTTAATAATGGTCTACCATATGCACGCCGATTTCAAGGAAAATAATTGTCTAAAACTTTCTCACTTGACTGGATATGAAAAAAAAACTCTCTAGATGTTATATTTTTTTTAAACATTATTCAACAGAGATTTGATTATCCAAACTAGGGAGGTACCAGCGGTCCTTTGTTGTGAGCTGAACTTAAATAAATAGAAATAAAATATCTCATAATATTCTTATGTCAATTATTATCATTTCATTCAGATTTTAATATATTTCAATATTCATCATGAATCATAACATAAATATTTAATTTCGCTTTATTTCCCGAAATATTTTAGCTTATTTGGAAGCGCCTGGTAGGTACCTACTTTCCATGCGTTCAATAATAATTTAAGTCGATACTAGCAGGTAGGTATTTACCAACTGTTCTACATAAATTTAAAAATTTTAACTTTTCCTTTTATGTTGTCGGGTTTTCGCCTGGTACATAGTAATCCGTTCATTAGTATGAAATTTCAACATATTTTAAATTTTGTAAATTTCAACCTTCTGATTTTCTGCGGAACAAGGGTAGTAAGTTATTGAAAGGGCAAAAAAATATATAAAATTATGATATTGATAAGGTTCACTAAAACATCCAAGCCATATACAATCGATTTTTCCATCAGAATAAATCACTTTATTCGCATCCTTCGAGAGTCGAACGTGCCAATAGATAGTTAAGCAATATTATTGAAACCTATCTAGCAATGGCTTTGCAACAAAGCCCACCGATATTAGTACTATAGTAACTAATATTGTTTTGGTGTTCCCTCTATCCGGCACGACTCGTGAAATGTTGCCGCGCACTACATAATAATTATCCGCGCATCAAAACAAATAAAGATTTAAACACCCTTGAAATTTTTCTGATCGATTTAAGGCACAAAAAATTGGTTTCATATATCATAATCAAAATCTAGGTCATCACCATGTAGTATCAATATATTATTTTATTTAGTAAACATTCAGTTAATTGATGTAAAAAAATCATAATAAAAGCGTACCAAAAATTAAACCGATGACATGTTTTCTCTGAATTAACAATAGACTAGATTGAGAACTTTCTCTTCCATCGCAGAAATATAAAAAAAGTAAATCATAAATTAATATAAATTAGCGGTATCTTTGGGGTTTCGTTTCAAAATATTTTAGGAGTTCGGTATCTAATAAACCTTTTGTTTATTATATTGAAAAGCTAAAAACCACCAGCAAAATATTCACCTGGGGTTGAAAATATTTCCTATATTTCAATTACATCAGGGAGGTCCAAAAAGTGGTACTCCAAAATAGAGACATATTTCCCGAAACCCCCACTAAAATATTCACCCCCCCCCCCCCCCCCCCGTGCACGGCTAATTAATGGCGACGGATCGGTTTTCAATAATCAGTGTTAATGTACAAAGCTGCTTTGGGGAGGCTTTGTGGCTTTGAATACATCAACTAAAATTAATATTAATTGCGGTTTCAGGATTGCGAGAAGAAATGCCCTCAAAGTTTTATTTGTTCCGATAATAAAGTTTCGGTCAATTTTAGATTTATACTGTCGGTATATTATATTTAATGTTTTTGGCGTGTTTCCGTTCAATCTCCATAAAAATATATCCCAGGCGTATCGTGGCTGTATTTTTATAGAAACTGTTTAAACAGGTACATAGCACGTCGTGCCACAAGGTCTCATTTGACATTTTGGTCGAAATTGACGAATTTCTACAATAATTTTCTCATTAAAACTATTTTACAGGCATGATAAATTTCTACGTAGTTGAAGAGGAAACAGGGCAACATAGTTCTATTTTATTTTCACCTCTAATATATTTGATAACAACACGCTTTAATGTGGGGTTTATGTGTACACGGGTCCCATCTCTCACTGATGAGAAAATTTGTTTAGGCAATCTCTCGTTTCCCATACGGAAGATACGTCCAAGCCAAGTTAGCTGATACTTTTATAATACAAATTAAATGTATCATTTAAAAAGATGTACAAGAAAATTCAATTTAGTAAAAAAATATTTTTGTTGCTACCGGGTTTCGAACCTGGATCCTTTTCTATCCGCAGCAGCGGGTTCATCCCAAGATTCTTTCGGATAATATCGTTCCTGATTGTATCTCTTATAGTCTCTCCCGCTACTCTTCTTGGGTATCTCATCCCTGCAGTCTGGATTCTCGACAGATTCCTCTCATCTACAGTGTTTTCTTAATGATGAGCTCAACTTTCCTTATTATTGAGCTATACAGTGAACGTTGCTAGCCGAGCCAATTATTTTATCAATTTCCTTATCCGGTCGCGCGTCATTTGAAAACAGTTCTCCCAGACTTGAAGGTGTTAACTTGTTTCAGACTAGTACCAGGATTCTAGATTATGTGTTGCAAACTCTCCGGGGCAAACGGCGCTCTCGTGAAAAGCTGTTTCCCTGACCAGAGAATGTCAACGCCTACAGAATAGCTACAGATACAATAATGGCCATAACTCAAGTATTTATATTTTGTTTTAATTTATATATATATATGTGTGAACTTTTTATTTATTTATATTTTCCTTGGTTTTCTTTTCATAACATAAATAATATTTCGTAACTTTAATGTATTATATAATATGTATTATCTTTATGGTGAATCGGGTCTTAAAAAAAAAACCCAATCACACTGGATTAAACGCATTATCATTATTATTAATATTATTATTATTATTGCTGTTCTCCAATGCACACCACTTATAAATTATTTAATTTTCCATAGAATATTTTCTGGACAACTCAGTTTCATAATCCAATACAACCTTGTCGCTTTGAGTGACAGATTCTCTGACGAACGAGGTTCTCCGATTGTACTTTCTGTGTTAAATAAATTATTTATATTTATTATTGTCATTTATTATTTCTGTATGGCGATTGAACGTAGTTACGCAGGGCGGCGCAGCCAGCCACATAAAACATAAAACTCAAGCACTGCCTTGAAAATGTGAATAATCAAATCTACACAACTCGAATGTTCTTACCTTTACAATGATAAATAATATAGAGGTGCCAAATTATGTATAACTGTTAAGGGCGTTTATGAATTGTGTATTTTTTTAAGATTTTAAATGTATTTGTTTTGCAATCAACAAAGTTTTTAGAAGGCGATAATTATAATTTTTGTGTGAAACAACCTTGGCTATTTTAGAAAAAATATAAAATTGACTTTACTGCATTCGATGAAATAATTTTTTTTTTTTTCAAATTGTGAACTGGCTGCTTTCTACATAACTACGTTCAATTGTTGTATTAAAATTCAAAACTTTGAAGCTCAATATCTCAGTTTTGGTGTAAATAGCGAATGATACCTTATTGTTGTAAGAATACTTTATGTTATGTATACTATACACCAGATACAACTGATTATATTTGGAAATAATGTAAATCGATATTTAAAGAAAATAGTCAGATTCTCTGTGTTCTCGGTACTAATTAATTGAGATGAGGATCTACATAAAATTTCTCAAAATTAGTTAGATATATGGAGTTACAAATGAAGATGTTATGATTCGGATGAATGCAGAGAAAGGAATACTTCGTTAAAATAATATGAATCCGAAAATTTTAGTTTAATATGTAGTAGATAAAATATGTGATGATAGCCAACATGATCATCGATAACACCAAAATAGCCAACGTCCGTTAAAATACCATAATAATAGGATAAGCCTCGAGAAGAGAATAATAAATATAAAATATCTTTTGAATTTTATGTTTTAAAAGTTAAAATCCGAATTATTTTAAATAGATTTAAAATGTGTGACATTTAATACTTTAAATATGAACTAAATATATTATATTAATTAGAAAGATATAATTTTTTTTATTTATATATATATATTTGAAAGAACCATCTACCTTATAAATAATGGAACGATTAAATGTATTAATATCAAAAAGGTAACATGTAGGTTCGAAAATTGTCGCTAAAAATATTGTCGCTGTAGCATAGTTGGATAATGCACCTTCCCCGGTTAGGAAAGAGATCCAGGTTCGAGTCCCGGTGGCGCAACAACAATATTTTTCGATAGAATTGATTTTATATGTATATCTTTCTAATTAATATAATTTTAATTCATATTTAAAATATCACAGACCGTCTGTTCTGAATAATTACAACTTCACAATAAGAATGTGTTCTCCTAACATTTAATACATTACATACCGGAAATCAAATCACTTTCTGTATTTCCTGTAAACTTAACATGGTGCGATAAGTACCTAAATACTTGACAGTTTCCATCTCCACAAATAATCAAGCGAATGAATGTTTTATATTTTTAACCATACATTAAACTAAAAATAATATATCTAAATTTTATGTCAAATACTATAATATTTCTGAAATATAATTACATATGTATTTTTCTAACGAGAGCTTTAGTATTATTAATGGCCAAACAATGATTATGCTCTCCTTTGCAGAGTTTTCTGGGTTATTGTGCCGTGTTCTCCGACCTCTCTGACCTACATTTCGGATCCCAGGATCCATCATCGTGATGTCACAGACGGCGATGAGGATCCTAAACGCCGGCATGAGGGTTCAGAGACACGCGGCATAATAGCCCAGAAAAGGTTCTGAACGGTCGTGAAAATCTGATAACATTTTAATGACGAGGTCATCACCCTCGTAAATAACTATTTTGCAGAGAAAGACTATCTGGGAGAAGTGTATAGACTAACAAGGAGACTATGTAGAAAAATAAATTTAAAGATAAAATGTCTCATTTCTTTGTTAGGTCGGAAACTTTTCAGATAGCCCTCGTAGGTGAGATGTTTATATAGATATTTCATAAAATTATTTTGTACGTTTATATTATATTAATATGGTAAGTACCAAGCTACAAAACTACATATATTAAACTATACTATAATTGTTCACGTAATAACTTTCTTGTACATTTTTCAAATCATACATTTTATAATTGAAATTATTTTTCATATCACGACGACATAATCAGAATGTACGGATACTCAATAATTTCCTAACAATATCCTGATAAAAAAAGCTAATGTAAAATGTAATATATTTTTTAATACACATTTTTATTTTGTAATAGTGAATCATGTGTATGTTTTAAGTTAACAAATAAATAAAAAATATGTAAATAAATTGAAAATATTTATAAATATATGTACTTTTATATGTATTCTAAATAGGTATGTATTCAATTGTTTTGTTCAATTCATACTTATCTAGAATTATTTAATAAATATTTTTAGGACAACACATTCTTATTGTGAAGTTGTAATTATTCAGAACATAGGTCTGTGATATTTTAAATATGAATTAAATATATTATATTAATTAGAAAGATATACATATAAAATGAATTCTATCGAAAAATATTGTTGTTGCGCCACCGGGATTCGAACCTGGATCTCTTTCCTAACCGGGGAAGGTGCATTATCCAACTATGCTACAGCGACAATATTTTTAGCGACCAATTTTCGAACCTATATGTTACCTTTTTGATATTAATACATTTAATCGTTCCATTATTTGAAAGAGCCATCTACCTTATTTTTACAGAATCTCAAATACTTTTGAGTAAACTGATAGCAGACGCCAGAATTATCAATTCATTTTTATTAAATTTTGGACACATTGATACAACTTTTTTATTAGGAGAACACAAGTTAGGAAAGAAATCCAGGTTCGAATCCCGATGGCGCAACAACAATATTTTTCGATAAAATTGATTTTATATGTATATCTTTCTAATTCATATTTAAAATATCACAGACCGTCTGTTCTGAATAATTACAACTTTACAATAAGAATGTGTTCTCCTAATGAACCTAGTTAGTCACTAGAGTTTTAGATTTCGATGCCGACCACATTTTATCATAATCTAACACCTTAAAAAAATAAACACACAAAACCCAAATTAATAAGGCTCAGGTTACGTTCAATATTTTAATTGAAGTTCATTTTCAACTAAAATATCGTTTTTTTTATGTTTTTGATCTCAATGAAAATTTTTTACACGAATTTTTATATACGGCATGCGTCGCTTAATTTTAATTTATAATAATGAAGTATAGAATCAAAATCAGACATGTCCAGTTTTTGAGTTTAATATGTACAAATACAAATAAAAATAATGTCTACAAGACTAGCCTATCGACATTAGACAAATATTGCTGAATTTCGTATAAAAACGCATTTAAAATTTGCTTGTTACTTCAATCGCAGACATGTCCAATAGACAATTAATTCAAATCCAGACAAAAATGTTTTCAGCCAATAAGACGACAGTATTTTGTCATGTGACCCGTGACTACTTGTCATGTTCAATATGATCCCAAGTTTAAGGGTTTTGGTACATTATTTTTTGCATTTTACTCTAAAACAAGTAAAGTGGACATGTCTGCTTTTGATTCTGGACCTCGCAATTATTATTTTCGGAGTTGCACCGCTCTTACAGCAATTAATTGAGATAAATATCAATACCGTGTATACGTGTTGAGCTTTTAATCTGGAGATATACTCAGAGATCGACTTGAAATTGGCGAAAAAAGACCAAAAACTTAGACTCGCATATACGACATTCGATTTTACAGTAAGACTCAGCACATGCGCACCAACGTCATCTAGAACCATATATGCTTACAACTGTTTATTCGGAATAATAAGAGAAACGGACGGCATAAATTACAAACATTTATTCTGCTTTAACCGCTAATAATAATATTGGATAATATTTAAAGCGCCGTTTTCGTAAAAAAATTCACTTCGTGTGAGATTCAAAATCACCCAAATAACGAACGGAACATCAGTCAATGGATTTTAGTTTTTGATGTACGAGGAACAAACAAGCGTAAACTAATTTAATCGTGAACTACGTAAGCCGAGAGTTATTTCCAAATAATCTCATATCTCAGAGATTGTCTAGAGTTAAAAATTTCATCCATAAACACGGGCCATTAGATTTATCTCACCCGACCTAAGGTAACCTATCATCTTGTCCCTAAACCAAATTTATTAGTCGACAAAAGTGAATTTATCGACTAATAAATTATTACCCATTATTTTTGTCATGAATTTGCTATGAACAAAATATTTTCTTCTTTCATATACTACCGTCAGAGGTTTGGGTCTTTAGTCCAGTTTTGGAACTATCCAGTTTATCGTTTATGTGTTGCGTTGTGAACACCGAATATACCACCATGGAATAAATAGTCTAATGTGATTTGTTGCTTCTGATGTGGATGATGGAAGTCCACAGCCTCTATTTGTTGCTCAACAGAGAACATTTATCATATTTTTCAAAATCGATTAAATTAATATTTTAAGCAACATTATATACATGTTACCTTTGCCAATCATTTGCGGTGTTAATCTTCCATATTAGAACGAGAACAAAAGATAACAGTGAATCAGTTGACAGTGGCGAAGAAGATAACAAGAAAGGTCCTAATCGTGTTTAGATTTTTTTTTATATAGCATTAAACATATCATCGTTATTAACGTATTCAGATTTAATAGTGTTGGTACCAACTTTGATGTCAATCGAAAAACATCCTGACAGATGACAGATGATGGTGTGATTCAAAATATTGATATAGCAACAGTACACGAACGTAAAAGTTTAAAACTTAATGGAAACTCGCCAGCGGAAGCAAGTTTACCGATACATAAATGACTCTTGATGCCAACACTATTATGAATGCAGCCTGCAGCTGTAAAGAGAAAAAATAATGTAAAATAAATGCAGCAGAAATTAGATTGTTCAGACGTAGGTATATATCGTAAATCCAATTTTTAAAGAATGAGGAATGTACAAATTAGACGTGATTGTAAACCTGATCTTGGCATTACGAGACGAATTAACAAAACTTTGGGTATTTTGGTCAATGGTACTAGAAATAAAGGACAAAGATGTATGACGATCGAAAGAAAAGATAGGCACGATTAAATATTGAAAGATAGTCCGTTAGAAACCTTAAAAATCAATGCGTGAGAAGATGTGTGAATGTGGATGTGGCGAGAGTTGTCAGAACAGTCGAGTCAGGGCATAATAGTGTTCTTTTCAGAATTGGCTGATTACATAACTTTAATTTTTATGTTTTCAGTGTTTCTAATTTCACAACTATGAAAAAGGGTATTTCCTAATCGTATTGTAATATTTCTCACATTGTACGTTAATGTCATACTATAAATATGCATCGGGTTATTAACGAACTGCTGATAACCTATATATTAAAAATAAATAAATAGATCATGAAGATTGATAATAAGCTGCTGGAATATAGGACCCTACCAAGTCCGGTCAACCAGTTATACTTTACAACAACTTTCTAACACAACGAAATAATAATAAATAATTAAATAAAAATTACACACAAAGGTATGGCACTAAATCGTATTTTTCTAGTTACATTCAAAATCTTAAAATAACGACATCTTTCTAAAATCATCCGACAGCGTTCATAAATTTGAAATACTGTGTACCGGGACTATTTCAATCCTTCAGCGCCAGCCCCCGCAGCGGGGGAAGGTTCACTAAACCGCTTTTCTCTCCGCAAGACATCTGATGTAATCTGACATTTTAATCCCAGCGAGCGCCGACTGCCGGGGCACGAGTACCGCCTGCATTCAGACAGACATTCCATTTTCATTGAAGAACCCTCCGCCCAAAAACACAGAGAGAATAAATGAGACTTAAAAATCCTTAAAAAGCTACTCTGGATGCAGTTTCCGCATATGAAGTCTTCAAGTTGCTTGCTCTCGGAAGCGCGCCATTCCGTCTGTTTTTCAATGAGAATGTCTAATGGGGATACGGATGGAAATATTCCGTTTTCCTTATCGCTCACTGCCATCTACCATTCGGAAGATAAACTTTTTCCTAACTGAAAGCTTTTCATCTCAGCGACATCTACCGCGAGTCGTTAAAACCTACTTCACGTCGAGTTCGGCAGGAGGAATCCAAACACTCCAATTAGCGGGCAGATGGCGCGCTGAGTTGGAAACCAAATATGACCAAATTTTCTTTCGCCACAGCTTCAAAGAGAAAATAGTACCTTTATAATGCGGAGAAAACGGCAAATACTAGCATGTCTTTCAAGTTCTCGACAAATAATTTAAGGTTTTTCGTACTTTAAGACAACTTTTATTATACTTAATGATAATGAAACATTTCATGTACTTACCTGAATAACTAATGCGTACACCTAATAGTATCTACATATGGAATTAATCGTTCGCACTATATCCAATAAATTGTCGTCTGTAACAATAAGTAAGTTAATTATTATTGGCACCAAAAATTATTTTATATTTTAATTTTATTGAGGGTTTTTGACAGATAATAGAACTAACATAATTAATATTTAACATGTGATACTAATTATGAAAATCCACGGACATGTTTAGGTACATAATATAGCAGAAGATAAAGAAAAAGAAAAAAGGTGGGTGAAGGGATGGGGAGGTTGCAACTATTGTGGTAAAGGGAGAGCAAGATGTATTTGTGGGTAGAATAATTGGTCAAAATTGAGATTGTGGTGGTTTATAAAAAGATCTCTTTAAGTGTAGTAAGGCTAACAATATATATATATATATTGTTAGTTTGTTATGTTGATAATAAATTAATGAAAATTCTTACTGTAACTTCAAGAATAGTACGCAATTATATAACCTAACCAATAATAATGTTTATTGAACCCTTATATAATCCATACAAATGATGACTCCTTTAGATAACAACAGAGGCATTATGATCATGAAATCTTTATCGGTGCAGCCTTCGTGTAGACTGAACAGGCGGCGGCTGACTAATTCATGTCAAATAGATGTACCGTGTTAACCCACATAGATAGTCATCGATGCACTCAGCCCAGGGAGGTCTCTCACCGAGGGCTATCGCAGATGCCAGATTAGATAAGGCAAACCTGCAAACTTGATAAGGTTAATGCTGTGTTTAAATGTGTCAAGTCCATCCAAGTTCAGATCCAAAATACATCTCTATATACACAGTGATTGACCCTGCCACTTCTCCGAAACTATTTTAAAAACTGATGCTCTTATATCGATTAGTTAATTAATAAATAACAGTATATTCATATAATAATACAATACAGTGAGATATAGATGACGTAAGATAATCAACAGAAAGGAAAATGACATAAATAATTTAGAACATAATACAACTAAAACAAAATATCATATACAGCTGACAATAAGTGTTTATATTGCTGGAACGAATTATATACCTGGGTTGCAATATAAAGAAAAAATTGAAAGATGGGATCCTTCTGTTGAAATCAAATGCCGCATTGAACAAGCTCGTGCAACCTTTATCCACATGTTCTGCACTCATCGTCTCAATTTCAAATTATAAAATGCGAATGGTCAGGTTTTGTGTGTTCTAGAAGCATGAATACTTACCGAAGAAATGATGCCAAGAATTGAAGCATTTAAGATGTGGGTCTACAAAAGAATGCTCAAAATAAACTGAATGGATAGATTTCGAAAAACTATTAGTCCATATTAGCTGGGAAAAGAATGACAAACTTTTGGGCCCCTATCTAAGACGGGACCCGATACACCACATTGGCTGCTTAGGCGTAGTCACGCCACTGGTAGGAGGCATGAACGCAAAGATGCAACATATACAGTAAGCTATGCCCATCATATTGTGGATCTTACAACGCGAGTCATCTTCCAACAACACCACAGATTAAATATGTTCTCAGGTTTTCACGGTCGGTCAAAATCTCTCCCGCGTGTAACCGACCTCTCTAAAAATGTACCGGATGAAAATGGTCATTAACTGGGATAGAGTGTCCTGTAGGGATTCATATTTTTTTATAAAAACCTTGATTTTAAAATCAAACTGCTGATCTAGTTAAATAAAAGTGAAATGATAGGGGCGGGGCGCCCTTCAGCGATCAAGGATCAGGCTGCTGTTATTTGGAGATGTAACGACACGCGTGACAATGAACTTGTCCTAGATTCTCGGTAGACAGTACCGTAAAGAGGTTTACGAAATTGATGAAATTTTAATAATATTAAAAAAACTAATATTTAAACCATACCACGTCATTTAAACGTCAGTGTTTCTTAACTGTTATTCAGTCAAATATTATTTAAACACCGCAAACATTTTTAAATAATCGACGTCTTGAAACGTTGACTTTAAAAACGATATTAATGAATAGAAAGATAATATTTCTAAAAAGAAATGCTTAAAATCATGTACATAGATATTAAATAATAATTTCTTATTACTTAAATAATAAGATACCGTAGGTATCGAAACATATTGATTTATCAATAAATAGCGGCTTAAACAAAATGTTTTATCTTATTATTTGTATAATATGTGGCCACAAAGTTATTTTGCTAATATTGAAGAAGAAATATTACTGTTCCATCCACAGACTACCAAATGTATAGACATGAACTAACGCGAATTCCTTGTTTCAATATTTTCATTTTGGTGTCACTCACGTGATCACTTCGGTACCAATTACGCAAATCAAATAGCTCCGCGATTTTTTTTAAATATATGACTTGATTGTAACGAAAATTTAAACGTTGACAATATAATATGCAAAAATACGTTTTGTTTACACATGGATTTAATTTTCAAAGAGTTAATACTTTTACTGTTGCATAAATGTGTCATAATCTATCGGATTCATGTTTCTACAAATAATGATCGTAGAACTAATGTTCCGAACCCCTCCCCTATATGAATACTTTATTTCATGTCTATTCATTTATTGGTCTGTGGTTCCGACTCAATTTTCAAAGTTTTGTCAAAATTTACTATATTTACAAAAATGTATCTTCAGAACAAAAGGTCACATATCCACATGTTACTCCAGTGAAATGTATCAATTTACCTGCGTTTGACGTGTAGAAATACGTAGGGATTTTATTTGTAAGATTAAAATACATAAAATAATATCTTACCTTGGACGACAGCTGACTACTTAACCTTTTAGCTGCCTACCTACTTCTTGACGTGAGGGACAACACATAGTGGTTAATGGTGTTCAATTAAAATGTATATTAAAAGCTTGGAAAATTAATTAATTTTAAATTAAAATTGTATATTAACTCGCACAAAAATTAATGGCGTCATTGTTTGATCGCTTTTATAGGATACAGATATCCTTGCAAGTAAGGGAGATGATAATATGGATGACGAGTGGAGTGCCAAAGACTAATATATATTTTTTAAAGCATATGGCATTCCAGACGATCACAATAGCGCAATACTACATAGGAATTAACATATTATTAATATTTTATATCTTTTTCAATATTAGCTAAATTACTCTGTGGCAACATATTACATAAATAATAGGGGGGGAAAATACCGTTTAAACCACTATTTAGTGATAAATCAATATGTTTCAATACCGGTGGTATCTTCTTCAGGAAACAATGAAATTTACATACAAATACTAAGGGTTTACAGTTAGATAAATTTGAAATTTTATAAATAAGAAAAAGTGTTGAATAGTCGCTTTTTAAATTAGTTTTCACAGTAGTCCTAATTAGTTACCCACCACATATACTTTTATAGTTTTGTTTTTATCTATGCTTGCATTTTTAATTTTAGTATACCTTGTTTCCTGAAGAAGATACCGTACGTATCGAAACATGTTTATTTATCAATAAATAATGGTTTAAACAAACTTTTTTTTACTTTTGAAATTAGCGAAATTAACTTTGTGATTAAAATTCATTATTTTTATTTGTTAATTTGTTAACCACATATTGAGTTTAAATACATCTACCGGTTTCGAAAAATAGCATTAAAGAAAGATAACAAACAAAAATGAACTGTTTTTAATTATTAAAATATTGTTTGATAATATTGCCATATTCTTTGCAGGCTTTATTACTCTACTGGTAATATTATTTAAATAGAACATACAAAAATATAAAGGTAAAAGGTTGTGTTGAAATACCTAAAAAGACTTACATTTGATAAAATCAAGTGTAGTGCAGGTGGTGAAAGAAAAAAAAACTCTAATCCGTGTACACAACCATAAATACCCACAAATATTAATTGTGTTAAAAGTTAGACAAATAGATGGCATTAAATTACAAACATTTATTCCGTTTTGAATGCTGCTGGAGAGATTCAAATTTACCCAACTGACGACCGGAATATAAATGGTCAATGAACCGATTGTTGGGATTTATCGTACAAGGCACGAGACGGCGAATCTCTGAGACTTGAACCGCGTAAGTGGAGAGATTGTCTCGACTCAATAATCTCATCTGTGAACACGGACCATAAAAATAAGGATATATTTAGTATCACAGGACATGGGGCTTATAAAATAAAATAAAAATACTAAAAATTTGTTTTAATAAAACGCCATACGGATTGTTTTGATTTCATTTTTATTAATAAATCATACAAACTTTGGAAAAATTAAAACATTTATAAAATATCGCGTGAATCCGTTTATAACATTAACCGACTGATTTTGAGCCTAAATAACAAGTTGTTAAACATACTTTTTCTGTCAGACTTACTTGCTCCATTAATCATTTGGATAGCAGTGTTACAGTAGTCAACTTCGAATAAAATTATAAAAAAATGCTTACATAACATTCATTTATAATAATATAATAAATAGTAACTTATATTAGCAGTACTTTTTTTTTATTTATTATAAATTTGCGAACGCGTACGTATTTTATTGGGTTGTTCCGAAAATAATGGCTGAATTTAATATTATAAAATATGTTATTAAGTTCATTGCTAAAAAATTTGCATTACTTTGATGGCAGCAAGGGTGAAGGAACCACTTTTGAACGGATTGTGCGACGTTGGTGCAAAATGTTTACGAACAGCGACTTGGTTAGTGGATGTTGAAAACGACCAAAATAAAGCTTCATTGAAAGATAGCCAGCACTAATTAACCAAATACGATCCATCTTGCTTCACAATTTTCACCTTTTCAAGCACCTCGATAACTATTTACGGCAAAAAAAAAACACTAACAGAAGAGCAAAAAATGATATTAAATAATTTTTGGATTTTAATCAGCTTTAAGTTTATTTTACAAGCGTAAATAATGACTCTTGTTTAGATTAATAAAGTTTTTTTCTAATGTTGTGTTAACTGAATTTGAACATTAAAATCGGCATTTATTTTCGGAACAACCCAATACATTTATTTATTTATTTTTGGAACACTTATGGATTAATAACATTAAAACATATAATGTAGTAATTAATAAAAGCATGCGCAATTCTCTTTGGTTCTTCATAAAAATGAATGATTATAAGCCAAACATCAAGCTTAGTTTTAACACAGAATATAAATTAAGTACATCTGTCGGTCTTAAGAATAGTCACCCGAGCATAACTACTTGACCATTTAAATAATATTCTTCGCAAGATAATTCCAAGTTTTTTTTTGTTTCTTTTGAGTGAAAACATAGTTAATTTTATAAATACAATATATAAAGTATAAGTTTACAAGTTCTTAATCGATCTAAAAACACGATCGAATAAATCATAAGGCCTTAACGAAGTTATCAATTCAAATACGCTATAATATTAATTTATTAATACATCGTATAATAAAAGATTATCGCTAGCAGCATAATATATTATATTCATTACATCACATCATATCACACTGTATTTTGTATTGTAACAGTGCGTAGGTAGGTACTGTTGTGTATTTATATTATTTACCCTTAAAATAATAGTAGGCCTAAATATGGTTAAGTTAGGTTATCTTGTAATTTGTAACGAAATTATTTGTAATTTACAGAGATCTCCGGGGAGTCGGTATCGCTACTCTCGGTCCGATCAGTTGTCAGATATTAGTTAACAAAGGTTACCTCGATGTTACGCATAAATATAAAAAATTATACCAAATTCTAGTATGAAAAGCTTTCTCGGGACAACCTACAGTCCTGGGTGGTGGCGCTCGACAGCGCAAGCTGCCTGCTCCCCGCGCGGTGGAACGTACAACACCTAATAATGGATACATTGGTCGGCTATTACAGTGAAATGAAAAGTCAGCCATTTCAGCGAAAACAACTCGAAGGGCAATAGCTTGAAATACCTGGATTCTCGGCTTCACTGTAAGGCGCTAGCGGGCATTCTCTGACTCGCCGGCACAGCTTACTCGTTGACACAGTACCCCTGGCCCTGCAAGAACAGTCTGAAGGCCTCGGCCACCTTCCCCGGCTGCTCCTCCAGCACCATTCCGCAGTCCGACAGCTTCATCCACGTGGAGCTGGTCGGGTCCAGCCTGCCGTTCAGCGTCACCGTGTCCTCCACCTGCGGGCTGAGCGAGCCCGTGACGTTCAGGACGGGGATCTTCAGCGTCGAGGCAGAGCACTTGCCGCCCGGCTCTTGGAGGTCCGCGCGCGAAATGTTCAGGTCCGTGCGACGGACGTACGCGTCTATGAACAGCGATAGGTTGGTGGGGTTGATACGCTCCGAGAAGTAGGACTTGTACACTTGGGCCAGGTCGTGGTTACGCTCCTCCGTGCCATTACCGAAATGGTACCACATCAGGTAGTCCAGCACGCCCTGCGTCATGCCCTTGGAGCGCAGGTAGCGCGCGTTCAGCTTCTGGTAGCCCCACTCTATCCAGCCGGCCTGCGTGGACACGCAGTTGACGATGCACAGGGCGTCCACCTTGTCCGGATGCAGCAAAGAGTAGCGCGACAGGATGTTGGCGCCCGACCCGACCCCGAACCCGATGAAAGACTTGATCCCGAAGTGGCCGATCACGAAGTTCAGCTGGGCGGCCAGCTCGTCCATAGTCGGGTACACGTAGTCCTCGGGCAGGGTGGCCGCGCCCTCCTCCTGCCCGGGGGCGTTCACGTGGTACACGCAGAAGTGGTCCAGCAGGCAGCGCATGTGATTGTAGTTGAAGAAGGCTTGGAAGCCGGAGACGTAGTTGAGCCCGAGGTCGTGGTAGGTGATGATGGCGTGCTTGTTCCTGGCCCCCTGGATGCCCACCAGCACCTGGCCCCGCTCCGTGTGCACGCGCTCCTCGGCGTGGCCGGCCCCCTCGGGCCTGTCGCCGGTCACCGCCCCGCCGATGGTCCTGGCCTCCGGAGACTGCAGCAGGACCGTCTTCAGTTCAACATCGTCCATCGACATCTCGCTGTGGAAAAATAAAATACGAATAAACAAAACGAAACTGTGTCAAACACGAACAAAAATTGCACGCTATCTTGTTCTAGAAACGTCTATTCGGTCCAAATAACAAAATAACTAGTTTTATATACTTGTTGAAAACTAAGATATGGGCTAAATGAAGTTTCATAAACAGACTTGACAGCTTCGTGAAGACAGTTGAGTTGACCGGGAACAATGAATATACTCACAGTGTTATCAGACGAGAGTGGGCGAAGTAGGGTGCAAGCGCCGGCCCGGATGTGGGGTTACACGAACAGAAATGATCCAACGGCGTCTTTTCTCATGACACTGTCGAAAGCCGTCAGACGAGCCGGTGTTATTTCCGGCAAAACTTTTCCAAATGTCAACGCCTAAACAATCGATACGACCATATTGGAGTACCGCTCAGAACGTCGATACGAGCGCAACCTTCGCAATATTCTATGAGATTTTTCCCAATCGTTAGGGGAGCTCCGCGCAGCCGCCGCCCGGCGCCGCCCCCGCCGCCCCGCGCCCCCCGCGCCGGCCCTGGCCAGTCGCGCTTGCGCCTCCGAACCCTTCGCACTCCTCGTCCTCTCCTCGACGGCCGCTCACCGAGTTTGACAAGAGGCAGGAACTGTCCCGTGCAGCTCTCGGAACCCTCCAATTCCCGGTGTGAAGTGACTATTGACAAGTGTTACGCGACCGGTTGGTGATGAATTGCGGCGGCATCGGCAGACCAGAATCGTCTTTGGACTAAATTTATGTAAGTCCCGCAGAATATCTTTCGCGTTCATAACAACCCTTAGCGTGACATTCCCATTATACCAAAACAAGGCGTTTTTTCACCTGCATATTTTAAACCGACCATTAAAAACTCGAATACAATCAGATTCATGATTCATGTTTATTAACAACATACTGCTTTTCATTTTGATACTTATAAAAACATTCTACTGCCTTTCTAAAGCATACATTTATTATTTATCATATATTTCATTTACCCGATAATTAATTTGATCATACGTTGTAAACTCCCCACACTGTGTATTAAACTGTATATAACCTATATTTAAATATAATAAATAAAAAATATATGTTTTAAAGTACATATATCGGACATGCATCATAAAAACATTTTATAAAAAGAAATAATGAACGCGCGGAGATATAAGTAAAGAAAAATTTGCAGTTATACTCTTCTTTCTTCATCACTACGGGGAGAAAGTGAGATGGCGAGATAGTAACATACCAACAATGAAAAAAAATATACGAAACCTAACTATTATATTAAATTGTTTCTTATCATCATAAGAAATATTAGTAAAATCACAATATTATTTTATTATCGTTTGAGTGAAGAGAAATGCACAGAACTACTTGAAGACATTTCTTCGTTGCTGCGGTACCCGGTATATCCGCACCAGCCAGACTCGATTCGGGAAACCGGGTCATCCGAGCAATAGAGACGAGACGGCGCTGAAAGCTTTCTTCCTCAGATCCTCGGCCAATCAATGAAAGCTTCGCGTGTGCCTCTGCCCTTCGTGCGTTCGTCCTGGCCATTGAATAACGAAACTTTAAACGAACGAACGGAACAGGATCAAGATGAATCAAGTGCGCCGTATCCATTATTAAATGTGGGTTGTTTAGATTGAACGTCTTAATTCGGCTACAAAAATGTATAATTAATGAGAAAGAGAAGATTAAGAATATGTAGCACACTGTGCGCTAGATGGATCAAATTCATTGAAATATTAGGAAATATAATTACAAGACTTAACCATTTGATAATTTTAACAAATAAATGATATTTTAAAAATTCTATAGAAAGATAATTCATTTTGTTTGACGCGATAGCCCCACTCTTTACGAGACGAAATTGACAGCAGATTTTGTTTGTTTTATGCTGCCATGCGACACGGACAGCTAAATAGATATTTATTTTACATCGCTGTGCGACGAGAAATTATATAACACGTAGGATAACAACAAAAGCTCAATATATCATTTCACTATTTTTTAGTGATCAATTTTTACTAACCTTCTTACCATGACTTAGGCATAGCGGATAGTAAGCCACAATTTCCATCCAGGCGAATAACTCTATAATATAATATTTTAATGCGCACCTGTGAATTGTTCAAGCTTCTAACGGGGTGACCATCCCCATTACATTATTTCGTTCCAAAGCTCTCGATAAAATGACGATTCTGCAATCAGCTATGCATTCAGCCTTACATTGTTCATTCTTCTATCGTTACACAACTAGCAATGCATCTCGCACTACAGCAATATACAGTCGGCAACTAGCAATATATAATAGTATCGCTATTTATCTTATATGTGCACATGCGGGCAACACGATATTGCGTATTGAAAATATCACTTCGTTCTGAAAATATACATTTTTACCGAAATGACGTCCGCACATCGCTTTGCAATATTTATTGTTTTTTTTTGCTTACTGTACGCTTTTCAGTCATCATAAATGACAGAGTACTTCATTGTTGTCCGAGTCAATGATTTGCATTTGCGATTATATCAATAGTAAGAAAAATCAATAGCATAACAATACTATTTAGAGTTGGATATTGTTGCGTGTTATTTATCGGTAGTTGTATGCTACCAACACCTTAATTACTGAGCATTAATTAGAACAGGTTGCTGCAGGCTTAATGTTCACAGGGCGCAAAATTATATGACGTTATTCGTTTATAGAAAGCTATTTCGCCCTTGCCAATTGCAATTTCTCACAATACGGTTGAGGTAAACTAGGAAAATGAAAAAGCGACTTGAAGCATTTGAGATGAGAAAAACGTCCCAAGTCAGCTCAATGGATGGGATAAATAAAGAAAAAGTAGTCAAAATAATAATCAAACGAATATCAGATATCTCATAGAGACAAAGCTATTTTTTATTATATTTAATGGAAAATATATGGAAGCATGGGGTAATTACAGGGCAATTCGGCTGGCTTAATTGATCATTTTAATGTTATAACGTTCACCAATTCTCACCCCTCAATCTCCACATTTATCAATTTTTTAAAGTTGTATATATGCTAGTATGCGGACTCGCTTCGAGTACGACTACATCATCGCCATCTATGGACCAAATTTATCATTTAAGTCAGCCGAAAACAGGTCGTAAGCACTGTGATTACTCCAAACTTTCATATATTTTTCCATTAAATATAATAAAAAATAGCTTTGTCTCTATAAAATATTTGATATTTCTTTAATGGACATATTCAAATATTGCTAAAATAATAATCATCCGAAAACTTCAATATCTCAGACGAGTAATGAAGTAACAGATCCTGCATCTGCATCTCATAATACAGGAGTGCTGAAAATCGAGGCCCTGTAAGAAGGAGAACATCATGGCTGAAGAACCTGACATAACGGTATTGCCAGTAGAGCTTTTTCGGGCCACAATAAATAAATAAAGTGACGATAATAATAATAAATAATAATAATAATAAAATAATAATAATAATAAAAGACGCAAGAAAAATAAACAACTAATAAAAATGCATTCATCATCCGATCATTTAATTACTTTCCTTAGCAAATGTCATTCGAGCCTAGATGATCCTCCGGGATATTTTTATAACACATCATTTTTAATATAAGGTACATCTACATGAAATAATTCTCCCCGTTTGTACGAGTCATAAGCGTGTTTCGAACAAAATAATTATATTATCGCCTGACAGTTTGTTACATAACACTGCGTCTATGGTTCGTTATCAAAATCATCGAGAAAGCTGTCAGATTTGGGCGGTTGAATAGCCGCGACCAGCGTTACTAAGATGTAGCCGTGTGCGATCCACTATGACCAGAGGGTAAATATTTAATATTATTCAATCACTGGTGCATAATTTACTAATAATTTGTTAATCTAATCGCACGGTAAATAATCTTTACAGGAAACGAGATGTTTCCCTTTGGTTTCTGCCTTCGGAGTTTGACCTTTGATTTCTACCTTTAGTATCGTCTTTGATTTAGTCGCCTCACTGGAGGCGACATTTTTCATTATGATGTAATCATCTTCAATAAATTCCGCTTACGAATCCGATCGTGTCGGCCTGGATGCTGAGGGTCAATCATGATGAGGAGCCAAGGAGATGGAAGGAGATCCATAAATTTTAACATCTGGTTGTCACCTGCATGAAGGACGTCGAACTCGCGCTCATCCCGACGAATGAGGATTTGTCAAGTGGATTGTATTTTATTTTATTTTTGTTATAATTTTGCTTTTCTAATTAGATTCTTTGTTATAATCAATAACATATTTTTATTTATCACCTCCAGGTGTTACATACAAATTTTTCTTTCATACATTTATTTTTATAGTATTATTAGAAAGTAGTAACATAACTAGAGAATTCCATTGACCTTATCGAGGGGAAGCAAAAAGCATATGGCACTACATGCCACATATGCTCCAGAGAGACCTGACAATATTTACGCCTTTATTCAAATGAGAATAACCTCAAAAAAGCGAAGCTCGTGACAAAGACCAAACAAAAAAAATAAAACGCCAATATCAATCCTGAGGTATTCTCTCGTGTAATTTGTTTTTTTCCACACAAAATTGTAACCCTTGCACGATCGTCTCGACGGAGGTCGGGGGAAGATATGGAGAGGGTTTCAAACGGGTCGGAAAATGCCCAGAAACCGCGGACGGGGGTTAAATCATCCACCCGAATGTAGAACAACCCGCCTCTTGAGAGCGGTGTATAAGCACTACCTTGTCTTATATATATGATGTAATGAGAATGTGTGGGAATATTTCCGAAAATGATTGCGGTCTGCGATATCCTTGTATATATTCCAACAGGACCTCCATATTAAACCACTTTAAAGGCGATATTCCAAGTTAGGTAGAATCCTTTAAAACTGTCACCGATAATACGTGCAAAGAAGACATTATGGCAGATACGGACGTGATATTGTCTGGATAAACCAGATCCAGGCAACAGAAGTGGATTCCTATGAGGAATGGTTGGTAAATCATGGACTTAGGACACGTTCTGAGAGTGGATTAAACCTGAGCTCTAGAATAGATTCAATAATGATAGAAACATGAATCAGACGTTTATAAAAAGAGTGATAAAACTCAAAATCACAAACTGCAAGTTAATAACTAATATCTCTAAATCACAATCACAAACTGAATCTAAAAATATTGTCAACTGTACTATTATTTGCAATATTTTGATTTGGTTTTTATTCACTTATTTATGACGACAAGCTGTTTATGCTATTTTTTTTCGTTTATTTTATACCAATCACACAGATAGTCAAAAGTCATCTGTTCACTACCTCCAACCCCAACATGGAAGAAATAGGGGTTGAGAAAATAAATACTAACAATAATAATTAATTGGTTAATTATATATATACATATAATTTTTAAGCGTACTAAGATTGCTGAGAGTTTTAACAGCGAAATAAATACTTCTATCGTAACTCAGACCGCTACAGATAATTTTTAACTGTATTATACACACATATATTATCAACGTATTATTTTTTAGGCAGATGGAAAACATATTTTTATTTATTATCTTTGTTTTATGATGGAAAACAGATAAAAGTTATTTTCATTGGCGGTGCGGATTGGAAACAACTTATAAATATATTATTTTCTTATGTACGTTCGTTCGTCCATCAGTGTCGCATAGCAACATAAAACTAACGTATATTGACAGCTGTCCATGTTGCATGGCAACACAAAAAATGCACGAAATCTGCTGTCAATTCTATTACGCAAAAGAAATTATTTTGCAATTGTATATTAATAAATCATGGTTACAAAATGTATCAATTTGTAAGTAATGCAAAATAAACAAAACACGGACAGTAATTCGGAGCAAAATCAAAATTAATCTAATAATAAAAACATTTAATACAAAATTAAACTTATATTTAATTTGCGAAAATCTTGAGCAATCCATTTTAGGGTCCGTACTGACACCTACTATAATAATTATAATAGAAAACATTTCATCTTTAATGAAATTACAGTTTATTTTGCAATTTTTCTGTAGGTACTAGCTCCGTGATAATTTAAACAAATTTAGATAAATCACTTAGAAAAAAATCTATCAATTGGAAAAATAGTTATCACCTGTTATTATTATTATTATTATCATTCTATTGCCTCTTGAAAATTATAACCGATTAAGCTCAAAGATTTTTTTTAAAAAAAATTAATTAAAGATATGGCAACTTAGCAAACGTAGGTGAAATTTGGCGACTTCTGTGTAGGTCATCATAGCTTAATAGGTTAATCTATCTCTATCTCCAACAGAATGTTCAGAGTTCGAGTAAAGATACATTTTTTTCGCTAAATAAAATTTGGCTACGAGCAATTGCGTGATCCTCCCCATCCAATAGTGCCGCACTGTATAGTTTACCTAATTAAGGCCGATTAAATTAGTTTCAGGCTCCCTACGGGCATTTACTATTTAGTTTCCAACCTTTGTTTACCGATTCCATTATTTATTTGATGTATTACTTCACTAACTTAATTATACTTCAAATATTTTATATATTTATTTACAATGTAAGGCGATACCTTTCTATAACATACTGAAAACTAAGAACACTGAAATATTATGAAAATTCACTTCCAACTACCAGCCGCAAGAATCAGTTAGATTTTTTATGTGTATAAGTGTGTATTTTAATTTTTTCTATAGTTCCAATATAATCAGAGTTACGAATTTTGAAGTTTTTGAACAGTCGCCATTTTCGAAAATGTTTAAATGTAACATTTCCTGGTTACGATCGATAAAGTGCATTGAAATTATGATAATACTGCATCATAAGATCTACTGCAATAGATAGTAGAAATAGTTCTTAAATCTACCCCATGTGTATAAATTTAATAGTTTTGGAAGATATCTTCATAAACAATTTAAAATGCATTAACAATATCAAAAACAGTAGGCATATACGAATACATTCATACGTTGACGGACGTCAAAAAATTTCTGTCAAGAATTTAATTTTTAAAATGTCATGTTGGGCTTTAGACGAGTGACACAAATAACAAAACAAATCAAGACAAATAAAAAAAATATTTTCGTTTCTATTATAATTTAGTGATCTTAAAGACAATATCAATTTATTAAACATAAATACTTGAACACTTGCGTCAGCGATTTGTCATTCGCAGGCGTTTAGCTAATTTCGATATGGCACGTGAAAGTGTGCATATAAATTTCATCGCTTTATAAAATACATCATATTTACTTCGCTAATCTCATAATTTTTAATGTGGAATCCGACCGACAGGAGGAAATCAATTTTTTTTAAGTTACCGTAATAGATCAATATGTTTGTTGTATAGTAAAAAGATATGAAAAATAACTTCATTATACATACTGATGTAGAAAATGAGTACCGTTAGGCGAGCGATGTAATGGGGGGCAATAACAGCAGCCGTCATTCCTCCATCACGCATCTTGGTCAGGACCTGGACTACGTTTTATTTCCACATAAAATCCAACATTTTCTTTTAATGATCCAACAGCTCTTTACTTGTTGGACAGGATTATCGGGATAATTACGGATTAGTCGGATTTAAGATTGTACTTAAATGTCCGCCTTAGAAAAAACTCATTACACAAGGTTAATTAAAAAATCGAATGAGTACAATTAGAACTGCCATACTTATGTATGAAATTCACTGGGAACAAATGAAATCATATTACATTTATTTTTAACATTTTAAAATTAAATTGATAAGAAAACGGTTGCTTAGCGTTGTACCTTCTTTGTGTAGGTACTTGCAGGGGCGTGCAGTGCATACAAACAAAAAAGCTGTGCGTTACTAAAAATTCTGGGAAACAAATATAAATTAAATAATTAGATTAACATAAACGAAAACATTATTTTATAATTAGCGCTATCTGTGTATCAGTAGAGACTTTAATTTCTTAGTTCTAAAAACTACCACGACAACTCACCGGCGTACCCATGGCGTTCTTTTGTATTCGCCGCATCGAGCTATTTACATTACTCTATTCTGTCTTTAAGCTAGTGAATTACTCAAGTCATATAAATGACTATTTACTAAATTGAAAATTCCTTTCGGTTGATTCGTTTTTTATGGAGTAGTTATCAATGTTGTTTTTTAACAGAATAACATTAGAAAGGGTTACAACTGCGTGCAAATCATTGAAGTGTCTACTTCCTCATTTACTAATTCGCGAATTTTACTATCTTACTGTTTTTAACGTGTTGATTTCACGATTGTTTTTTAAATGTGGTGCATGGATTGGTTTTTGATTTGGGAAAAACAAAAAGCAAGTGATAGAACTATTTCCAACGTTAACCTTTAATAAAAATATTTATATCCTTTAGTTATTACGTGAAAGATTTTCAAACAATAAATGAATCATGTTCAGTGATAGAAAGTATTCTTAAAAAAGGCCATACATTTTTTATATGGGTAAGAAGGTATTATTTTACGTTAAAACTTAAACTTTAAAAACACTATTAATAGTACACTAAAATTATAAATAAATACATGGTTGGGTCCGTATAAACGACGGATTTATTTTGTCTAAATACGTTGCTTAAACGAAAGTACATATATTATATATGATTTTATAATATCAACAGCATAACCTAAATCTATACCTACTGCACGCCACCGAGTACTTGGTATATATTATATTTATAATTCAAATTTTAGGTAGGTATAATATAATTGAATTTTCAATATTTGTGACTGTTATCAACAAAAAGTATCAAAACGTAAGTTTAGTTCACTAAACGTATAGATAGAATATATGTTTTACTATCGAAATCTATCTAATACTGTTCACACGAATTCAAAGCAAAAATATACTGCCACCTTGTTTTTTTTTTGCGAAGTTATTAAATATCTCAACAGGTTTAGCTTAAAAAAAAAAGTAATTTTGGGTTCAGTTAGTTCTGTATTGTAGTTAGCTTCAATTAAAGGTATAACATTTACAACTTTACGACAGACCGTGCTCGAAAGAGTTGGGAGGCAATCATATGACCGAAGCCGTTGGCGAAAGACCTGATTTAGGTTTGATATTGGAACGTGGCCCGATAGAAGCTTCAATGTGGAAAAGTAGAAGAGCTACCTGGGATTGGAATGCTAAAACAATTCAAAATCATCAGTTCAGTGAGCAGAGCGACATTTAGTCATTCAGGTTAAGGTATCCGAGAATTACCATTTTTTTATTCGACGGACTATCTTCTATTTTGAAGGGAAAATTAAAGAGAAAGTACATCCTCAACATCCAGCAGATAATAGAAAAAAAAATAAGAGAATTTCAAGTACTATTGTTATAATGTTTCATTGACTATTAAAAGGCATTTGACTGTGTCAAATGGGGATATCTTCGGAATGAGAATTCCTTCACAACTGATATCATAATACCACGACCGTAAGGGTTAATAAATTCTCATCGCAACCCTTCAAAGTGTACAAAGATGCTATCTCTTCAATATATAATAAGGGCGCTGGACGGATGGGAAGGCGGTGTTTCAATAGGCAACAAAAAATTCTCCGATCTTCGATTTGCAGATGAAACATTTATGAAATGGCAGAACTTATCCAAAAGATTGAGGAAGAGAGCGCGGCCCTGAGTTTGAAATAAATAGACCGGAGTCTCCATTTATTACTGTGCACATCCATGCCTCTCTAGGCCACTTGAAACTTGTGAATGAGACATGTTGTAAGTGTCCAGGTCTCGCCATCGATTAAAAAATCTTTGTTTGCTCATTGTGGAACTTTAGCTTTAAATATATGTTTCAGTGTCCCGAATGCTATCCATCCTAGCTGTCTACGCCTATCGATATCAAAATCACTTAATTATAATTTAGCTAGATGCGCACCAGCACAAAGTGCTCGAAATACCACAGGTAAATTAATGCTGATCAAAATTGGACGGGCACGAGTGTCACCTTGACAAATGTCGAGGTGAATACCAAAATTGATATTTAATCATATTCTGTGGCAACTCGCCACCTAAGAGCCGACAATACAATTTGTTGAAAAGAAAATCTTATCTCTCTTCATAATAAGGTTTCATTTTGATATCATTTTGTATGATGAACTTCTTTACCGAGAACCATAGCGCGGGGTGAAACGCGAAAACGAAAATAATATTACGTCAAATTGTACCACCAGGGGGATGAAGTTCTATGACGCCCCTCCACTGGGTGCCGGGGATACGGGGCATCTTCACATTTGCACACTTTATCATTCATACCGTCATGTCAAAATCTACGAAGGGATAAGCAGCGACACTAAAATGTTCATCTTGGCGTAATTATTAAACCGTTTCCTCTTCAGTTACGAGTATACCACTCCATTATCATGATTATAGACTGAATCTCAAAACAATAATTTTCATTTACTGCCGGACTTACTACACATAGAATCAGCTACATTTTATATGTGTGTTTTATACATTTTTTCTAGGATCGAATTACGGTTCGATATTGAACAGCTACATTTTGAAACAATATGACGAATCTGGCTGGGTAACGAACATAGCCGAGATATTCATATAGTCAGTTTTTCAGAAATGTTTGAATATGGGTGAGTCGAGAGATGTGTGTCATCCTTTGTCGAAACGAACTTGAAATATTTTGTCAGAAAAGTTTAATTAAAATTTGATGAGAACTACAAGAGAGTTAAAAGAGTACAAAATCCATATGTAGGTCCATAGGTAGGGTCGTTTTGGAGTCTGCTGATCATGATCGAAAAAAGATCATCGAAATTTTCCAGACGTCGCGTCATGGGACCGTCTGCAATATGTAGTATTTTAATCTAAATCTACCTTATTAGGTAGATACACGTGTGAGACTTTCCCCTCGAGATACGTAGAAAATAGCAGTACATCAGTTGGTTTATGGACATTCAGAAGAAAATTGACAACTGATTTATAATTATTACCCATTACGTTTCGCATTGTTGCCAAATGTCTCGACGTCAAAATTATAGATAAAAGAAGAAGATTAATCTAAATAAAATCTTTAACATAGCCCCTTTAAAAAAGGTATTATATACACATCTCAGACACACGTATCATACCACTCCTGCATAGAATATGTTTTTTCTACAAAATATCTATTTCTAATACTTATTCACAGACAATGGTTCTAACAATATTGTAGCCGTTTCAAAAATCCTATCGCCCACTGAAATAAGAATCAAAAGTAAAAATCTTTAAACAATTAAATTAATATTTAAAATTACTATTTAATTTAAGCAAATGATCAGTGTTAGTGATTAAATAAACCGTTATTGTGATTGTGAGATTTGTGTTCGATTGTAACTGATTATTCGAAATTCAGTAAGAAATCACTGGTACACTAGAAACTATACCGCATTCCGTTAAATCACAGTTACAATCATCGTTACAATCAAACACCAATCACACAATTACACTAAAAATCACATTTTATGTCATCACTAACGGCTGTTATTAATAATATTAATTCATGTGTAATATAATATAAGTAACCTGCTGATAACTAATTTTACAGTTGCTGGGATCTTTTAAATATCGTATGAAGGTACAAAATGATGTAAATAAAAATATTATTTAAAAAAGAGATATGTACCTATGATCAAAGTCCTTAGATAAAGAGCTCTAATAAGAAGCAAACGAATCCAAAAGTGAGTTCCGAATTGATCCTCGCTTCCAGAAATGCACGGATGAACATCACTTTAAAAAAGTACTCGCAATTTATCGGAAAATGCTGGTGTCGCGTGACTTGCTTGGAATATCGTAAGGATAAAGTACAAAAACATGCTGAAGGATTTTCTGAAAGCACGGGCAACGGACTCTGTCATTTGAACGCAAAGAATTGATGGAAGCAACGTTCTTTAGTTAGAGCGGAATTTTATTTCCATGTATTGGAATCTCGCTGAACAGAAGAATACAATTTTGTGAAATTTGTTATGACGTCACAAACTACGATTGATAAATCGGTTGCACAAAATATACACTACGTCTTCCACTCGGATGTTATGGTGTGAATTTCTAGAACCTGTCAAGTTCAACCAAATTAGCATAAATGTTTAATTTCACACGATCAATACAATTTTGAGATACCAAAAATATATTATTATAGAGTCCAAGATATGTCTTTTGAATATAACCTAAAATAATAATATCAAAGCGTATTGATTTATACAACGGTTGATTTCAAACACAAATATCGCAATACGTCGACTTCTAACGTAATATATTACAAGATACATAAGTATATAATAGATTTAAATCGTAAACGTTAAAAAATATGACTCACTACAATAATATTCGCTCTATTTACTCCTTGAATCCCGCGCAACCAACTGTCAAACTGAAATCGAAATAACCGAAAACGCACGATCTATGATGCATGGCCAAGTCGGTAACTGCAGATTTCTGCAGTGACCACCAAGAGCGTTGTACAACAGCTGTCCAACGCGGCATATTCGATTTTACTTGATTTCGGATTCACACGCTATATTAAATTTGAGGACACTATCTTAGGTTTTTACAATCACTTATAACAGAGCATGATGTGTAACATAATACAATTTTTTTTCCAGCATGGTTCAACATAAACGTAAACCAAACGCCTTATTATCTTCGAATACATAATATATTGAAGCCTCTTCGGAATTGTGGATAGAAAAAATCATATTTAAATTATATAATTGATGTGGAATACTTTTACTAATTATTAATTTTAAACGTAATAGTCTTTCATAACAAAATCGCTTCTAGCATATTCCAACCTCATTTTGAGTTTTGTCTTTTTATGAATGTACACTACATAGATTAAACCCGTTAGTGGTGATGGGAAATTATTTTTTTTATACCGTTAAATTATATTTTAAAACCAATACCAAAATAATGTTTGATTTGGTTACGTCATAAATAGTGTTTCTTGGTGGTTCGTGTACAATTGTAAAACACGAAATATTGGATATAAAAATATCAAAATTGTAATATTCGACATTTACACGAAATTGCATGAAAAATTAGCGAGACCACCGAAAATCCAACTGACTGATATTGTCAATTTTTTTTCGGTAAATAAATACACACAAGTTATCAAATCGCGTCGATCCAAAAGAAATGACTCGGTAATAAATAAGAACTACTACTTAAGCAGGCACGATTTACGTCATGTCGTGTGTAATAACCTCTCATATGACAGAAGCGAGAGTTTCTAACCGTATTTTGTTGGATGTTAGACTTATGCTATTACATTGCGGGCGGCTACATTGCCAACAATCACCCTACAACCCTTAATGTTAGGATTTATTGATAACTACAGTACCTATATGAATGTTAGTGAAAAACATATTTATAAATAAAATAAATAATTCTTTAACTTATTGGCTTACGCCAGGTGTACTCGATACACGTTTGCAGTTTTAAAGAGAAAATTTATTGTCAGAATTTAGATACGAAAAGTGTATTTGGATTAAAATTGTTGTTCCAAGGGCATGACATGTTTTAATTTTAAAAAATTGTGATTTTATTAAGATCGGTAATCAATTTTATTAATATCTTTAACCCATGTCCCGAGCCGTAATTCACAGCCGCTACTGGTAACGACCAGGACTGGCCTGTTTTATGCTGATTAATATGCAGATCGCGGTCGATGAAGAACCCCCGATTCTACTGGGGTTTGACCTCTTTGGATCCGTGACCGAGGACGTGTCCATTTCCATCGAGAACGCCTCAATACCCTTTGGCCCTTTGGCAATTTTAAGGGTCTCCTGGTGGGAACTGTCTAACGTATTTTAGTTCACGAAATATTGTGAATTATAAATTCAATTTCACCCAACCCACCGTGTGCCTGAAAAGCGGAGACTCGAACATATTCGAATCATACTTTCCGGTCACATTCATATTACTGAAAGTATGTCACTATTTGCAATATGTATATGTTACAGTGAATGTGTATTATCAGTGAAATTATATTTTCACTAATATAAATATAATTTCACTAACTCAACCACTAAAAATTTATCAAACAATTGATTTACAATTTTACTGCTCAATATGAGTGAAACTGTATTTGTTCACAAACAGATGATCTGGTATCATAACTTATGTTATTATTATATTTATTATTATTTAGGTTACGTTAGTGTTAGTTTGTAAAATTTTACTGTCTATATAATGTAAAATAAGCACTATTTTGATAACTAGACAGCAAAATGACTCGGATTGAATTCTTTTTTACATTTTAATCGACGTATTTTAAACGAAAACTAATAAAGGGTCTTTCAATAGGGACGCTCAAAATTTGTTAGGTTATAGCAGCAATATTGTTAAAGTGATATCTTTCAAATTTTTTGTCAATTATTTAGTAGTGTACAGCAAATCACCATGGAAGTTTATAGCGTTGAACAACGTGTGCAAATCATCAAATTGTATTGTCAAAGTCACTGCTCCGTTCGAGAAACGTTCCGCGATTTCCGTGATTTTTATCCTCTCTACAACCGTCCTGCCGAGTCGACTATTAGATGTTTGGTGGCCAAATTCGAATCAACCGGTTCGGTAAATAATCGGCCAACACCAATACGTTACTGCTGAAAACATCGTTGCTGTGCGTGATAAAGTACGGGAAAACTCAAGGCAGTCAATTTTTCGTCGTTCACAAGAACTTGACCTTTCTGTGACTTCAACTTGTGAATTTTGCGTCGGGACTTGGGTCTGCACCCATATAAAATTTAACTAATTTAAGAATTTAAGGTAAAGGACCATAGACAATGCCGTGTATTCGCTGATTGGGCTCTGGAACAGTTGGAAGTTGACCCAAATTTCGCCAAAAAAATCATCTTTAGCGACGAGGCCCATTTTTAGATGAATGGATATGTGAACAAGCAAAATTTTCCAATTTGGGGCAATACCAATCCATACAAGATACACCAGCACCAAATGCATCCCGAGAAAATCACTGTTTGGTGCGAATTTTGGTCTGGCGGAATCATCGGTCCGTACTTCTTCCAAAACGAAACTGGCATTGCCATAACCATCAACGGCGAGCGCTACAGATCGATGATATGCAACTTTTTGAGGCCTAAACTGGATGATATGAATACCGATAACATGTGGTTCCAACAGGATGACGCTACATGCCACAGAGCACATGCCACGATGGACATTCTGCACGAGCGATTTGAGGGCATGGTTCTCGCGGGGCGGGGAAGTGAACTGGCTACCGAGATCGTGCGATTTAACGCCTTTAGACTTCTTCCTTTGGGACTACTTAAATCGCAAGTCTTTTCGAATAAACTGTAAATAATTGACGCCCTCAAAATTAACATTATAAACGCCATCCAGCAAATTCAGCCAGATTTATGCGACAAAGTCAATGAAAATTGGACCTTCCGAATACGTGCCACCAAGCAAAGCCGTGGCGAATATTTGAACGACGTTATATTTCACACTTAAAGCCATAAAATATACTTTCAAATGAAAAAAAAATTGAGTGGATATCTCATGCAAAACTTATTTTATTTACATTTTAAAATCGAGCATCCTTATTGAAAGATCCTGTACATGCAAATGGACGTTTCACAACTGTCAAATAGACAGTTCAGAACAACCTTTAATTTCATTAACAGCTGTCAGATAAATTATATTTTTGCTAATATAAATATATATATATATATATATATATTTATGAAAATGTATTAGGATACAATTTCACTAAAACTCCAGTGTAAATATAACTTCACTGGTAATACTCATTCACTGTAAGTTGTACACAAATAAAAACAATACTTATTTAACGGGGTATAGCCTCCACTCTTAACAAGCTGAACACGCCCAGCAAGTGCCGGTGCGCAAATCGAAACTCCGTACCGACAGCATGTAGCAATACTAACGCGACCAGCAAAGATAAGAAGTCACAAGCCACCTTCCCGTCAACGGCTCCAAGAATCGCATCCGACAAAAATTTGGGCAGAAACTTTAACGTCTGCTTTTGTACAGTTTGACTACAATTAACTAAGCGAAAATAGTAAGTGGTTTTTTTCTCTTTCTCGGCTGTAGCCTGCCACACAATATACAATACACTCCGCGACATCAAATGGATACGATAGTGGTGGATGAAATATTGGGACATCTATATACCTACATCGATACTCATTCATCCGTTAACCCACACGCATTTATTCAACAATTAATAATTGCACAACCAACATTTCTCTCCATAGTGTCTACACGCATACCTCTACCTTACAAAATATGTGATACATAGTATAGTATACAGAGTGTGTGAAAAATTATCACGTGATGAATCTTTTAACATCATCATTTGTCGCAATGAACCATCCAGATAGAAAAGATTAGATCGATAAGACAAGACGTGTCTATATAATAGAGTCTCTCTAAAATGCTAACATCTCGTGTCATATTGCACAGTTGGACATTTATTGTATAAAAAAATATCGACGCGTCTGCGAGAACCAGTCGTTGCGCAGTGCGTTGAGACGCGCGCCAGGTTCATGCATAAATCAGAATTAGATCCGGAGGCGACGGGAACCGGGAAAAAATAATAATTTAAATTTAGCAAAGATATAAACCAATTTATTCTCCCTCTCTCACCGGGGTGGATTCGTGGCCCCCGCCATTAGATTATTTAAAATCAGACTTTAAAATAATTCGCATGTGTCCATCCCCTTAACTATAATTAGATAAATTATTTTTTTAATGTGTTTGATTGAGTTTCGTCTATGATAATAAATGGACGTGTAGTGCTATCGAATTATTTAAAATCTGGATATTTACTTTTTTCAATATGTATTTAAATGCAATGTATATATGTTTTTAATGTTAAACTCTTCAGTACTAAGCCTGCAACATGTGCCTTTCTTCGATGAAATTAGAAATATTACACTCATATCTCTTTTCTCTATACGCGAGTCTTACTCTCATAGAGAAGAAATAAATGTTAAAAGAAATTTATATGATACTGATTATTATAAAAATGCATTATTAAAATAAAAAAATCTCAGTCTATATTTTTATGCTTGTACTACACACACTAGTGATGGTTAACCGTTATGTGACTGTGATTATGACGATGATCGGTAATAAAAATTGATCGAAAAATTACGAATAATCAATTATCAATCACAGTTACAAACGAATACAATCACAGTTAAAATAACGATTTAATCAACACTAACACACACGTTAGTTTAGAGTTCTTCTTTTTATCGGGTGAAATTGAAACTAATCTAAATACAGCTTGGTAGAAGATGCGGCTAAACGTCTGTACAGTACAAAGTTTTGGAAGAATTAAAATAATCATATTATTACATCACAAAGTAATGGCCATGACAATATTAATAATGTGAGTGAATTGAAGTCTGTTTGTGAGTGTTAGAAAAACAATCATATACACTGAAGGATAGCAGACAGAATCGCTGAAGGAGCTAAACGCCATACCGAAAATTGCCTTCCAGAAATGTTTCGAAGATTGGAAAAGCGGAGGCACAAAAGTATTATGTTTAATGAAGACAAAATTAATATTGATGTAAAAATCTTTATTTTTAAATTCCGTTTTTTTTTATGAAATGTCGTACATAACAATATTGGTTAGATAGATAATAATAATATAATATAGAAGCAAGAGGGAGATGAAAATTGTGAACAAGAGAAAGAATAGTGACAAAAAAGCTGAGCGTCGCCGGGTAAATAAAGATATTTCATAAAAGTAATAGCAAAAGCTCTCCTTGAATGGTCACGTTTGCGAGTATTACCGCCGTCATCTCTAGTTATCGTCGTAGCGTCCAGATATGTAGAGCAGTCGGGTCGTCTTGTATAATTGAGCAGCCTCCCATTTGGTCCAATGTCCCCCCAGGCCCCCATCCAGCCGGTATGACGCACTCCTGACCGTAAAGTAACACGTAGCCTTAAAAAATCACGTATATAGACGTGAATCAAATGTAGGGGCGGTGAGAGGCTTCTGCGGCTCAGCTGGACGGGGTCAGCATTAAACTAGGAGATAAACTGCCGCTTTTAGATAAAATAAATATTCTCGAATGGTACCCAGGGAATGAAAATAGACCTACAGGACACCCAAAATGTTGTAGGGTAAACGAAATTATTGAAGTAGTGGCGTAGCATGTCAAAGATTGGCGGAGGACAAAGAGAATGGCAAAATCATAGGGGAGGGGGGGTTTTATCCAACCGTGACTGATAATGATACTTTTAAGGTATTTAAAATCAACTTTGTGGTTAAAATCTATTTTTACGACAATTCAAGTTAGGTACTAAAGTTATTTTTAAATAAAAAAAATATTTAATATATATATATTTTTTAATAGATTCTGTTATAGAAACAATATAACCTATCATGTTGATTAGTTGATGACATCCAAAAGAAGAAAATGATATTTTTCGAAACCGGTAGATATATTTAATTCATTAAGTGGTTAGTTAATAATCTAGCAAACTGATAAAGAATAAGTTAATAAAACCAAAAAAAAAACTTTTTTTTAAATATTATGTCAGTAATTTTAAATTAACGAAATAGTGGACATTTCAAACAGAAGAAGGAAGTAATTATAATTTTTATGTAAGAAAACTTTGAAACATGAATAGTTTACATTTTTCTGTCAATGATTCACATTACATTATCTATACATACAAAATTAAATGTCCTATCGATTCTCTATTCAATCTTACACCCGTTGACCGATCAAAAGTTTTGCGTAGTTATCTTGATCTGCCTCGTAGTGACCAGTTTCAAGCGACATCTTCAAGATATATACTTCTAACTGATCATAAATCTCGCCAGGGTTTTCTCAAGGTCCTCTTGGAAAGTTCTAGAGTTACAAATTGTGGGCAGCCCATTTCAGTATCCTTGATCCCACAACTGTCACTATTTTACAATACAATATAAAATGAGATCTGATCAGAGATCAGTCGGAAGCAATGGTACCTAATATCCATAGTTAAACCCAACAGAGAATCTGGAAAAGTAGCCTGGATAAGGTTGCATAACAGTATCCCGTATAAAAAATTCATTTCTAATTTAAAATGACAATATATTTCTGATAAACACGTTATTTGATTATATTATTAATATTGTAGTTCACTTCACAATAAAAACACAAAAAAATTGACAATAAATGTATATCTTATCTAAGTTTATGTACTCATTATCAATTATATAAACCAAACTACTTGCCTGAGCTCCTTAGTTTCAAGACACATACATATATTTATTTTTCATTATATACTAAACATTGGAATCATCTTGGAAATATTTCGTCATTTACACTCTACAAAGCTTCTAACAAAGGGATGTATTAAGGTCGAGCTTTATATCTCGGATAGCACTAATGCTATGATCCCCTGACTTTAGGTCATAGGGTTGAAATGTTGTGGTGACACTTGCCCTTATCGTGACCTTCACTCTATTATGGTCTAGATATTCTAGCACATCGAGAATGTGGGAGTGCGCGAGTGATGAGCTCGCTCAAAAGCCTCCCTTAAAATATTTACATATTTTTAGCCAACCAGAGCCAGGATTAAATGCCGACATTCACGAAGACTCATTTACAGAAATACAAAAATCTAAAAAAGAGAAAATTTTACGATTACACTTTCTAGTACAATTTCTTCTGGGCTCCTTGGACCTCATTAGGGCTGATGAAATATTTTTGTTACAAAAACAAATATCTTACAACATTTTATGATATCATTATCTATGGTAGCTTCTGAAATAGGGCCCAAAACGTAGGCTATGACAACATCGCAGAAAAAAAATTAATTAATTTAAATTTATTTTATTTTATTTAATTTTTTAAATCGTCAGCCGTGAAAGCCCACTGGTATATTCAATATTATATAATTAAAATAAAGTTTCTATTTGGTGAGACTCTCGTCTATTGATCAAGAGGTCCGGACTTCAGCAAGTTGATATACAATTGAGTCGCGCAGCGACAGAGTGATCAAATGGATACATGGATACAAAGAATTGAAAATACGACAAAACTTAATATTTTCATTTCATGTAATGCTTCTATATATGCCTGCACATTAAATTAAACCATTCATTTTGAGCATATTAATGTATGAAACTGAAAATATTAACAACTCAGTCGCTGTGCTACTCAATTTTTCATAGCACAAGTGCTTAGTTTAAACGATTACTAATGAGAATGGTCAGATGCTATGTGTTCTCTTTATACTAGGAGCACTTTAAATGTAGATCTATAGAAGAATGCTCAAAATAGATAGAGTTACAAACGAAGGTGTTATAGTTCGGATGAATAAAGAAAAATAAGTATTCAAAACAATCTAAATCCCAAAACTTGAATATCTCGGACATGTGATGAGACATCCGGAGAAGTACGAGATCTTGCACCTCATAATGCAGGGAAAAATTCCTGGAAATCGGGACCTCGGAAGAAGGAGAACATCATAGCTGAAGAACCTAAGGCAATGGTTTAGCCAGTCTACCGTAGAGATCTTCCAAGTAGTTTCTGGGAGCTTTCCCTTTTCGGTAAACAACGGTTCGGTTCGATTGAACGGATAGGGCACAAGAAAAAGAAGAAGAAGAAGAATGTTGGAATATCATATACGCATCTAGACCGGGCAGCATTTGGTATACTAAAAATGTACTTAAGCTATAATTCTACAATACATCACAACAAATGTGTTCAGCCAACGAATCTTCAAAGTGTTGGCTGGTCGAGACTTGGATACTTACAACAAGGTATTATCCACTAGTTGAAAGAAATCCACCATGCCATTGGAAGGACTGTACTCGGAGAGTGTCTACGGAATGAAATAAAAAATGAAGATATTCCCAGTATAATCAAAGTATAAGATGTAATTCCGAAATAACAAAGGTACTGGGTGGGGTACTGGGCAAATGGTACTTTAACTGGTGGCGGTAGAGACCGCGTACTAGAATCTAATGCGTAGGTCGTCCACCAGTTCGATAGATCCATTACATAAAAAGGATTGCAGACAACAGCTGGATGTAGATGACAGAAAATAGAAGTGGACACATGTGAACTGAAGAACAAAACTGAGTAGAATATTGGTATGGCATGTAATTTATGAACGCACCTGGACATATTTTACAAGGATTGTAATTATTATCAATGGCATAAAATCTAGCGTAATTTTTCAACTCTGGCAACAAAATGGAATGATAGAGTAAATAACATTGCATTTTTTTCGCTTATCTTAATGAAGGTCATATTTTCGACTAAAATTCTGGGAATGTTTTTAAAAGCGTAATGAGAGTAAGTTAATGAGTGAGATTTGTTTTCATTTTCATTATTTTTACCACACACGCGCTATATTGTATAATTCATATATAATAGTTTAGGAGAACACATTCTTATTGTGAAGTTGTAATTATTCAGAACAGACGGTCTGTGATATTTTAAATATGAATTAAATATATTAATTATAAAGATATACATATAAAATCAATTTTATCGAAAAATATTGTTCGAACCTGGATCTCTTTCCTAACCGGGGAAGGTGCTTTATCCAACTAAGCTACATTGATTTTATATGTATATCTTTATATTTAATATATTTAATTCATATTTAAAATATCACAGACCTATGTTCTGAATAATTACAACTTCACAATAAGAATGTGTTCTCCTAAATAATAAAGTTGTATCAATGTGTCCAAAATTTAATAAAAATGAATTGATAATTCTGGCGTCTGCTATCAGTTTACTCAAAGGTATTTGAGATTCTGTAAAAATAAGGTAGATGGCTCTGTCAAATGATGGAACGATTAAATGTATTAATATCAAAAAGGTAACATATAAGGTCGAAAATTGTCGCTAAAAATAATGTCGCTGTAGCTTAGTTGGATAAAGCACCTTCCCCGGTTAGGAAAAAGATCCAGGTTCGAACAATATTTTTCGATAAAATTGATTTTATATGAATATCTTTATAATTAATATATTTAATTCATATTTAATATATAATAATGTCTGTGTCTGTACCCTGTCTTCTTTGTACGTAAATATAAATAAACATTAAAATTTCAAATTCGTTTTTGAATTTTATAACTTTGTGTTATTATAACCTTTGTACCAGCTGTGAACTCAAATTTGTTTATGTATTTTTTTGTAAATATATAGATACGATACCGAATAATTTAATAGTAAGTATTTTACATTATAAAAAACCATCAAGTTTAGTATCTCTGATAATGGAGAACGCTGATAGTAATAAAAACAATATTTTGTATATATTTACATTGTACTGTAGGTGCATTTCATTTGATCCCTGCCCACCTCACTAGATCAGAACCCGTATCGAGGTGAGCAAAATCATTTCACCTGTCTTTTGACGGGTATACTACGTCAATCCTCATGTTTAAGCTACAAAAGTTTTGTTATTGTGTATTTAAAATCATTCGAACGTACTTTTTCAATTTTTAATCTTCCACTTCTGTCGATCTGCGTCCATAGTTGAATGTACGAGTAGACCAAACTTTTTTCTACAACTCCCTGATGTAATTGACCATTTTTTCTTAAAATATGTATATATATGTGTATTTATATTTTCGTAGAAAGCAATCACTCTGTGGTTTGACGTATTATATTAAGTAAAATAACAATGACTTTGTGTGAAGACACAAAATTTGTTATACATCAACCGGTTTTGCTTATCTCAAGCTTCATCAAGACGTATTTGAAACTAATCATAATCAAATACGTCCTGATGAAGCTTGAGATAAGCGAAGCCGATTGACGTATATTAAATTTCGTGGTTTCATACAAAGTGACTAGTGTTATTTTATTTAATATATATGTATTTGTTTAAAGCATGAATTTCAGACTAGTTACAGATGATTCTTGTGTAGAAAAATAATATAGTGAGGCTCATTATGTAGTCCTTTTAATAAAATGTACTTTTTTCAGTTTTTTCTCCAAATAATGTATTCTTATAATTTATGAAATATTTGTTTGTTTGATGTTATTTTATCGTTCTGTATAATCATGGCTCGTTACGTTTAACGTTTGTTCGCTTTGACATCTGTTACCTTCTCACAAACGCCATTAAAATATTTAATATTTGTCGAGTATAGAAAATAAATGTTGAAAATAATTTTAATATGTCTATTTCTTTTCATTTTTGATGTAAAACATCTTTGCCGGCATCTATATTCAACTATCGCACAAAAGCGTCACACATAAACGCTTTGTAGATATAATAATACACATCCACCGCTGGTTCTGCTCCCAGCCTCGCAGCTAACTGTATTAGGTTTTTGTCAAAGATGGAAGCGACCGGAGCACAATTGCAAAAAAATATGCAAAACAACCGTTAAAAGATTTTTCTATCTACTCGAAATTTTACACAATAACTTTACTCTCATCAGATTTCAACTAAACTTATCTAAAAATCAATCTTTTAAATATCTCGATTAAACTCGTTAGCCAGTCTGATCCTCCGTAATTCAAAATGGCGGATATTAAAAAAATAAAATAAACCTATAAATAATGGTCCTAGATTTTAAAAACTGGTAGAGTACCGTAAAACGGGAAATATATTTTCCTTCACATATATGTGAAGTCCATTCTGATTTGTCTTCAGTCTTCTTTTTTACACAAAACAAAACATATTTGTTTTGAGATGTAAAGATCATCAATCAAATCAAGAACATCGAAATGTTCTTTCATTAAATATTAGTAATAAAATAGAATTAGTATTTTTATTTTAATTTTCAAGCCTTCGCTCACTGAGAAAGCAGTCCTGCGAAGCGATTAATATATTTGAAGTTTATTCTGAAATTAGTTAACTTTACAACCTCGAGATTCTACAAATTTTCCGGGATTTTAATCAAACAAATCTTGAATTTACATACGTTTTCGTCAAAATGGATCCGAAGCTAATTCGCCGAAAATTAATTAAAATTTTAACGTATAAACTGCGTAACAATTTTTAATTTTAAAATATGCTGAGTGGTGTAAAAACGAATTAGTCTTCTTTGCCTAAATGTTAATAAAAAATACACTAAATATGAATTAAATATATTAATTATAAAGATATACATATAAAATCAATTTTATCGAAAAATATTATTGTTGCGCCACCGAGATGTGTCCAAAATTTAATAAAAATGAATCGATAATTCTGGCGTCTGCTATCAGTTTACTCAAAGGTATTTGAGATTCTGTAAAAATAAGGTAGATGGCTCTGTCAAATGATGGAACGATTAAATGTATTAATATCAAAAAAGGTAACATATAGGGTTGAAAATTGTCGCTAAAAATAATGTCGCTGTAGCTTAGTTGGATAAAGCACCTTCCCCGGTTAGGAAAGAGATCCAGGTTCGAATCCCGGTGGCGCAACAACAATATTTTTCGATAAAATTGATTTTATATGTATATCTTTATAATTAATATATTTAATTCATATTTTAAATGTAAATAAATTGTGTATGTACTTAAATTGAAATATTTTTTTCTTATTGATATACCTGTAATCTTCAATATTACCTCACTCTCTTTTTTATCAATTCAAACACACAGTTTTCCACAAATACCTCACACCGAGCTTTCAGTGGCCAAAATAAGATTGATTTATTTTTCGGCGTGTTGGTGCCATCTATCAACAGAATTGTGAAGTGATGTTGACGCGTGATGGAATTTGAAACGGAGGTATATTATCCGATCAGTAATTCTCACTGTGAGGCTTTTTCTTGTGGTTCAATGAAATTGTATAGCAGTCGTGCCCAGTAGTAACGAACAAATAAAAAAATGTATTAATATCAAAAACATTTAAAATATTTTCGATTAAATCACAAATCATCAAATTTCTCGTAATCTTAAATACCCATCTCTTAAACAAATATGCACTTTTTGGGCAACATCTATTACCTTGGTTCACTGGCCAATTTGTACGTTAGGTATCTAATTTCCCAGAGATATTCCAAGCATAGCCCTTTCCATTGCTCTTTGGGCTACTTTCAATTTGTGTATGACATTGACGGCTCCATAAGTAAGAGGGTTCACGCTTCGGCTCCATGAAGTAAAGTCAATTGATCAATAAATATTCAATAAATAAAAATGTCAAATTGGTTAATGCGAGTTTTACGTTTTTTTTTTCAAAATAGTTATCAAAAGTATCCATTTATATTATCAAAAAATTGAAAATTGGTATTAAAACAGAAATATTTTTAATTCGAATATTTTGTAGATATGTAATTTTTTAATATATAACTATAGTTTTTGAAAGATAAAACGTCAAACCATTATCTCAACGTTTTAACACGAAAATGATCAAAAAGTGTTTAATTAATATGCAGGAAGTTAAACTGGTTAATGAATTAAGGGAAAAGAATGTGATTTTCTTCCTTATTAGAAGTGTTCTACACTAAATATCTTGAATGTTCATATCTCGAGCGCCCCAGTCAGCTTTATTGGGCAACAGAACATTTAACTAAGTAGAAACTCATTTAGAACATTATGAAATGTGCTACAGAAGTAATTGCGGCGCGCTCCACGCTGGCCATGGCCTGACGCCTGACGCTCCTGGCAAGCTGGAAGCCTAATATTATCACGTCCCGGACTACCCCACTAAAGAGGGGGTTGGTTACGTAGATTTACGTTCCTGAAATGCTAATTTTTCTCGTTACTTTCAGGGTCCTCTCAGACCTCTCGTCTAGTTTGTCTCTAGCCACCTGTGTATTTTCGACAGTCTCCAGAAATTGTCAAGTCACGGTGTGACGGCAGACGCTTGTTGTGTACTAACCGAAAACACGAAAAAATATCATCCATACTAGTTCACACTATAAAGCTACATCAAGGAGACTCTCAAACATTTATTTGAGACGAATCCTTGAATTTATTGGGCGTCTTGCGAGAAGAGAAAATAGTTTGGAAAAGCTTGTTAAGATGGGTCACGTCGAAGAACGAAGAGGAAAAGGAACATCCCCCACCCGTTTGGTTGGTTCAAGTTGAAAAAGCAGCGGGCTTCTCTGGTGACAGCCCCCAAATCAAGATGCCCAGAAAAATGAAAGAGCATTAGGGTGTTTCTTATTTTTTGACATTCGAAAAATAACCGCGTCACTTTGCCATTACCTTCTATCATCGAAAAAAATAAACCTACATTTTTAATGAATTTTAGAGGTCACTATCGAATGTCGAAGTTCGCGGAAAAAAAGATTTTTTATTTCTTCTTTATCATATTTTAACTTTTATTTTTTGCCAAACCGCATGGCAGTTTTACGGCAAGCATTGCCCTTTACCTAGTTAAACATTATTTTATTTTTATAAATAAAATATAACAAGGAGAAAAAAATAAGGAGATATTAGATGAAATACTTAATAAAGAATAAATATATATACAGAAAAAAATATCAATCTTTCGAAAAGATAAATATTTTTTACAGGATGTAGTATTTTATGGGTGGATACCTGAATATAATATAGTACAACATGAAAATAAAAAAATTGACAAGAATATGTTCCCTCACTTTGCATTTTAATCCGGTCACTAGGGCTGCATCATTTTTTTTAATGTTTAATAGGTCTCCATCGGTTTTGTTGATTAATCTTGGCACAACACTTTCTCTCTTCTCTCGCCGTACAGTGTGCACAAGTTTCGCGATCATGTTTCAAGTATTATAACATTAAATTAATTAAATATATTAATTAGAAAGATATACATATAAACTCAATTTTATCGAAAAATATTGTTGTAGCGCGACCGGGATCCGAACCTGGATCTCTTTCCTAACCGGGGAAGGTGCATTATCCAACAAATTTGGACATAAAAAGCGTGCTATATCTCATTCCTAGATCTCCTGTTGGAGGGAGTGCACGTTTTTATTTATGTTGCCACGCGTCGCCATGGCGTCTTCTAGTAGTTCATTTTTAAAAGCAAGAAATAAAACAAGTGTGTGGCTAACAGGAAAAACACCAGAACACTTGATTCAAACCAAGTTGCCGTCGATAAATCAAGTGCTGAGTTTATTTTTTCACTTTAAAATCGTAGTTCGGCAAATTCTACTGCATGCGACGTCTTGACAGTGTGGGAACAGGCGGGCATTCCGACTAAATTAAATAAAGACGTCGTAAAGAATATAGAAAATAACTTTTGAGAACAGAATTTGAAAAAAAATAAGGAAAACAAAATAAACGATCTAAAGGACTACAATTCAAAGATTTTTTAAATATAATTCATGCCAATGCTTTGATGGTTTGCTTTGGTTAGCCAACAGGCTAATGGAAATAAAGCAAGAAGCAATCGTGGTAAACATTCTTGGTCCGTCAAATGGGCCAGGCATGAAAATGAAGAAGGTTTAGACTACAGCTACAGCTCCAAACGCCAAAGCCAAAGCTTGGATGCAAGTCACATAACTAAAAATATATTGAGGACTGATAATTTCCAAGACTGATATTTTTTAATATTATAGAAATTTCGTCAGCGTTTTTGAAAAAAGAAGCCTGTCTCTGGAAGGAAAACGAAGTCTACAAAGCTGCCAGGGACATAGTACGTTCTATGCGAGTTATAAACGATAATGAAGGGCGAATAGCGTTAATTGAAGAATATAACAAATTGATCAGCACAAACGAAGAACAAAAACAATACCTTATTTTAGTCGTAAAACAACACAGACAGAAGTACCCGGATACCAAAAAAAGTACATTACTAACATAGTTATACCTTATTTTACTCTTAATTGTTTAATATACCCAATATTGTTCCTTTTATTATAATAATTGTAGCTTTCTAAGTAAAATTCAGATATTCAAAAAATATATTTTTTAAATCATTTGCTGGTAGCGACCCCTAAACATAAGGTTATAAATAAGAAAAAAATAATTAAATGTTTTTTTAATCTAACTAACTAAAAGGAGACGCGTGAAACAATAAATAAAAAATTTGAGCCAAATAAGATACAGCTAACGAGCATAGTCAAGAGGGCGGGGAGTCCATAGACATCGCGATCCTCAATCACGAAGAATCGACGTGGATATATTTAATTAGTCCTATTTTCATAGTTTCACATTTTGTTTACTTTGAAACATTTTAAAAAAAAAAAAATGTCATTGCACTAGATTAAACCACCTCCATAGTCCGTCTTACCATGTCGGTATTGCGAAGTATCTTATACGAAAGAACCAAGCTGTGACAATATAAAACGCCACTTACTGTGGCAGTGAATTTATTAATACAAGTTACAATAGCCAATTATTAATGTTTTGCGGGCGGATTGGAATAACGCATCCAGTACGCACGCCCCTTTAGCGATTCTCAGAGATCATCGTAGGTTGATTGGAGATGGTGCGATAAAGCTGTTGAAGGTCGGACGTCGGTCGAAAAAGTGAATAAGACGGCTGCCGCGCGGTCTTTCGTATGATCAAAAGATGTCGCCACTGGTTCAGTTTATAAATAATTTGGTCATAATTTGAATAAAATAAAATAAATCTAATATAAGTATTATATTTCAAATACCAAATCTTACATCTGATACTTAATTCTGATAACGACATCTGTTTATCAAGTTAGTAGATTTCATAAATATTTATTTTCTTCTCATTAAAAAAATATATACAGCTAAAGGCTTTTATACTATTTTATAGTTAAAAAAACGTAATTGATTAGAGAAAATACCCACCGTGACATCAAAGCACTCACATATTTCAAAGAAATTGCTTCAAATAAAGTATATTACTTACTACCCGCAGTGCCTAGCTGATACAACCGGTGTAATCAGTTGTGCTAACAAATCGTCGGTGTATTTAAGGTTTCTAAATTGAAAAACCTTGATTGGGATAACTTGATTGCTTTAATAAAATTTCTGAAAACGGATAGCACAACACGACAAATTACCGATGAAAAATATAAATGAAATTGAAAACCCGCAGCCTCGTTAAAACATAATAATAAAAAATCCCTCAATTTATTGAACTCGTATTTCGTTCTGAGAATATTTGGTCCTGCTCTGACTGGATCTAAATACAAAGGCCATGGCAACCCCGTGACGTAAGGACATCTCGTGACGTCAGCTTACCAATCGATGAACACACGGATCGGAATCTAGGGACGGCAATAAAAATATTATTAAAATATTTTTCTCGCGCAATTAATTCTACTATAACAGGGATGTTTTAAACAACACCACTGAGATAGAGGGATGCGTGTCCGCGGATGACATTTTTTTTTGTAATAATAAAAATAAATACATATTTCAATAAATAGTTACATGCTGCCCGGGCCCGGTATCATGACTGGACCATCAGGTCCCCGGACCTCGTGTCGCCGGTTAGTTTCCACAGTGTGTGGGTGCACACCAAGTCAGGGCCATGAACCACTGCAAATAATTTACCTTTTGTCAGCTCGGGAAAGGAGAATGCACAAATACACGAAATAACACATAAAAGATTATAATTTCACAAATTGTCACTTCATCTGACAGTCACGTACTCTAGATAACCTCACTAATTTTATTCAGCTCTCATGTTCATGTCACATTTCTTCTTTCTTCATTATTCTTGCATGGCGACATTCTTATTGTCCAAGGCCTTGGAGATTGTGATGTGATGCCCTCTTCTCACCAAGTCGTCGTCGAGTATTGTTCCACAAATCGCCTGCAGAAGTTTTACCTTGGTGGTAAACTTAAGCTAGTTATGCTTCAGAATAATGCCACTGATACATATCAACCTTTACCGATAAAACTCTGAGACGAGAGATCAAAGTCTCACCTGTGGACACGCGCCATAATACCAATAGCTGTACGCCTAAACTAAAATCTATACAACTAACAATAGATAGCTATTTTTTATTATTATTGAAATTGAAATGATCACTTTATATAAATATAACGTTCACCAATCTCCATATCTATAAAAAAAATTAAAGTTGTATATGTGGACTCACTTTGAGTACCACTACACCACTATCGCCATCTATGGCCTAAATTTGATAATTGATTCCTGAAACAGCATATATGTCACAATGAGAATATGTTATATTTGGATAAAGTGATCACTTAAACCACAGGTCGTAAGCCCTGTAATTACCCATACTTTCATATATTTTCTATTAAATATAATAAAAAATAGCTTCGTCTCCATGAGATATATATTATTTGTTTAATAACAGTGCCTTTGTAGGTGAAAATCCAGTAATCGTGTGTTCTTGGACACATTCAAATATTGCTAAAAGCTATACGCCTACTCTTAAACAAAAAAAGATAGGACATTTATTAAAATGCCATTAATTTATATTAGAAGTCTATTTCTTATCATCATTAACAGCTTATTTCTATCCACTGTGCCTCTAACCTTTGTCGGTCCGTTGTTATTCGCTACAGCGAACTTTTTTCCATCGTGTGCTAAATGCTGACAGTAGTGGCCCCCTAAAGAATCTCGAACTTGATGCACAACACGTCTCCATTCCTTCCGATCCTGAGCCATGCTGACGGTGGCGTTTTCAAAGGACCCTTTATTTGATCGATCCGTCTTGCAGGAGAACGTCCTCTTCCCCAACTGTCTCTGTGATCACGAGCCTCTCGACAGTCGCATAGTTTCTTCTGGCAACATGTCCAAAGTTTACAAGAATCCTCCTCCTGCCTCTTGTCGAATATCGGAATAGAAGATCATTAATCATTCATTATTTTTTTCAAGATGATATTGATCCGCATTAATTTGATCTTAATATTAAAAGTTAAATATCAGAGTAATTTTGATTCGAAGTAAACTCTAAACATTAGTATAATATCTTTACCTGAGAACTGAAAACCACCCTCTTAACTAAAACAAAACCTTGGATCGCGAATACGGAACGATTAAATCTGAAAATATATCGCTACAATATTCCGTTTTGCCAACATTTTGTCATATTACTCTTATCGTACAAAAGAAACATAAATGAAATTAATGTTATACAGCACATCCGCTTTTATAATCATATTATTTTAATTCACTTTAGTGGACCATTATTACGGAAAGGTTCCATTTCGTCGGTGTTTGATAAATTATTCTCTCATTTTGCGCGGCAAGAAATAGACTTCCTGTAGACAAAACTCTCAACCGTGGACCTGTGGCATTATGATAACATTAGATATAAGAACTTAACTACATTAAATAACGGCTTTTCACTGACGTCACTATATCACCGATAGTAACACAGATAACAACTTTTTTGGGTATATGGATTAACATAAAAAGCCTGCCGCGGCTGTCTAACAATTGAAAACTTTATATAATATAGACTTGAAAAATAACTGAAGATCCCATTTGCCTTTTTGATTTCCATATCCAATTTCAACAATTTACAAAGAAGTTCAATGTTAAAAATATGTCGAATATAAAAAAAACTTTTTAATGATTCAAAGGAGAACTTTTGATTTTAATATCACAACAAAAATTTATTTTATGGTAATAATTTTCTGACTATATGATCGAGGTTATGTAAATTGTGAATGTGAATTCACAGTTGTAATATTTTTATGTAAAATAAGATAAACATATCTTATATATTAAATACTTATCTTGTATAAAATCCTAGTCTTTCTGGACATCTAGGAAAATTCATATTTGTTTGTGACGTTTTTGTTCTAAAATTATATTTTTCAAAATAATAAATGCATAATTTTTTTAATGGAATTAGAACAGTAGTATGTCAGTTACAAATATTATGTAGGTAAGAAAATATTATTTAATACCTTCATGATTTTGAGTTTGTTATTTTAGAAATATCTTTCTATTCAAAACAATCGATTTTAAAGTTAAAACGTCGAACTATTTTATGAACATTGCATGACGTAGGTTATTAAAATGTGTTTGTAGTGTTTAATTCATATGGAAGAAGATCCAATTTAGAAAAAGCAACGCATAAATGACGCTCTACAATGGGTTTTAAACACTATTTATTTTATTATTAAGGTGTTATATAAACTTTACAAAATGTACAACGATCTATCAGAAAACATAAACATGTTAGAGCCATAATTGTATTTATTAACGATCTAATAATGTAAGTTGCAGTCTACAATTGAACAAATGGAAGAGTTCATTTGCAGAGTGCTTTATATAATATTTATCTCATTAAACCAGTCAAAAAAAATTCTGCGATAATGTCATCATCACTTTCAATACAATCCATTGCACTGCACCGCTAGTCATCCGCCAATCTGTGTCATGTCACTACTGGGAAATCCCGGATCCCTGGTTCCTGACTCAGTTCACAGTATTTATGAAGCTCTGGGTTAGGTTAGGTTAGGTTAGGTCACTACTAGGAAATCCCGGATCCCTGGTTCCTGACTCAGTTCACAGTATTTATGAAGCTCTGGGTTAGTACATATATCCCGGGTCTGAATTAAATTTGTCACTTATACCCGACAATACAATTCTTAGAATATCATCGTGATCTATATATAATTAAAGTAAAAAATCTAGGCCATCTTTGAAACGTTCGGTACACTTGCAATTGCCACTGCGTTCGTTCACTGCCATCCCTTCGCCCTGGTACCTCGGAAAATTTCACCCGAATAGTATCTGCTCGTTGAACCTCGGGTCGGTGAATCGAACTGATAAAACTGGTATGAACATACCTCCATCAAGCATAAAGCTGGAAAAGCATCTTCGGCACTATAATTATAACGAGACTAAATAAATTATGCTTTACTGTTGCATCGGGCGTGTTATTTGTAATAATAAAATTACTTCACATTAAACTCACTAACCATCTATCGCACGTTTTTTTTGTTATGTCTCTTTTAGTGATTTCAAACACACTTCTTTCCGCACTACGCAGTGTCGTAGATAATCAACGCAGCAAAATAGGCTCATTGTACATGTTATATTTGTATTAATTTAATCAATTAATCTGGAAATATTCTGAGAAGGGGCAGCAGACTAAGAGTAGGTACATCAAAGCGCCGATTATTCATGGTAACTGAGGGACATTGAATAATTGAAAAACATGGTTTGCATGTAAAAACAAATAGAAATATTCTTCTAGTATTATTTCTTCACATATTAATCACAATTAACCTTGGCTTTAACTGAATTCAAGTAATGTTTTTACAACTGTTAAGGCTTTATTACAATTTACCTTGCAAGTGTACACTTCACCATTATTGTCCTCTTCTTAAAGAATACAAGCAGTGACGTAACTTAAAAATTGGGCCCCAATGCAAAATTGAATAAAGGCATTGAAGGCGAAGGCTAAGATACAAATGCAAATGGAATGCCGCTCTGCATGTATTTAATATTAAATGTAATAATAAAGAGAGCTACGCGATTTTATCAATTAAATAGTCAAAACAAATCTCTGATTAACTAAAATGTAAATATAAATAAGATGACTTTCAAATAATAGAACGACAGATGTACCAGTTTTAAAGTGTAACTAATAAGTTCTAAAATTTGTCGTCAACTTACTATGTTGGTGTAGCATAATCGGTTAATGCATTTATCCGGATAGGAATAGATCCAGGTGCGATTCCCGGTGGCAACAAAAATATTTTTTGGATACATTGATTTTATATGTATACCTTTGTAATTAATACATTTCATTTGTATTTCAAATATTAACACTTTCATGAAAAATAGAAGTATATTTTTACATAGGTACGCTCGCAACTGAAAAAAAATCGTTGCTTCCCTTAACGAAGAAAGTCTGGACCCTAAACCGATGGATTAACAGTGTACTACTGTAGGTAAAATTTAATTTCATTATCCATCATTTTAATAATTATTTATTAATATTAGCGTTGGGAAATCATCGACACCGAATGTATTGTGGGTCGCAGACCGTTTGGCCCCCTACCTACCGTGAGCCCCAATTGCATTGGCATAGTTACGCCACTGAATATCCTTCCATCCTACAGTTGATGGTTCATTGGTTCCCATACACTTTCTATTAATTTATCATTTTGATTTTTATTTAATAATTCATTGAAATATATCTGATGATAATGAAATTGTATACACAAAGTAAATATTATACCTTTTATAATAAGGCTCTTATTTCAAATCACAAAAATACAACGGGTAACCGAGCCCGGATAATTTGCGTTTTACTGTACTTTGCGGGTTACAGTGTAATAGATTCACCATTGTACATTTTTGTACTAAATTATTAATTTTTACGGGTTAGCCCACTGTCGCGTCATAACCTCAATAATTTATTCTCGAATTTGTAATCAAAGAATAATAATCTCACGGGGTATGTGATACGAAAATCGTGTGACATTACTTTTAACATGCTGTCTAATCTACACAAATTTATTCCGTTGATAAAATGGAACGGAGTACATTCACGGCGTATCGCGCGTACTATTTGTACGAGTAGGTATCCACAAATATTAATTAACGCTATCAGAAATATTTTCTACATCCGGTGGAACAGATACGACCGGCGGCGACAATAATACTTTAATTAATAGTTGATATTTTCACTGCTCAATCCTCGAGATAAAAATAATTCAGTATTGCGCCGTTACTTTTCTAGGTGGATTTTTAAAAATAAATCTCAAAAATATATCTAACTAATTAGGCACAAAGGATAGAGCGCCACACTCTTCTTGATACACATTTCTCGACTCATCCACATTCATACATTAATCATCTTCCAGTATCTGATTTACTTGGTAATACCAAGTCTTTCGCGGACGTCTTCTGTTTCGCGATTTTTTTTTAAACTGCCCCCATTTTGAAATAAGTTGACAATTTAAGCTGTCTAACGAACAAATTGAATATATTTAAAGGGTGTATTTTTCAATTAAGTTTGGTTGAAATTTGATGAGAATGTATCCATAAAATAACTTATATCCAATGTATGCATACAAATATGTAGCTGTATTATTATCATGTTCAGTCATTTTCGATGCACCGCTGGATGAAAATCCTCGCCATTCTCGTTGCCATGCCACTCCCACTGCTCTGATAATTTTCCACATCCATTGAGACTACGCGTCCTTTTTATTCATTTAATTTGTTTAATATCACAGAACTACCTACGTATATCCTGAAATCACATCTTCACAATAAAAATGTGTTTTCATTAAAAAAATATGTATTTATAAAATTTTAATGAATTATTACCGAATTTTTACGGAAATCTACCTAAAATTTGAAATTCATTAAATAGATAATAACGTTATAAGTGAGGAATTTAAATAAAGTAAATAATTATGCTAGCCTTTAAAATACTTTTACCACCACTTTTAAATATGACAAATATTCCAGAATTTTAAAATACCATTAAGTACATCAAACCATTCCAGGAATTCCTGTTTTCAAACAGGCCGAAGATTTCATACCCATTTCCCAGACTGCTTGTGAAATTCCATCACTGACAGGGGACGTACTGACAGTCCCCCCCCCCATCACACCCCTCCACAGACCCCATACGCCAACCCTTGGGGATATTATAAATAGTCCCTGAGCCCGGGAGCACCACAATGCCCCATTTTAATATTATTGATTCCGACCAGCTCAATGTGTATTAAGTTTCGTAATATTATACATATAACATTTAGAATCGCCGAAAGGTCGAATGTCTCTCGTTTCATTTAAATAATACGTCCTATGTTTCACAAAAATTACCGAAAATATTTTGTTATCTGATAATGAATAAATTTGTTTTTACTTCTAAGAAAAAGGTGATCCATTTATAAATTGAGATTATGTTTCTTGTAAAAAAGAAATCATAATTTTTAGAAATTTGCCAAACGTTCATTTCAGCGTAAATTGTGTTCAAAATAAAATATCTGCCAATTTTCTTTCGGTCAATTTTTTAAGTATGTGCATTTTCGCACAATTTTGGCGCAAGTTCATCCACAGCTCGACGGGTGTCGTTCTTGAGTTTACCGATCGATTGCGGATTGTTCGTGTAGTCTCTGTTTTTTTAAAAGCCTCAAAGGTGTGGAGATCTTTCGCCTACACTCTCATCACGACCGCCCGGCGAAGCTAAACACCGCCACCAAGTACCGGTGCACAAAACGAAACTCTCGTCAGTTGTATAGACACTCAGTACTGACGTTCATGCAACAATACCATCGCGCCCAGCGGCGGTCGGGAAGGGCGTATCACGAGCGTCACTTCCCGTTAACAGCTCCAGGAGTCGCTTCCGATAACAATTCGGGCAGTCATTGTGCGGATAAACTTCGGCTTCTGTTAAATGTATCTACAATAAAATCAGTGAAAATAATAAGTTTTCAAGGAGAACACATTATTATTTTGTGAAGTTGCAGTTTTTGCAGTACGTAGTTCTGTGGTATTACTCACATTTATTTAAGATTTGTGGCAATATAAAGATGATAGTTTTTTAAAAATGGAATTACCGATGTATCAATTTGAAAGAGCTGCAGCATATAAGTTCGAAAATGCATGGTGTAACTGGTAACGCGTTTTCCCAGATAGAAAAAGATCCAGGTTCGTATCCCAGAAGCAACGAAATTTTTTTTTCCATAAATTGTTTTTTTCTGTATATCTTTCTAGTTGATACATTTAATTTGTATTAAAATAATAAGTGATATCTTTGTCATAACCAGCAGCCTGCTACACTCACATATACCTACACGAAACTTTCCGTGACTTTCAAACGAGCACGAGAGTAATGGATGAAATATCGGGGCATACTCTCTCATTAATCACATCCTATCATTTAAACATAATCTTCAAAAATCTTCCGATACGACTTCAACACACACCCACACAATAACACTTCCATCCCTTATTCCCCCTCTTTAAATCCTCAAAATCGAAGAAGTCTAAAGGCGTTAGATCTCGCCGCTCAATTATTATCACCATGTCGCTAAATGACACAGCAAAAAAATATTACCTCCATTAAAGCCATTGTAGAAACTAGCAGCGCCGACTTTCTGAAAGAAAATATCCACATCTAAAATTAGGAGAGCACATTCTTATTGTGAAGTTGTAATGATTCAGAACAGACGGTCTGTGATATTTTAAATATGAATTAAATATATTAATTAGAAAGATATACATAAAAAATCAATTTTATCGAAAAATATTGTTGTTGCGCTACCGGGATTCGAACCTGGATCTCTTTCCTAACCGGGGAAGGTGCACTATCTCCAACAATGCTACAGCGACAATATTTTTAGCGACAAATTTTCGAACCTATATGTTACCTTTTTGATATTAATACATTTAATCGTTCCATTATTTGAAAGAGCCATCTACCTTATTTTTACAGAATCTCAAATACCTTTGAGTAATCTGATAGCAGACGCCAGAATTATCAATTCATTTTAATTCAATTTTGGACACATCTCGGTGGCGCAACAACAATATTTTTCGATAAAATTCATTTTATATGTATATCTTTCTAATTAATATATTTAATTTATATTTAAAACATCTATAATTCTCCAATTGAGGCATAAAAAGTTTGTTAGACTGTTGCAGTAATTTGGAAATAATCGCGTTTGAGAACATTCGTAAAGATTTACAAGATTAGTAGACATTCTTCCGTTTTGAAACACGGCACGATGAATTTAACTGGTCTTTAGATGACAGATGTCAAATAAAACATTTTTAGGTTAGACGGCTCGAAAATGAGGTTAAATTCAATTATCCAAGTTCAAAATGGGACTCTCTTTATTTTAAATTATATTTCGTATAATATGGACTTCAAAGCGAGTAAGAAACGTGGTTTTCTGGGAAACACTTGTTTTTGCTATCCTGACTAGCGCAAACACACAAACTCTGATGTGTAACTGTAAATCAGGTAAATTAAAGGATTTAACTTACATTATAAAGATTATTACATTTGTAATCAAAACATCAACACCAATATTCAGCCAACAACGTAAATATCTGGAGTGCTGGCTAAACGATCAATGGGATCACTCACAAGAGATCAAAGTCAGAAAGGGATGGCACCAGACTGATTTCTCAAAATACAAGAACTGCTCTTTAATCTTCTCTAGTCGGTTCCTTCATTACTGAGGATCGTGAATCGTGACTCATGTTGTGATCTGTTAATGTCCTTGACTTGATTCTTTTTCTGCAGCTCGCAGTTCGGATAGCCTCTTCGATCTGGTCTAAACATAAAGCTGGAGATTAACCTCTTCCTCTGGCCTTACACCTTTCCAGATACCATCAAGTTCTCCAGATTATCATCCTCTCTACGGGTGATGTATCCAAAAAATTTGAGGATCCTTAATTGTTCCAAAATTGAGGCATTGCTGTCGACCCACGAATGCACATTTAATACTGTTATATCTTCTTAGTACTTCTTTATAAAACCTACACAAGGACACTAACCCAAGCCACCACAAAAAAGTTGGAGGCATCAGAAATGTGATGTACAGGAAGATATTAAAAATCTCTTGAGTGAACAAACTGCAAGACGAACACTTGAAACGTATGAAAAAAAGTAGCGCTGATCTGTATCAAGAAGAGTGTTATGAACGTGAACAACAATATTATCCGAGAATGGTGCATCTACTTACAAACGAACTAATACAGGTACAAACATTCCTGTGCCGCATTTAACGACTAAAAAAGAACACCTGCACGCTGTACTCGCGACCAATTTCCAACGTTATACTATACCTAAGAACACGTGTTCTATATGGTTCGGTATGGTATAACAACTTATTTATGTCACGTCCACCACATAAATAAATAGCACGTGAGCCTTGCTATTTGCCTATTCAAGGACACGGTGAATATTTTAGAAGCAGTTCTCTGGAATAAACCTACCGAGTTTTTATTGACGGAATATATCCTGAAATCTGGATACAAAACATTCAGGCATCTCTCAACAATCATTATCAGTCAATTAAAATCATGAGAATATTGAAGAAGCCAGCACTTTAAGAAGAAGTACTTATAATAATACATGACCGCAATAAATTACAATATTTATAAATTATTATATGAATCTGAAAAGTATACAAATTATACGCGTGTTAACTTAACAAATTACAAGTCTAGACGTGTCTTGTGCTAGGATGAGACATCCCTAGAAGATAGTAATCCCAAAGCTTAATATTGATTTTTGTCCCTCGCTCACAGATGACCTGTTTCCTTATCGGAACGGTCAGCCCGAAATAGGGATTAGGGTGCCTTGTTCGTACAAGGCTGGTCTTGTAATTTCAATAAAATATTTAATATTTATCTCGCCCGCGGAACATGACTGGATAAGTATCGGAGAGTTAATTGAAATATATCTCAGTAACGTGTAAATAAAAGTTAAATAAGTATAAGGCACTAATTTACAAAATTATTCACAGATATGGTATAACATTTCTTTGTTGTATCTACCCGCCGATACCATGTTATAACAATGGCAACACTACTGCGCGAAAGGCTCTTTGTCTAAGTATTTCCGTTGATGGAGAGCAGGAACGCTGTCGATATCTCGTAGAACGGAGTTAATTGCAGTCATCTGATTCAATATTTGAGGAAAGGATGTAGATCCCTTCCTAAGAATGGACATCTACGTCGGGAGGCGCCATTATCTGGATGATGTACCGCTTAAGCTGATTTTTTAATGCCTCGGATGAGAATCATGGAGGAGTAGGATGATGATCACAATGAGGATCCATCCGCCCGAATCATCTTCATATGGAAAAACCCTTATTTAAACATCACGCCGTGAACGACGTCATTTTACAAGTAATCCCAAAACTTTGATATTCATCAGGCAGCAAAATTTATCTAGTTAAATTCAAACTGTTGAGCTGCTAAACTGAAATTTTACCACACAAGGATTGCTTCTAGGATAGCGGCGGATTGTCAAACAGGAATGAAAGTTGATTAACCTTTACCATACCATGGTAAAAAATATTCTTCGCAGCCGTGCTGTCAACTCGTGTTACTGCAAGAAATTTTAGATTTGTGAGGACTGGGGGGAAAAAATGCTTTTACAAGTTTAAATGACTTTAAAATAGTTAATATAAATATGACAAAAAATAATATTATAATAATTTAACACGCTCATTTTATTCTCAAACGTTATTCTTATAACGCATTCGTCAAAAGACTCATCTGACATGATCTTCATTTATAAACTCTCTTCATTTAAATTAATGTGTAATCTTTTTTACGTGGTACAAATGGTATTTTTAACGCAGTTTTTAGCATTGAATTTAAAAAATATTATTTTTATTATAATTCGCTTTACATAACTGGTTTTCCACTAGTCATTTCTAAGCGCAAATGATTTTTTTAGGACTAGGTAAAATGTAAGTTTTACATTGTGCATATTTATAGAAATACGATTTAATTGGCTCGGCAGACCTATGTTACTGCGTGGCTAGGAAAGAATTAATTTAGCTGTCTTTGAACGTAATGTGTATTAAAATGTAGTTTTACGGGGTAATTTGACAACGTTTTTTTCTTTGTTTATTTGTTTCAATGGTATTATTTGTGTAAATTATAATGTTGTAAAATCTATTTTTAATTTATTTTTTCTTGATAATGACTGTCGGAAGCATTTGGAAGATAGAATAGACAAATCTGTTGATAGTACCCACAAATCTCACGTTCTATCTTGAGTGAAACCGGTGGACGCGCCGACACTCCTTCGTGCACGCTGCAACGGTTTGATTCAAATTGACCCAAATGACGAACGGAATATCAAAAGTCAACAGACTGACGTTTGACGTTTAAACAGTAAATAACGAGTGTGAAGTGAAGCGCGAGACAACACTAATATCAAACACTCGGCGCTAAGCGGCTTGGTATGCACGTGGTGAACTACACAAGTCGAAAGTTAACTCTAAAGAACCGCACGGAAGCCTTATATCTGGCTTTGTGTGTCTTAGTCCATATCAATCATTACATGTGGCCATATTTTTTTTATTACATCGAGTTAATCCAAGTTTAATTTTAATTAGCAGCCTGACTCAACACACAACTTGGAAAATGGTAGAAAAATTTGGATTTGAATTTTTAATGTCTTTGGAGAAAATCTCTCGAACCAACAACTTTTTATTGAACAGACAATACCTCAATTATCCTAAATACTATCTGCCAATCTTACAACCCTTGTAAAATATTCTCGGAATCATTTAAAAAAAAAATCCGTCGTTCAATTTTCCCGGTATCTGATCAACCCTTTTGAAATTCGTAATTTTTCTGTGGAACTTATCATTGAAAATATTCCAATACCTAAGAGCCTATTTAATTATTAAGCTCCATGTTATTAGGGTTAGTGAATCCTCTTTCGATCTTTTTGTTTAAGAAAATATTTTTTCTTTTAAATGTGTTTTTCAATAATAAAATGTTTTCTTACACGAACCAGTGACATATACATTATATAAATTACCGTATTACAGAATATATAAATAAATATGTAAATATAATAATTTGCCCTAAATTAAGCAAATTATAATACTATTAACATTACGAATCAATGAAATAATAATTGAGTTTAAATATGAATTAAATATATTAATTAGAAAGATATACATATAAAATCAATTCTATCAAAAAATAATGTTGTTGCGCCACCGGGACTCTAACCTGGATCTCTTTCCTAACCGGGGAAGGTGCTTTATCCAACTAAGCTACAGCGACATTATTTTTAGCGACAATTTTCGACCCTATATGTTACCTTTTTGATATTAATACTTTTAATCGTTCCATCATTCAACAACTTCCCCGGTTAGGAAAGAGATCCAGGTTCAAGTCCCGGTGGCGCAACAACAATATTTTTCGATAAAATTGATTTTATATGTATATCTTTCTAATTAATATATTTAATTCATATTTAAAATATCACAGACCTATGATCTGAATAATTACAACTTCACAATAAGAATGTGTTCTGCTAAATAATTGAGTTTATCTGACAATTAAAATCAAATTAAATTAAAACATGTATTAAATTTTTTCTATTCTTCAAATATTACAAAACTTGTATTACAGACACTTCTGAGTTTTTTTTTGTCACAACTTTTCGAAAGGTGCAGTTCTTTTTTATTCGTGGTTATTAATCTATATATTTACGTAAATATACGCAGCACAAAATTAATATTTTAACTAAATTTAAAAAAGCATTCACGCTTTGAAATGACTAACGATTTGTAGAATTCGCTTTATAACCAGTTATGTAAAAGTAATTATTTTTCAATTCGATTCCGTGTAAAATTGCTACGTTGGAAAAAAATGGTATTTGCAGTAGGACAGAAAAATATCAAACATTAATTTCGCCGTGAAAAGAATAACAAACATAGGAACATAATTATTTATCTTTTTCACTAATTAAACGAACAATCATAAGAAGGAATGTCATTTTGTATAGAACATGAATCAATGAATGTTACGAATAATATAGAATTTTTTCATTTTTATTGCTCGATGTTTAAAGTAAATGAACTTCATCAACTATTTTAATGCAATTTAAGATCGTAAAAGCATTATTTCATTATAAATTCAAAAAAAAACTCTAAATACTTAACGGTAACACGAGTTGACAGCATGGTTGCTTACGAATATTTTCTATCACGGTATGGTAAAGGTTAAACAAATTATTAATATAAAATGAGGCCACAAAGTAATTTTGCTTATATGTATGAAAGTCTGCTTTTAAAATTTTTTCTGTGGGACCAATATTTGAGATTTTTTTAATTTTATTTTGGAAAGCCGCCATTTTAAACCCCAATGACGTATCAGGCTGACTAACGAACTTTGCCGAGATATTTATAAATTGAATTTTTCAGTAAAGTTTGATCGATATTTGATAAAAACACATCTGATAAGACAGGAGTTAGCGTGTCAACAAAACCCGTCAGTATTTCTATAGAAATATACATAAAAAAACACCCGAAATTAACCAAGAAAATGCTCCCAAGTTGTTCACAGTGAAGAGTAGGTACTCCAGTCTTCCATTACCTCTTCCAAGAGCAATTTTCAATGCAGGTGCATTAAAAACGTTTCTAAAAGTGCAACGCGTTTTATGAGTTGGTCCTCGGGTTTTTCTCAGCAACGACTTGTGATGATCCACATATAACAAAATGATGGAAAAAATACGAATTCTACGAAATTTCTAGAGCGGGTCGGTTAGGGGCGAGAGTAGCGGGGCGGGGGATGAGAGCAGTATGAGCGGGGGTGGCGAACGCTTCTCCAGACAGTCGGTTTCGGGAGGGTTAGGGGGTTGTACGTGTGAGAGTCGCTTTTGAACCGGAAAAAGGGACGTATACATAAACGTTGTTAGGGATACGAAATCGGATTTTCCTTTTCGAGATTTACGTCGCGAGTGTTTTAGGGGTGATCGCGTGGGTTTCCGGGTTCGCGGGGTCGTGTTCGAATTCAATTCGCGAGTGTAGTGACTCCAGGTTCCGGAGGGCTGACCAGGATCGGCGCAGACGCTGAGGACCAGATCCGCCAAAATACTAAGTTTATCTTTTTGCATGCTCGTATACATAATTAAAACCGCTAACAAATACTGTAGTGTGGTTCGGATCATCATGTAATTACCCATTCATAAAAGGGAGCTGGCGTAATCGCTAGACTATTTGATATTTCGCTTTATTTAATTACTGTCCTGTTTTATTAATTCGGAACACCATCCTACAAGTTTTAGTTACATTATCTCATCGTTCAGGACTATTTATATACTACTATGGTCCGTGTAAATAATTATGTAACTATGTACGTAATTATTTGTGTATTTACTTATTCGCGGAAACCTAGTAAGATCTCACAAATCCCGTCATGGCTCACGCCGCTGGCACCACGGTGCGAGACAGGGCGCATTTTATAAATTACATTTTCGATCCGAAGTAATGGCTTGCCAGACGAAATGATAGAGTATATTCGAGAATGGTCGTGTGTTTATTTTATTTTGAAATAGCACGATTGCATGTGTATGGAAATCATACTGCCTTTTATTATTGGCATGGTACTAACAACCACCCCAAACTGAAATTATTCGAGGGCCTTGCTCTCCCGTGATCAAAGTAACAACAGTGTCGCGAGTGACAGATAATGATGCAGAGGAATTGTATGTCGAGGTAGTCTCTTGTCGAGTTTGGAGTGGTCTATAGTTGCTGAGGGGGGTCTCCGTTCTGGGCAATGCTTCACGGGTATCTCGCAATCGTCGAGATCGTACACTTTAGCCTGGAGGATTCCTTGACAATGCATACATTAGCTAGCCATCCAAGAGGCGTTATCGGCACAAAGACGAAAGAGTCTGCCGATTGAATGCTGTTGCGTCACACCTTAGCTAAGACGTGAGCGGACGGAACGGATCCCAGAAGAAGGAAGCCTCAGCGCTCTATAGATACCTCTCCGGACTTCTCGAGAGATGAGTCTCTAAACATGAATGCCGGGAGATTGCCATTTCACACCACCTAGCGTGGGTATCTTAACGAAAGGACGAGAGGGAGATTTACACCAAAAGACGTCATCTTGCACGGACTACGTATTATTAACACATCTAGCTGATTTGTTCCTGGCTCTATTCGAGATGCATTGTTCGAGACACCGAGGATCATTAAACTAAACTATTCATCACTGTCACGTGTCGTATGCCCTCAGACGCACCTAAAGGATGGTAATTTTCCTGAGAATCGTACTGACATGTCACAATCAATCACAATTAATTACCTTCAGTGGTGGACGCGGCCACGGATTGGCCATTTTCCTACCGATACTGAACAGCAGCATATTGGAGATACAAGGACCTCGGCCGTGCATCTTGGATGAGTCATAACAAATGATATTGTTCACTGAGACATCGGCCGAATCTAAATTTTGGATCCTCATCATGATCATTACCTTTTGAACGCGTTGGGTGAGAGGGCTCGGGTTTAAGCACCCGTCGTCTACCGCGAATATGCACCAGGCGTACGGGTATCTTAATCTGGGGATAGGGGAGCCGAGCGAGCGCAACAGACTGGTGTCTAGAGAACTTATCATAATCACGGAACATATTTGCCAAGCGAGGCATTTAGCATGTCGCATGTTGTTTCACATATCCATATAATTTTTGAACAGCTAGGCGACGCCACGAGGCGGCCACAGTCACGAGGATAGGTCTACGACAAGGTTGGTGTCCTATGTTTGATTTCATCCACACTCTTATATTTCATAATTAGACGTAATAAATTGAAGACTAGTAGAATTAATGTTATAACGAGTGCGTTCGGGTATCATACCGCATAATCAGAGATTTCCGTTATTTAATCGCGTACAAACCCAATGGGTGAAGTATACGGGCACTAATGATGGCTTGTTCTTTCTGCGGAGGCTCCATTATACAGAGAACAACTAGAACTAGAACTAAACTGAAGAGAATATTTTTAATCAGAGCTTTAACGACGCGAACTTTGTGAAAATGTTTCCACGAAGTGTCTGAGACCGACGGCAGGTGTCGCATTCTAATTAAGCTCTGTGGTTATAAACTTATGCTAGTGATTAAAAAGTAATTTTTAACATAATATAACACATACTTAAAATTACGACTTTTACTCTCACGGATAATCCTACAAGTACATATTATATAATATAAAGGAATGACAATAAACAAAAAGGTAATATTAAAGTCAAGCGCAGAAGAGCCAAGTTGAGACAAAAGATTTAAATTATGCATTATAATTGTAAACAAAAGAAGCATTACAATTATTGTTGAGAATAAATATAAAATACCTTAAGACTAGGCGCATACATACAATAAATATTTAGTTGTATGTCAAAAGGCTATTGGATCATATGGGAGTGCTCATATTATCGAAATAAACAAAAAAACTTTATCGATCGTTTTTTAACAAAACAGTTGAACAACTATCGGTTGGCATCTATGTACATTGCCGTGTATTGGCGTGCGCATACGCTCGACTAAACAGTCGGATCCGCGACCGTTCAGTTGTATGGGAGCACGCACACGAATATTGGCAACTGAATGATTATATGCGCACTTCTAACAACTAAACAGTTTAGTCGAATAGAAATCTCAGAGTTCATCGATTTCGACCCAATAGTTTAGTCATGGTAATAATTGAGTGAGTGAATAAATGTAATTATTGCAAAGCAACGCACATAGCGTCAACGATATTAAAATATAACGTTTCAACATCGAGAGAGATTTCGAACATGGCTAACAGTATATAGGTATAACTCATTCTCCCGGCAATAGAAAGCTCCGGGTTCGAATCTCAGTGGTAACTGACTAACTGTAGGAGTTGGACCATGTGGATGTTGAGGTTATTTAAATATGATTGACTCGTGATTGTGTCCGGAGATTATGTTGCTGTGAGACAGAAGCTCCTAACATCTTCTAGTCTCACGCGTGTGGTTTATGTGTCGCAATGTAGGGTGTCTGTTGGTATAACTAGAGCAGGGTGTAGAAATGAAAGAGCACTTACAAAATTTCGTTTATTTATGTGATGAATTATACAATTAAATTCGCGTTGAACTCTGGAGTGGCTCTCTCGAGATGCTGTTGAATGGAATGTCTATGAGAGGACGATTTGCGGAAGCGTGATCGATAGCTGCTTGGGCAGTATCCGTCATTGATGCATATTGTCTCAATGCGTCTGCTGATTGGTCGCTTTGGTTTGGGGCCTATATGGTTGATAGGTGAGTCCTTACATGGCCATGTCTATGGGCGCGCGCAGGGTCACTTACCATCACGCCATTTCCAATAGGTAGAAATGATAGAGCGCCACACTCTTCTGTCCTGACATATAATTCTCGCTTCATCCACATTAATACATCTTCTCATGCAGGTTTCTGACAGGACCATCTTGCAATATCTGATTTACCTGATCGTGCCAGATCTTCAGTGGACCTCCTCTGGCATCAACCGTTGCGTCATATACATTTCTTCATTCATTTGTTCCGCACGATCAAACCACCTAATCGATCCTTTTTAAACCATATTCACTATCCTGAACTATAATCATCAGATTCACATTCTCTCCTCATTTCTTTATTCTTTACTCTATCATAAATGGATTTGCCACATATACATCTAAGTGATCATTCAGTTTACTTTGTTTATTCTTCTGCCAGCTTTAGGCTTGACTTCCGTATCAGTGTTGATACCAAGACCAGAATTATGTACCGATAATCTTGCCTCAGTTGGCAAGTTTCCATTATAAATGATTGCATTCAAAGCACCGTTCCCTTTATTCTCCGCAATCACCCACCTTTCGATATCTTTCTCGACCTTCGATTATATCAAAAATACTTCCCAAATACACAAATTCATCTATTGAGTTGTCTAATAAGTCTTTACGGTTTTTTTCACTACTTTGTTTTATTTGCGACAAAAAATGATTCACCATTCGATAGTATTTTTTCTGCTCTAAAACGTCAATCGCCGTTTTCCTTCGACACATACTTATTTTCGCTTTTAATTAAGACTCCAATGCTTCCAACTGAGCTCAACTGGGAAATTCAATCGATCAAATTCAATCGTAGAGTTACGTTCAACAACGATGATGGCCTCAGAAATAGGCCAGATAACTATTTCGTTACCAGACCAGCTGTTTTTTATAGAAAAAAACACCAACAGATTGGTTAAAAGATAATTAATCTTTGTTTAAAAAATTGATCTTATGTCAAATGATTAAACAATAGCGCATAGACTTATTAAACAACCCAATACTTGTTTTAAACATTCTTCACCAACAAGTGCTTTGCCGGTTGCAAACTTTTGGCTTGTTAACATCGTACATCCTACGTCCTTAATACATATGTTTTTCAATACAATTCATCTCATTTCTCTTAATTATCAAAGAAAGAACCGTGTTATAAAACTGCGTTTGTCTCTTTCCGTTAATATTCAGCCATTAAAAATTTCTGAAGATGTCTTCATCAGCTTGAGAAGATATTATTTCCCCTCTCACACTTATCTATTATGTGTAAAATGTTATTTATTTTTCCGTTTAATATTTATTGAAAATCACCATCCAGTGCTGTGTTTAGTTCTGCAACAGCTTATCTAATCACTGTGAGATGCGAAACCGCAAACCGGGCTAACCAACTGCGGATATGTTGGCTGTATTCCGTTAATTACTCACAGTGATAGCGAAAAGCGACAACACGAGAAACGCTTGTGAAATCAAACATTCTCTAAATGCACTTTTGACAGCTTCACACGTGATGATTGCAGTAAATAAAATCAAAACAATTTTAGAAAATGACTTGAATTGCACCCGGATACACCAGCTGATCTTAGCATAGTTTGTTGGATCGTGTGAGATCGAGAGGATTGTAAGAAAAATATTGATGACACCAGAAATAATGAAATAGAAACGATCTGCTACGACCAGGTAAACCAGATGCTGCCAAATGATCCAGGGATGAGATTTTAAACTCAAGACAATCTCTGAGACAGGTATTATGCTTCAATCGGAGACAACGCTCGGCTTTCGTAGTCGTGTACACGTGCGATTCTTCATTTCGCTCCTCAGTTCACGTTCAAATATCAGTATGTTGATCATTGATATTTTGTTCGTCAGTTGGGTGAATTTGAATATCCCCAGCAGAATGTAAAACGGAATAAGTGTTTGTAATTTAATGCTTTCTAGAGTCTTAATAAGCTATTTATCTATTTAATAAGTCGATTTTCAAATAATTGTTTTCACTGTATCAAATATATTTTTATTTCAAAGAAAACATGTAATTGGTTTAATTTTACTTTTAAAATCAGCAATGTTATCTTTGTGGTTAAGATTCATATAAAATAAATAAAAATAGGTTTAATTTTTGTTATACTTTTATTATGATTTTTGTTTATATGGATCAACTGTTTGTTATTCAAATAAAATTAAAAATACTCTCGGGAAACAACATGACGGTAAGATAGTTACAAATTGAAATAGAACTTCAAAAAAAAATATCATTTTATGGTTAAATTAGTACATATTCATCATTTAAAGAAATCGGACATCGATCATCAAAATAAATGGAACATATCGATCATCTAAATAAATGGAAGATATCAATAGGTAATCTAAATAAATTAGACATATTAGTTATCTAGAGAAATGGAGCATCAATCACCTAAAGAAATGGGACGTATTAGCAATCTAGAGAAATGGGACATATGTATAATCTTAAGAATTGGGTCACCTAAATAAATCGGACATATTAGTCATCTAGAGAAAAGGGACAAATTGGTCATCTTAAGAAATGGGATGTATTAGTTATCTATAGAAATGGGACATATGTATCATCTTAAGAATTGGGTCACCTAAATAAATGGGACATATTGTGTCATCTAAAGAAAAGAGACATATTGGTCATCTTAAAAAATTTAACATATTAATCATCTAGAGAAATAAGATATGTATTATCTTACGAATGGGGTCACCAAAATAAATCGGACATATTAGTCATCTTGAGAAAGGAGACATATTGGTCATCTTAAGAAATTTGACATATTAGTCATCTAGAGAAATGGGACATATTGTGTCATTTTGAGAAAGGAGACATGTTGGTCATCTTAAGAAATTTGACATATTAGTCATCTAGAGAAATGGGACATATTTATCATCTTAAGAATTGGATTATCTAAATAAATTGGATGTATTAGTCACCTGAAAAAAGCAGGAAACTATAACATTTTGGAATAGAACATCCGAATTAAGGAGTCTGAGCGAATCCATTATGAAAAAAGAAAAATGGACAAGTTTAGTGTGAAATTGATTTCTTATTTTACATTATATCTTAAAAACTTTATTGAAAAAGTTATAAATAACATTTGAAATATCGCAATAATAATTTTCTAAACCGTCACAATTATAATATTTCTCATTTGTTCGTTTAAAGTAGTGGTCCCCAACCCCTGGGCCGCGGCCCGGTACCGGGCCGTGGACCAAATGGTACTGGGCCGCACCGCCTGCTTCATTCTTCAATGTGACTCCCCCCCCAATGTAATCCCTCCTACCCTCAGTGGTCCGCGGCGACAAAAAGGTTGGGGACCACTGGTTTAAAGCATCGTGGTAATCGCTTATTTGCAATTTTGCACTTATTTCTTATCGGTTTAAATCGTCGCAGTTATAATACCTCTTACTTGTTCGTTTGAAACATCGCGTTAATTTAATATTTCTAAATATAGAATGTCGCAACTGTCGCTTACTCGTATTTGTAATGTTTGAAACGTCGCAATTATTATTTATGCGTTAAATTCAAAATAACGACATTTTTTCTGTTTTGTTAATTTTGAATCCAAACGTTGGATTTTCGCAATTATCTGTTATGTGTAACATTGGAGTTGTTCGATATATTTAAGTGTCCTGAAATTAATAAATTCCATTAATCTAACCGACTGATAGGAATGAAAGAATGAAATCCATTTGTAGGTCACACTGATAATTCATTTGTTAGAGCTACCCTACGTGCGTTAATCACTGTCGGCTTAATGTGATGATTATGATTATGGTTAAGCCCTTTTTTGAAATATTGCAACAGTTTAATTAACGGCGCCAACACACTACATTACGCAGACGTGCGCGTTAAGGTCAGTAAGCCAATAATGTTATTACTAGAAGTACATAGTTATAGTAAAAGATAACAAGATTATTTTTCTTCTTACTCGGGTATATTAGTGAGTAACTTGTTTTGTATTAGTCTTCATCTAGATTTTCGTAATTTAACCTTGTGTCTTCATTTTAAAAAGAACAGCGGTCGCTAGATAGATTCCTCTGGGATCTAACTACACAGATGAAAACTAACCGCAAAATAACGTCAACATTTTATATATTTTCACCTTAGTGTTAGATCTAACCTATTATTTAACTCCTGCCTAGATGCAACGAACTTCCACAATATGAAAACCATGGAACATCGAAGAGCGCGTGCTGATCAAATATGTGACTGTCCCAGTCAATTAGAACTAATATCTCCGCATTCCATCCAGATCGACCCGACAGACTGTACTCTCCAACATTCCTACAAGTAGAACCTCTTATGCACAAAATTCATTCATTCACCGTTCGTGTAAATACCATAATTAAAAGTTAACAGAAATTGTCTTACTACTTACTTACACCAAAATATATTGCTTGAGCCAATCATTCTACATACAACACATCTCTTTGCTCTCCCTCTGCCTCAACCATAGTTTCAATCTCTCCTCCATTTATATTACAATCTGCGACATTATCCACTTCATTACTACTGTGTTTTGAGTGTTTCTGTATATTTTTATGATTAGTTTAATATGCCTCATATTATGTTAGTGTATCATGATTATTTATACTGCTAAAATCCCTTCATCAACTCAATTAAATTAAATTACTGGTAATGCAATCTTACTTTAACTAGTAACATAAGTGCAACATATTTGAATGACTCAATTTATTTCTAAAATGGTGTAGTATGTCTCTTCTCAGAGATTTGTCATTCTACTCTACGTACAAATAAATTATAGCTCACCTCACTCATCTCCGTACTGTCCTCAAATTGCTTTCGAGACGAGTCTCCGAGACGTACCTCATCCGAATATATGCGCTTTTCGTGTACAGAATGAATACTATGTTCCGGGCCGATTTTGTTTGGCAGACATTTGTCAGTTCGCATTTTGGTAGTCGTAGAGAGTAGTCGATTACAATTTATTATGGAGTATCTAACGCCTCAACAACGTGTTAAAGTCATTAATGTAAGAATATAATCATACGGGCTCATTTCGACTAGGACGGGTTTTGTTAATAAACAAAATAGCCGTTATTGAGGCACTGAAAATCTTCAATTGATACACCGGCGACCTTTGCATCCACGCAGATTACTGTGTGGCGCGCCATATGGGCCAGCGGAATGCTATAAAAACTTCTCGGTGGCCGAATTGAGTCGATCGGGCCTGCATTACACGTGGTTTCAACAGGAAGGTTCCACCTCACCCGCAACCCGAGCAACGCCTGAAATTTTGATGAATCATCGCCCTGTAACATAATGCCCCCCATTCAATTTCATCCCCTATTCTAGAAACAGATCTTCCCATCTTGCGTTGCTTCGGTCATTGATGAACAATTAAGGTCCAATGTGTCTTCATAAAACCCTTGTTGCTGTTGATCCCAATTTAGTCTGGAGACCAACCCGCCTGGACCGCCTTCCCTCCAAAGTTGCCAGGAAGGTACGTGTTAATAATCACTCCTGTGACATGTGTAATACGTGTCTGAGCCACCTTAATTGAGAACTCTATAGTAGGGGCTCCGTGGGTATCGCTTATCGTGGTTCTTTTCACCCAGTCCATTAATGTCACTCCCACCTCTCCTCAGAGACATCTATTTTCGTCAGCGTGAATTCTCGATCTCACACTTTCTCTCTGTGAGAATTCATATTTAGTGATGGTGCATTGTGGTACCTATACTTGTAGCTATAAAAATCCATTTCTATAGATTATTAAACTTTGTTTATTAAAACCACTCAATGAGTAATGTAACGTTTTCCGAAATCGCTTGATGTTTTAAATCACTCATTAAATGGTTTTAACCCTTCCCAAACCGTGCAGTGACACAGGTCTACCGTCATAATTAAACCTGTAATACTTCGGTAAATACACGCAACATAAAATTCATATTTTAGATAATCCTAAAGAAAATATTAGCGCTCAGGAATGACTAGTGAAAAACCAATTATGGAAAGGGAATCGTACAAAAACAATTATTTTTCTATTCAATCCGTTGTAAAATTAATACGTTGGTAAAAATACAATTTGTGATATGAAAGACAGAGATCGCACACTATTTTCACAGTGAAAAGAACAACAAATATACAAATATAATTATCTCTTTCTTACTAATTAAATGAAGAGAGATAAGAAGGAAGGACACATTGTATAGGATTTAATGAATGTTATTAATCATTTTTTCAAAATTGAATGCTCAATATTTAGAGTAAATTCTTGCCATTAAAGCCATTTAACCTAATAAAAATATTTTTTCTAACTGTTATTTACGGTAACACGAGTTGACAGCATGGCTGCGTTCGGGTATTTTATATCACGGTATGGTAAAAGTTAATTAACAAAGTTAAATAATCTTTAAAAAGAATGAACATAATAAACCACAAAGTACAATTTGCAAATATTAAAAATAACATGAAAATCAGTTTGGTCTTGAAGGTTTACTTTCATTTATCCAGTTTAAAATTCTACATTTTTTATGAGAATTACATACTCTTTCAAGATAAGGCTAATAGTTAAACTGCTTATAAATACTAAAGAGAGTTATTTGTTTCATAAAGAAGACGGTTTCCATACCGCATTCGTTATCGAAATTTTTAATTTTTTCTTACAAACAGAATGATTCAATTAGAAAAATAATCTCGATAAAATTTATGGGTAAAAATTTACTTACCGCCGAGATACGAACCTGTAACTTTTCCCATTCGGAGAAATCCTTGACCATTGCGCCACATTAAACATTCAAGTTTCTAACAAACTTTCATTCTTTTATTTATAATTAATACATCAATTATTCAATTTTTTAAATCAGTCAACTTTAATTGCAATAAATTCCAAAAATTCGTGTTTCAAATAATGGAGTGGTTCGATCTGGAAGCCAAATGGTAGCCGATAGTCTCCATGTGATCTCAAGAGAACATAATCCACATCGTATAGTCGAAAATTCCATAAAAAAAGTCACAAGTTGTCAATTTGACATATATCTTTCAGACTTGTAGATGTCCCTTTAATAACCTCTATTTTTTACAAGTACAAGTCATCCTGCGTAAGTTTTTAAGTGACGTGCTGACCCGGTTGACGTAATACTGTCGTTACTTCTATTCTTTATGGACCCGGACGAGGCGCTTCAACAGTTTGTAAGAGCTAACGAGTATAAATGACTCGGGAGCTAATGAAAATCTCTCCAGTGAAAAGAATCGTCTCACTTCCTCCAGTGTATAAAGGTCGGTTTATTATCAGAATAAATATATAAAAAATTCTAAATTTCTTCATAAACCTCTTATTTCTTCATTCCCTAGCGCTTCATCAAGCCGTATAGCTAGAGAGAGAATAGAACATCACACTTTTCTTCCTACCATACCACTCTTTCCTTGTTTACTTTCATACATCTTCTCAAGCAGGCTCGTCTATTATTCAACAAGGCCGGCCTCTAACGTTTGATCTATCTGATGATGCCAGATTTTTCGCGGACGCCCTCTGTTTCTGTTACATTCAACACACGCCTCGTATATTTTTTGATCATCCTCTCATTGCCCTTACGTTCCACATGTCTAAACCATGTTAGTTACCTTTTTTTTTATTGTTCGTGCATTCGCTCCAAATTTGTACATTATTCGCTCTACCGTGTACAGATTTACTACACGCGCGCCTGGGTGACCGCATTTCCACTGCATTCATTGTTTGCCATTTCCAGGCTTCACTTCCATACATTAGTATTGTCACCAGAACTTCACTATGTGCTGCTAGTTTTAGCGATAATCGCGTCACAGCTGAAATTTAATTTCAAGAATTTGTTTTGATAAAAGTAACTAAAATTATTTGAGTCTTACACCACCCAAATATGAAGGTATTACATTTTTTACTTTAAATTTCATCAATATTCACAGAGACTATTTAAAAAAATCGGCTCTTATATAACTACTAATCAATTTTTAAAATATCTGTATTATATGTAAAACAAAAGTAAATAAACTATACTAGGTAAAAGCAACAATAATGACGGAGTTCTCCTATATAACATACGATCACAAATAAATTCATCCGTTTCTCTAGGGTATTATAGCCATCCGTATTCAGTATGAACCCGAGCGACCTAGATATACGATATAAAAAAATATTTTAGATTCTCTCCAATATAGGTAGATATGTATGACCCAAAAAGTCAGATATGTCTAGAACATTATTTGACAGTGACAAATATGACAATTTCAACTTCAAATATTACTTTTGTCCCGAGCAAAATAAGTCACTGTCTTCTTTTATCAACCCTGCTTACTCGTATAGACAATGCCTTAGATGGGATAATAACGGAAATATCTCTGTACTGGTTAACTTCATAACTGACTGAGTTACCATCACGCCGAAACAATAGTGCACAACGCTCGCCTCATCCATATTTATACACCTTCTCAAGCTTTGTAGAAGCGTCTAATAGGACCATCTTCCAGATTTACCTGGTCGTACCAAAAAATCTTCCGTCTTTACGTCCTCTATTTCTGGTGCCATCAACACTCGCATTATATCTTTCTTACCATTCTCTCCTCGTGCATTCGTTTCCAATAACCAAACCACCTAAGCGAAATTATATATCTCATTTTCACTGCATTCAGTCTACTTTCATACCTCTCTTGCTAGCTTTATTTCCTTAAACATTAGCATTTTGCCCATCCTGAGACGCTGTGGTCTGGCAAGTTATCAAATACACCAAAAGAATAAAAAGCGACGGAATTGTATCTGTCCTCACAAAGAAAAAACAGAAAAATGTCACATATTTATATCGCAAAATACCCCCTTAAGATTTAGCCAAGCACATTGGGCACTGGGCTTTAATTACGAGTATATTATTAAAAATGAGTAATCGCAGCTAATTAAGCAGTTCAATTCAAGTCGAGTTCTCCACCAGGCTGGCCAATGGAAAGTATGCGTACTAAAGAGTACTCACTGCCCGTTTCAAGCAATTCAGTAATGAAATTCAGAGATATAAACCGTTATTGTGACTGTGATTCTGATCGAGTATAACGATGATTTTGGTAACTGATTATTCATAATTCTTCGAGCGATGACTGGTACACTATAAAAAGTAAACCTCTAGCTGTTAAATCTTAGTTACCTATCATCGTCACAATTACAGTCACATAACTATTTACCATCGCTAGATGTAATGTTGGTCTTTAAAACAAAAGCCATTTTTATTGTTTTGCAACATTAGTTCTCGATAGAAAAATGTGAGATGTCCTGGGGAATGGGGTGATATTTTCTACAGGGTTCTAGAGTGCAACTAAGTAAAATTGATCATTTATGTCGGGGAGAGTGAATTATAAATGTTTTCCGTAGAACCCTAAAAAGTAACAGTACCCAAAAATAGTTTTAAATCGGACGAAGAAGTGTGTGTTATAATGACTTGGATTTCGTACATGAATACATGCATTCATTAACGAAACACCCAATTTCGAACAGAGAAATCGCCCCTCACATGTTTGTACCAAACACTATGTTTTTATTTTATTATATTACTAACTTATTCCTTCAGTGATCTTGAACAATATAATCAAAGTCAATATTATTAGACATTTATTGTTTACTGAACAACAGAGAAATTTATCTCATTTACATTGGCATAAATATCTACTTTTAATTTGATATTGAAATTCAGCATTCATTTTATGTTAACAGAAGAATATATATATAATCATCAAAGGTTTTTGATAAAATATTATGGAATTCCATGATTATTTTGTAAATTGATTTAAAACTGTTCTATCTACAAGTTGAGTTGCACGGACTGTGACGTATTTAATATTGGACAAAGCGGAAGAAGAATAAGTAAAAGATTGGAAGAACAGAAGAAAGATACGCAAGAATGGAAGGCCATTCATCTGACAACAGTCATTTAAAACTTATGCATTGTTGCGCCAAAGAACGAAAGTTAGACATTTTAGAAATATTTAATAATAAGAATAACAATAAGAACATAATAAACATTCAAATACCGTCCATTACATCCCTTCTCTTATCCATTTAAGCTCCACCCCCACCCCCACCTCCGTTAACTCCAAACACACCATATATTTCTATCTGAAAGTATTTTTAATTTTAGTTGGATTATATTATTGATAATGGGAAGATGTTCCCGAAAACGTTCTAACGTTTAAAATACAATAAAATATAATGGAATAAAACAGTGTTTTAACTCAATTTACAAAATAAGAAGAATAGTATTACATACATTTTTTTAGATATATCTCTCTTATTTAAGACTGTCAAAGCAATTTTACTACATTTACTTATAAAACTCATTATTTAAGAGTATAAAAAATGTATGAAAGATGATTTACCCAGATAAGTTATTACGGCTTCAAAATATTGTTTGAGTTATTTTTGTCTTCAAATAATAAGTACTTATTTTCGGGGCAAAGCAATTTACACAAAATAGCCATTCACATGAGCTCAGTGTAATACTATGTTGTTTGTCAACAGCTCCGAGTGGAGCGAAGGCTGTTGGCGGGGTATCGCTTTCGTTCCGACGAGTTTGTTTGCCTACGGCTCCGGATTTTTTTTTTTAAATTATCATTTCTTTAATTCAATAATATATAATAAAGGCGTGATAAATTTGTAAATATTCATTCACATCTGTAAAGTCAACCGTGAATCTTAAAGAAGAATTTAGTAAGCACAATTAATATTCTCGTGCTAATGTGCAAACATGTGTATGTGTGGTAAATTTCACTGGGAAGGAAGGAATGAAATTTTATCACATTTATATCTGAAATTTTTAAAATGTATTTTTTAGGAAACTTGAGCAACTAGCTACGTATTATTTATTTAATTCAATTTTTTATGTAGGTGCCGTGTAATTTACAAAAAAATTCTTTACCTATCATAACAATATATTGTAATTATGTGTATGAGTAGTTAATAAATATGTACTGCTACTGCATACGTCGATAATGTTTCCGTAATATACGTGAGAGACGATTTTATATATTTTATAATTCCATTCCTTGCTGTGGTTGACTATTAAAACTAGAAAAGATATTGATACTAGAAAAAATACGAATGCAAATGGATTGTACGGTGCGAACTTTTTGGGCCCATATCTAACGTGGTCCCCAGTGCGCTGCATTGGCTGCATTGACACAGTTACGCCTCTGACCACGTCTCACCGCTATGTATGAGTCAACAGTAATGTCTTTAAGTAAAGTGCCACCCCTAAACAAATTTTAGAATACCGCCCCTAGTATTGTTAACCTACTCCAAACCTATCCCTATTATAAATGTATATTGTTTAAATTCGTGTTAATCTTTATACTTGTATTGTTTTAAATACTAATTAAATGTATTAATTAGAAAGATATACAAATAAAATCAATTTTATCGCAAAATATTGTTATTGCTATCGGGATTCGAACCTGGATCTCTTTCCATTCCTGGGAAGGTGCATTAACCGACTATGCTGCAGCACACAGTACTTTTGACGACAATTTTTTTTAACCTATATATTACACTTTTCAAATTAATACATAATATACCTTTGAGTAGTCCGATAGCAAACGTCAGAATTAATAATTTATTTGTATTAAATTTTGGACACATTGATACAACTTATATATTATTAAGGAGAACTCATTCTTATTGTGAAGTTGTAATCATTCAGAACAGACGGTCTGTGATATTTTAAATACTAATGACCGGGTTCATTATGGACCCGAAGAAGGGATAGACAGAAGGCTAAATCTCGGAAATCGATGATGTATAGTGCGATGAAGATTTTTAATGAAATGCCAGAAAACATAAGAAAGGAGGAGAAACTGAATAGATTTGACGTGAAACTGACCAGATACATAAAAGATAAGTTTTAGTAAAAGAAAATACTATATTAGAGCATATATGTTAATAATTAAATAAATTATCTTTCTGGGTAAAAAATGCAATGCTGTCGTTCTTTGCCGAATTTATACAGCTAAGTTTTATGAGCGGGCCTCCTTAGACTTTAGACATTGGTTTCATTGCTACAATGTGCCTGTTTCATATGGACCCCTTGCTCTTTTTTCTGTCGTGTGCCTTATGGGCTGATTTAAAAAATGGTGTATTATTTTATGGGCCTTCGTGCCCTTTAATATTTTCCCAACATATTTTTTTCCGAATTATTTCGAACAATTCTAAAAATTTTATTAGATTTTGTTAGATTCCACCGCCAATTTGCGCCTATTAGAATCTGGCACCGCCTCACTTGCCTACGCCCATAGGACGTCCCTGTGTGAGAAACTGAAATGAGAACTGACGAATGTCTGTCAAACCAAAATGGTGGCCGAACAAAATCGACCTGGAACATAATATTCACCTTGTATAAGGAATAATGAAAAAGAATGCCTTTTTACGTAAGTATACAGCAATTCTTCCACCCCTCCTTTGACGTAGAAATTGCTATATATATAGAAATATTAAAGTATTATCCAACGTTAAAATATAAATATTAGATAGTAAATAATCTGACTCCGGTTAACTGTAAGTTCGACCCACGATCGAACATTGACAAGATGCATTAGAAGCCATGGCTCATGTACCAAAGACTGATTTGAAAGAATAAATTGAAATAATCACCACACGCACCACTTTTCATTCTTCTACCACCCCAGCGACATAAAAACGGCTCCCACTACTCCCATATAGCATAAAAAATATTTCCAGCTATCCAGCTCACTACAAGGGGTGAATATTATTATTAATATTTTAAGGTAAATAACCTCGGAGATTTAAAAAAATTAAATACATTTTAGGGCTCCGCTTGTACAATAAATAATAGAAAAGCCTTACAAACCCTCTCGGAGAGAAAAGGCTATTTGTACAGCTTCCCTGTGTAATGTGTACCTTTCCAATGTACCCTCTTTTATTCATAAGCTCGAATTCAAATTGCGTCACACCCTTTACAAACATTCCGCGTTGGCAGGCAGTAGAAAATGAGAAATACATTGTAGTTTTATCCGCCAACCCGCAAGTTCTATACGCAGAATACATTTTTCAGCTTAAACTCATAAAAGTAAAAATAATATTATTTTTAAATATGAATTAAATATATTAATTATAAAGATATACATATAAAATCAATTTTATCGAAAAATATTGTTGTTGCGCTACCGGGATTCGAACCTGGATCTCTTCCCTAACCGGGGGAGGTGTTTTATACAACTAAGCTACAGCGGCACTATTTTTAGCGACAATGTTCGACCCTATATGTTACCCTTTTTGATATTAATACATTTAATCGATAAAGCACCTTCCCCGGTTAGGAAAGAGATCCAGGTTCGAATCCCGGTGGCGCAACAACAATATTTTTCGATAAAATTGATTTTATATGTATATCTTTCTAATTAATATATTTAATGAATATTTAAAATATCACAGACCGTCTGTTCTGAATAATTACAACTTCACAATAAGAATGTGTTCTCCTAAATAATATTATTTTAGTATTTTTTTCTCAAAAGTCATAAATTTTACTCCTCTTTTTCATCATTTGACGTGGCCCACCAAAACAAGCTTTTCCAAACTATCTTCCCCTCTTGCGAGATGCCCAAAAATTTAATAATTCGTCTCGTGCAAATGGTTGAGAGTCTATCCTTGATGTTCAGCTCCTGTAAAATGGTGACATTTGTGCGTTTCATCGTCCATGGTATGCGCAATATGTATCTCCAGCACCACATCTCAAAGGTATCAGTCCGTCTTCTCCCCCTTGCCTTCAGGGTCCATAATTCCACAGCATATAAAAATATAGAATGCACAAGAGACTGTACAATCCTGACCTTCGTTGTCTTGGAAATACCGCGGTCTAGACATATTTTGTCAAGTCGGGACAAGTATATTAGGTTACGCACAATAGGGTAGTTTATTCTATTATATTATTGATAAACACAATAGATTTTGACGTATAGTGTAAAATAAATAAAGAATTATCGAGTGAAGGTGTGATAATAGTATTTTTTTTAAAGTTTGTAAAACATCGCTTAGGTCAATTATGCTCTTCGTATCAGAGTAGTATAAAAAAACGACCTGGTGGTGTTACAAGATTGAACAAAATTCGAAATGTTTATAGCCCTGGTTCTTTTAGGGTGGCTTTATTCCTGTAAAAATAAAAAAAAGGCCTACTCAGATGTTATGGACGTATGAGGAGAAGGGAGGAAGATCACGTGATTCATAAATAAATAACGAGGCCGAGCTTCAGTCGCGATCTCAAAGATTTAAAGGTGGATGAAGAACGTGATGCAGCTCAGACTAGAGAAAAGTGGAACAAAATTATAAAATAAAATTAGTTGATAAGGCGAGGGCAAAAAAGAAGATGAACATTAAAAATCCCAAAAAAATATGTTATTACGTTAACCTTCATTATTAATCGTTAATCCTAAACCCTCGGGATCATATTTATAAAAATCCTGAATTCAATTGATGAATCTACGATTGAATAAGTTCTAAACGATAAATAATCCAATTAAATTAGATAAATCTCTTTTTCAGCCGATGTGCTCATGAGTGACATCGTAGGCCTCAATTATTTAGATGGTATTTGTTTATTTATTCTTAATATAGTACATACATAAGTATTGTAAGAATGCGAAATTACCCAAAATAATATTTTGTTCAAGGATACAAAAGCACTTAGCCGAAGTAAGGGACGAAGGGTAATAAAAACTCGGTATTGTTAGACGCAGGTGTACCGACGCAGCGTGGGTACATCAATAAAAAAATGCGGTGAACGTGACTAAAGTCACGTAGGCAAATGCATCTTAAGGGATGCACCACCATAGGCAAGCAGTCTTCTCATATTCTCCGCCGGGAGAACTGGCTCCACAAAAGACATTAAAATAGAAAAAGAAAATAAAATCTATATCGTCTCTAAAAGTATCAAGCAAGCGCTTTATAGATTGTAGTTCCGGGGAAAATTTAAACTGTGCGCCTCGAGTTTAAGCTTAGACTGTGATGTTCTCTGCGTTTAATCGTAAATGTGAAAGTATCAAAAAGGGTCCCGCTGGATCTATAAAAAGTTGATAAATATAATCGGTGTAGCGAGAACAGATTGTCGCTATAGCATAAGAATATCGCGTCCAGAGTCCCGGTTTGCCTGGATTATTGGGCATCGTCTTGTCATCAACTACAAGCCTGAACTCCGTCACCCTACGCTGGCACCATAAGGAGCTGACCACACTTCACGTCCAGGATCCAGGACCATCCTAAGAGGTAATCCCTTACGTGAGGGACCTGAATAATCTACATCAGACAAGCGTTAACATAGACAAATTGGCAGAGATATTAATGCTGGCATGATGAACACAAATATTAAATGTTAATCTTATTGTAATTATTTTTGAATAGCCTTATTTATTAGTATTAAAGTAAATTGCTCATTTTCCACTTTTAACACATGCAAGTATCTTAAAATATAGATTATAAATTTTCTTATAAAAAAAATATTCTTTCATTTTATAACCATTTGACTTGTCAATATTTAAAAAAAAGAACCAGTTAGGCTAGATGCCTCCACCCTGAACATGAAGCCGAGGCAGAAAGAATAAATTACCTAACAGTATATGTACCTATATTGTTACGGGCGGGACGGAGCGGTTGGCGTTCTATCCCCCAACGCCTCGTTCCATCCATCACCCGCCGAACAATCTGTACGCATGAAAGTGTGGGTTCGGCTGGAATGAGTCCTGCTCACTTACCTTCAGCCGACGACCCTTCTCTTTCACCTGTGGTAAATTTATTAAGTGTTGTGTAGTTCGGACTGTGAGGGAATTATATCTAGATAATGGAAGAGGTTAATTTTCACTAGGCTTGTTTAATACAAAAGAGCATGATCTGATTACAAGTAATCTCTCCATTAAGGCATTGAGTGTCACCAAGACAAACAACGGAAACAAGAATGACACTAAAGCACACTTGAATATAACCACTGCGACAAGCCTCTCGGATCCGAAGCAAACCAAATATGCACCAATCCTGGCGATGCTACGAAGTGCAATTTGCAAAGCATCCAAATCTTGACTACAAAGTTAATCTCACCCCCGCAGTGGTAATCAGTCGTTCCATTTGACACTGACGAATAAATAATAATGGTCACATAACCTTAAAGACCCTCGCGCAGTAACTAACTCCGACCTCCGATCCTCCAAAATGCTCCATTGCTCCACCCCAAATGGTGACAAAATCTCATCGCACATCTCGGCTGCCCCGTGACGCCAGTCTCCAGTTTAGCGGGTGCCTCTACCCCGTAGCCAGGAAAAAAAAATTGTCATTTCTGCATAGGAAGAGAGTACAATGCAAATTAGATTCTACAATATTAAACAGATAGTGCACTAGTATTCCCAAGATATGATATAATTCGGCCAGATCAGTGGCGAGCTTGAGAATGAGTACGTGTAGTACCATAATGTTGAGGTACATCATAACCATCTCCTGGGTATAAAATTATTATTCTAAATAATACTGAATGTGTAAATTTAAATTATCAAATGTGTTCGGTGATATTTCATAATAAAAGAGTTTAAATTTAATTAGTTACAATCTATGAATCAATCGTTAAATTCCAGTGAAAAATAACATCTTAAATATGAACTAAATATATTAATTAGAAAGATATACATATAAAATCAATTTTATCGAAAAATATTGTTGTTGCGCCACCAGGATTCCAACCTGGATCTCTTTCCTAACCGGGGAAGGTGCATTATCTAACCATGCTACAGTGACAATATTTTTAGCGACAATTTTCGAACCTATATGTCACCTTTTTGATATTAATACATTTAATCGTTCCATTATTTGAAAGAGCCATCTACCTTATTTTTACAGAATCTCAAATACTTTTGAGTAAACTGATAGCAGACGCCAGAATTATCAATTCATTTTTATTAAATTTTGGACACATTGATACAACTTTATTATTAGGAGAACACATTCTTATTGTGAAGTTGTAATTATTCAGAACATAGGTCTGTGATATCACAGAATAATACACTAAAAATAACAACATATAAAAACTAAAGGCAGAACCAACGATCAAATCCCATATTAATAATGCACCAAACTATGCTAACATATTTACATTTACAATAATAATTTAGCAAGGGATAAAATTTCGTAACCTTAGTACTTTTATGGTGGGTCATCTGGCCTCGGTCCGTGTGACCGGCCTAGCCTTTCATCCTCATCAGATTACAGCATTTTTAGTGCCATCCCGTAAAGTAATAAACTGCATACGCGAGTCGGATACAGCATCCCCATTGCGACATTCACCATCGCTTCGGTGCGTCTCCCCAGATACAATTAGGATTTGAAATTACTATAAAATGAGTGTCAAAATAATCAATAAAATTATTATAAATTTTAGGAACTTACGTCACATTTTTTAACATGCTATAAATCGTAACGTAACAATATATATATATATATACACTCTAATATAAATAAGATTAAAAATTCATTTTTACTATAACTTATCTTGTACATATTTACTTAGTTTAATTTTGAATCTATGTAGTTTCCCCTCCTTTCTTGTATCATCTAGCATTTCTTTGAAAATTTTCATCGTACAATACATCACTGATTTCTGAGATTTAACCTCTTCCTGAATGGCAGTCCCAGTCTATCTTATTTTTCTACAGCGCGAACTGCTCGCCTCCACTTTGCGCGATCTTGGACCTTGTTTAATGCGACTTATAGCGAGGCTCCGGTCGTATCTCAGATTGATCTGTCCATCTTATTGGAGATAATCTCGCCCTCCGTCTAGTCACTTAGAAGGAAATCTATCTATTGAAAAAATATACAGATTTATCTGTTTTTCTCCCAATTTCGCATTGACACCATTGAATTTCAAATGCATACTTTCATTCGTGATAATACTCTTCCCCGGTGATTTTATAATTAAGACTGGAGAAAGTAAGTAAGAAAGTACAAGTGTTATTTGATTAATCATTTCAGTAATGAGGCAGGTGGGCGGTCGTGCCCATACGACCGTATACCTACAGTACATTTATGAAATGTGGTTTTCGACAAATATTGGTCCAACAAAGTTATTCTAGTAAATGAGATTCACGGCGGGAAGGAAAATTAAATTGTAAATTTAAATTAACATTATTATTATTACCGAGCGATTCGCAGTAAAATAATAGGGGAGATATTACAAAAGGCGTTCCTTGAAATTTATGTTCCAGCGTAATGTCGTGCCGTATATGCGTGGGTGTTTTACATACAGAACAAACACTGTATTTCTGTGTTGACGAAATCTTTTTCAAGTGTTACATTTTTCTATTTTCATATAATTTTGTACATTTGACTGGTAACAATTGTAGATAGATGAATGAATGAATGATAGATGATGCGTGAAGATTTTGTATCAAGAGATTCAGATATACCCCGTCAATAAAAACTGAGGTTGTTATTATACGGCAGATTTATTCCAGAAAACTCATTAAAAAAATATTCCTTGTATCGTAATACAGGCAGATCCGTTTACTTTCATATGGCGGATGTGATATAAATACGACATTGTACCGTAAATAAGAACAGGTGTTCTTTCATAGTGAGAACTCGGACGCGAGTACATAGCAATGTACGTCATCCACGTGTTCTGTTTTTGCCGTTGGCGTGGTTCACATAATATATATTTACTCTGTTCATCTTCTTAATATACGTACATAGTATACATTGTTAACATTCTTATAAATATACAAAAAAGGCGAACAAGCTTCATAATGTAAGAGATGTTCACTATCTCTTTAACTAGACCGAAGTCTGTACTAAAGGAGACAGGTTCATCCGTTGTCTATCGTACAAATATGAAAACCATTATTATTATTAATATTTTATTTTTTTATCTAAACCAAAAATATTAAGAATGAGGTAAACAGGATTTAAAAATAATTCTAATAACGTAATAAATAAGTAAAATACTCTCGCTATCCCATGATTGAAACACTATGCAAAACAGAAAAATGAATATAAAGTAATGATGTTCTGTTCATGTGATCATTTCCGTGAATCTTTGCTCAGTTTCCTTTCTGCCAACACCCAGTAACCAGCTTCTGAGATGGTGTTTGAGTTTGTTCATCGAGAATAGTTTCATACTGCATAGTTGGTACACGACCCATCCGTCTGTAGGTAGGTGCACCATGTACACGGTCGTATCATCTAGGGGTTGGGAAATAAAGATAAACCGGCCACGCATTTAAGTTTTTTCATTTAGTGAGACATTTATCTATATATATATATATATATATATATATATACATGAATGTTTGTTTGTTTGTTCTGTATGCGTTCCTACACCGTTCATCTAATATAAATATATCTTCTTCTTCGGCGGTTCCTCGTTACGAGGATGACGTCTGCCATGGTTTATCGATTGTGAGTCCGAGTGTGGCTGAGGAGCCCTATCTCAAACTGCACAACCTTCCTCAGGAACAGATCTACCTTTCTATTGTTTTCGATTATAGTGTCTGCCTAGTAAATATATAGAAAATTTAAACACTGTCAGCTAAATTCTATATATTTAGGGATAAAAAATTTCAATAGCCTCCCTACACAAATTAAATAAATAAATGATATAAAAAAGTTTAAAAAGAAACTAAATGAACACTTCAAAAACATATAATTGGACAATAAACAGTATTACAGAATACTTGAGAAGCACACAAATGGACAATGAATAGAATATGTAAGGTATTATATAAAATGATTGTAGTGTAACTCCCTCTCCAAGCACAAGAGCTGGTCTCTTTTTTGGAGAGGTAAGCGAAAGAAAAACCATGTATGTATGTAACAATATATTTAAAAATTGAATTTATTTTGCCATTGTATTTTCGCTAAAATAAATAAATAAAAAAATTAAGTGGTTAAATGTTAAGGGTATTTAGTATGTTAAGGGTGTTTGAGATTTGTAACGCGTTTTTTTTTATTCTCGTCGTTTTTTTTTATCCCAGCGTTAATGATTCGGTCAACACACTCCGAGTTGGGACATGTTCTCTTTCAGTCTGTGGTTCAGTATATTCATTGGTATACCTCGGTACTTATAGGAATGTTGCCATTTTGTCATAGAAGTCTTCTTTCTAAACCAGGGAAATCTGGTCCTCAGTATGTTATGTATTATGCAATAGAACAGGAGCTCCGGACTCTAAAGGCGCTCCACAATATGTAGGAAAAGAATTCCGGTATGCTTAAACCATGCTACCTGAATAAATAGAAAAATTAGTGAGATCGTGAACAGTGGAACAACAGAAAACTAAATCTATTTTTCTTCTTCTCTAGGCTAATTCGTTCAACGGACGCTATATATCATCACTTTGTTTAGTGCGGCCTGGAAAACTCTTCAGTTGACTGGTCAAACTATTCACTCCGATTTTTGATATGATGTTCTCCTCCTTCCAAGGACCCTATTTCCACCAATCTTTTTCTAGATAATAAAATGCACGATCTGATACTTTAAATTATATTATTCTCTTAACTTTCCACCGAGATGGAAGGGGACCTAATATGCAGTGACATGAAATTGACGTATGATTAATAAGGAACAGCTGAAGGGAATGGGGGGGACCTACTCTTTCTCTGGACCGGTTTAGATGCTAGGGCTTCCTTGTCAGTCCCACTCATCAAAGCTAATTAAAATACGCGACACTAATTCAATAACATATTTAAATATATACAAAACGAAAAAAATTAAGAATTCAATGTGGTTATTTGCAATTATCGCAAAGATTTTAAAATTTAGACCCTCCAGCGTCGCTTAAGTTTGAGTCACACTTACACGGACAGACTAACGCAGTTGCAAAACATGAGGTATCGAGACTATGACGTATGATTAGTAAATAAATTAAATAAACTGGCAAAATTAATCGCCTGTTACTTAGGTAGTGGCCACTATCCTATAAAACCTATTTTTTAATGTACCGTGCACTTTTGATGACTGCCATCAAATATTTGTTTAATGAATTCAACCGTGACCGAACATCCGGTTTCGATGAAGAGATGACTACGGAGGATATGTTAAAATTGGAATTAAAGAAATTGATTTAATTTCTGACATCTGGCGAATATTACTCAAAGCTATTTGAGATTTTCACAATAAAAGGTGATAGCTTTTAAATTTTAAATAATTGATGTATCAATTTGGATGAACTGCAACGTATAAGTTCAAACATTTATTGTCAACGTACTATGTTGGTGTGATGTAATGGTTAATGCATTACCCCGGTAGCAACAAAAATATTTTTTCTATAAATTGCATTTTCCTGTATATATCCTTTATAATTGATACATTTACTTTGTATTAATTATAATTATTATTTTATTTAGTAATTTCGTCTGAACTTCTCATTTCTCACCCTTATTTACCTTTACGTTGTTGGGGCGGCGAATCGTGACTGTGCATTTTTGAATAAAATGTAATACGAAAATGGATTTTACCAATCCACTTCCACAATTAGGTCACCGTCCGCCTGGGAATTGTGCGAACGTTATCGATCGTGGACGCCGGTGCATACTTTGTATAGTCTTCGTGTTAAAAGTATTCAAGTACGGAGAAGTTAGCTAGCGTGACTGTAGAATACCGACTGCGGTACATGCGTAGTACTGAAACCTTCTGCCAATGTCAATTTTTTTTAATATTGGTTCCATAAATATTTCACTAATGAAATTTCTTTTTTAGGAGAACACATTCTTATTCAGAACATAGGTCTGTGATATTTTAAATATGAATTAAATATATTAATTAGAAAGATATACATATAAAATCAATTTTATCGAAAAATATTGTGTTCTCCTAAATAATAACGTTGTATCAATGTGTCCAAAATTTAATAAAAATGAATTGATAATTCTGGCGTCTGCTGTCAGTTTACTCAAAGGTATTTGAGATTCTGTAAAAATAAGGTAGATGGCTCTGTCGAATGATGGAACGATTAAATGTATTAATATCAAAAAGGTAACATATAGGGTCGAAAATTGTCGCTAAAAATAATGTCGCTGTAGCTTAGTTGGATAAAGCACCTTCCCCGGTTAGGAAAGAGATCCAGGTTCGAATCCCGGTGGTGCAACAATAATATTTTTCGATAAAATTGATTTTATATGTATATCTTTCTAATTAATATATTTAATTCATATTTGAAATTTCTTTTGTTTAAAATGTATTTTCACATCACTGAAATTCAAATCTAATCAATTTAAATCACAGGGTGTATTTCGAAGTAATAAAATTTCAAAATATTTTTAATTTTTTTGATATTTTATGATTGGTGGTGTTGAGTAATGCCACGAATGAAAGTTTTAATTGATTTTCGAGTTGAGTTATGGATTTTGCTCCCATGAGATTCTTTGGAGACAGCTCTCAGCTTTCGTAGTACCCGTGTACTCACCATGTCTCATGGATTCGCTTGTCGTACGTCAAATGGCATTGTCGTTCATCATTTGAATGATTTTGAATGTCGCCAGCAGTGGTTGAAACGGAATAAACGTTTATAATTTAATGCTTCATATTATTGTTTAATTAATGATGACAAACATTAATAGATAGTTGTAGCTATCTAAGGTCGTTTTAGATGACAGCTGTGTGATATATGCCGGTTACTTACTTGATTCTGAGCTTATCAAATTAAATTAAATGTAATAATATATATAATATAATGTGATGTAATGTAATAATATATTATAATGTGTGTTACAATCTATGTAATAAAAATAAAATGAAGGCATTAAGACTTACATATCATATATATATTAAAGTTTGATTTAATTGTGAAGTATTGAAAATTTGGAGTCATTTTGAGTGCGAGTTAAAATAAATAATTTAAAATGAGTTAAGTTTGGTATTGATGTTACAATGTAGAAGGTTGAATGTGAGATTAGTTCTGGTTGACCTAGATGGCGCTCGAATGAATATGCGTCTGAGTAAATTAGGAATAATCTACTTTGGAGTTGGAGATTTTGTGTAGGAAGATGACATCGGCCGTGTCTCTTCGAATTTGTAGTGATGGAACATGGAAAATAATAGATGACTCAGCAGCGCTGGTTAAGGTTCGATAACTACAAAAGTTAAGAATTTCAAGAAGCTATTTTTTATTATTTTTTAGAGTAACATGTTAGGTCAACGAACGCGTTTACATTTAGTCCCAAGAGTTGATATTTATATTTAACCAGCTAGTTCAATGAACTCATCAAAACTATTTAAACTTGCCTAAAGACCTTCCCTTCAAAACAATGAGTGTTAATGATACGCGAGACAAAGGATATAGTTTATAAAAGGCACAAAGCAGCGATAGATAATGGCATCGGTTATAGGAAGTTTATCTCAAATAAACAAATTTATTTATTTTGCAAATTGTTAAATAAAGAATATCCTTTAAATTCAATTGAAATTTGAGTTATTAAATCTTTCTACCAATTTGATATTTGAGTCCAGATCAAAATCTCAATACGTGTACAGCTTTTGGGCTGATCCGTAGTGCGTATTCAAGAAATCATTGCAGTCGGCTTCGGCAGGATCAATCTTTACAAAAGGTATAATTTAGTTGGAAGTGAATTTTCAGGGATTGATTAATAAGAGACGAACCTGTGGTCTTGTCGAGGTGATTATTTGCACAGGCGCACAATACACTAAGTAGTTAATTAAGAAGTTAAATTATTAGGTATAAATATATTTTACAATGTGAAAGGGTTGTTAGCTGGAACAGTCGCGAGAGAAAGTTCGAGAATCCGTTCCTCGTTGTCGCCGGAACCCACACTTTGCCGACCGTCATGTCAAGCTCCGCGACCCTCTGGCGGTGGCTACCGCAAGGTCTCTGTCACTCGATATTAGACATGTTACCGCGCCTCGGTTAACCGTCGTAAGGTGGCACTGTCAGTCCGCCTTAAGATGAATCATAACTGAGTCTCTGAGATTATCCCATTGTGTCTCCTCCCGTGCACTTCAATAGTGTCAGGAGGACTACGTAAAAATAGAGTAGGTTAGACAAATCTGGTGTGAAAGATTAATCAGTATGTAAAACTGGTGTGAAAATATGTAAAAACGATTTAAAATGAATTAAGGAAATATGTTTATAGTAAATAAACACAAGAAATGTATTTTATAAAAATAATATTTATCATTTAAATTAATGCAAATTTATTCATGAAAAATGGTCACATCCATAGATGTGCTTCTGCAACAAACAGACAAAAAACTAACAATATGAAATAGATATCCCACTAAAAAAGTAAGATATATAGATAGATCAAAATGAAATGATAATATATAGCTTACTATAATTGGTAAAGTAGTCTAACGGCAATATGAACTAGTGGGTTTGAGTCACGGTGGTAATTTTATTTTTTCTGTGTATGTTGTTGTATTTATGTATGTATGTGTACTTGTTTCAAATTATCAAGGAACATATTTCTGAAAATGTTTTCAGATTTTCACGACCATTTAGAATCATCCGTGTTCTAGAATATTCTGCCATTTATATATGACCTCTTTGATGTATATCTTTATTATTAAGTTTGACTAAAAAAAAATATATTTTGTTAAAATAAAATACTCAAATTCACAATTTATATTTTTGCATTATTTTTCCGTTAATATTATCGTTTTATTCTGCTATGAAACTTATTATTTTAATTTTTCAAGTTTGTTTGACAACAACATTTTATATTTGAAAGGTTGAAGGTCGTGTCGTGCTAATACATCGTATTCATCACATTATTAGTTTTATCGATTTGTATTACGTATTCATTTTGTGAAAGTATGCTCTACTCTGCCATTCTTAAACTGTATTCATTTTCACAGCAAAAAAAAAAAGATTTTAAAAGTATAATTATGGCGAGTGCGGCTAATAAAGCAAAACTGACATCCTGAAGAAGAAAATGGTGTTTTTCGAAACCGATAGATGTGTTTAAACTCAATTTAGTGGTTAATAAAACAAAGATAATAAATAAAAATGTGAATTTTAACCACAAAGATAATATTGCTAATTTTAAAAGTGTAAAAAAAAATGCTACTGGTTTAACAGTAAGACGCTCACTCGGTCTATGTCAAAATGTTTTTATCACATTGTTGGATAAGCCGACAGAAGAAGATGTATTATAAAAAATTATATACAGTATATTCTGAACGGCCGCGAAAACAAGAGTACATTCTTATTTTATTTATTTATTTACGAGTATATTAATGAAACAAATTCCCAAATGTGCACAGAGACAATTCCCTTTTCAAATTATCTTTAGTTAAATTTTTTGAAATCCCTTAAATTATTCTTCTTTGAGAAGGTTGTGCCCGTGCAGTTAGCGTAACATGACAGAGATTAATTTAAATTTTTTATTAAGGAGAACATGTGATGCTGTATTTAGAACATAGGTCTGAGGTATTTTAATTAAATGTAATAATTAGAAAAATATATTCCGAATCCCGGTAGCAGCAACAATATTTTTAAATATGAATTAAATATATTAATTAGAAAGATATACATATAAAATCGATATCTATCGAAAAATATTGTTGTTGCGCCACCGGGATTCGAACTTGGATCTCTTACCTAACCGGGGAAGGTGCATTATCTAACTATGCTACAGTGACAATATTTTTAGCGACAATTTTCGAACCCATATGTTACCTTTTTGATATTAATACATTTAATCGTTCCATTATTTGACAGAGCCATCTACCTTATTTTTACAGAATCTCAAATACCTTTGAGTAAACTAAAGTAAAGTTGTAACAATATTTTTCGATAAAATTGATTAATACATTTAACTAGTACTTTTAGCACATATTCGAATGTATGGACTCCATCCAGCATCATTTTTGCGTTTACTGATGAAATAAACCTGTAATGACCAGAGCAGACATTCTTTATTTAGCTTTGTTTCCTTGTACACACACGATTTGTATTCCTGCACGAACACATTACACTCTGATATAGACATACCTAACCAAATCCACCCCGTGATTCGACCCTATTACTAGTTATATATATTGTATAATGGTCGACCTACTAATGTAGCACGTGATCTGCAAAAATCTATTATATATATCATACATACAGCACTAAGCCACGTTTTATAAGGGTAGCGGAAATATTATAACAGGTATATTTTTCCCTTCCTTCAACACCTTATTTCAAAGGAAAAACGTGACATATCGTTATTTTCTCGAATACGTGTACTTTCAAAGCAGATGAAAAGAAAGTAGTATCGTAAACAAATATAAGAAAACCAATCATTTTATCTATTCATAAAGTTTCCATCTTAGATAGCATTTTACCTGTACACAGTAGGAGGTACAAATGTGATCGATACAGGAAGCGTGGTGGTCATAATAAGAAGTTGTTAAATCCGGAATGAAATCTTTATTTTGAAATTTCTGACGGTAGAAAAATGAAGTTATTATTTTTATATTTATATCACGTCATATATAAAAATATTTCCACCTAATTTGTATTTCAAACTAAATTGATGCATCACTTCAACGTACTGTATTTGTTTTCTTTGAAACTTATCGTGATTGGGATTTATTTAAAAGAAAATTCTTTCAAAAATTATGTTGTTTAACTTTTATTATATATGTATATTATTTAACCCAATCATGCTTTACTCGGAAAAGTATTGTCTGCTATCATACAGTAAAGTACTAGTGTAGCAGGCAGGACACCAAATTACTTGTTTTTATTTTTGCTACATTGTTTTATCCTTATATAACATTTTATAACAATATAGCATATTACAGCATGAATCTAAATAAAATATAGGGTGTTCAGCGAAAATTTTCAAGTTTAATATTAAATATTAAAAAAACTACAATGTTGTTATTCTCATACTTTATTTGTACAAAATGAAGTTTAACGATGCTCATTTTACGTTTTATAAACAATATCGTCTAAATTCCGTCCATTTCTCAGACATTCTTGCAATCGGACTCTTAAATTTGCGAACACGTTGGTTCAATGGCAGCAACTTCACGACGGATATTTTCTTGTAGGGCCTGAATTATTCGAAAATTTTTGCTGTAAACTCTCGACTTAAGGTATCTCCGGTAAAGTCCGGTGACCAAGATGCCCAGGGTATGTCCCCGTACTTGCTGATTAATTTATTGGGAAAAATTCCCCTCAGCTTCTCCATTGAAACTCTAGCTGTGTGTGAAGTGGCTCCGTCTTGCTGAAATTGTGTTCTGTTGTTGAACTCGGGAAACAGCTGCAGTTGCGATACCAAAAACTTGTCGATCATTTGGCAATACACGTCAGCAGTGACTGTCTTTCGCTGGTTAAAAAAATTAAGACCAATTGTCCTTCACACAACTGAACACAACTAAATTGCACACTACACTGTCGTTTTTGGACAATACAAACGTTTTTGATGGCGTTCCTTTGGGTTGTCGAGGCACCAGTAGCTCATGTTCTATTTATTAACATAGCCATCGATATGAAAATATGCTTTGTCAGTAAACAATATCTTTACAAGCGTTCGTGCTTTTGAACTTTTGAACCCATTACCAGATAAGTTGCGTGCTCGGCCCATCACTTACTCGTCGAATATTAAAGTGAGAACAAATAGCGTGGTTTTTGAGCAATTACAATTTAATCTTGAAAATTTTCCGCTGAACACCCTATATATGTATTTATTTTTTAATTATTTTAAAATTAACACTTACATATACATAAGGGTACCTTGTGTCCTTGTATTTTGTACGTACAATTATATTTAGAATCATATTTTCAAGTAATATTACTACTGTAACTATCTTCCGATATAGAATCAATCTATTTTATAAACGGAAAAATTAGTTTCAACGCCATCTACAAAAATAATAAAACATTATAAAAGAGGTATGCATTATAAATCACATATATGTATTTCATTATAAATCACTGAACAATTGGAAAGTGTTAAGATACATTATTATCACCATCCCTTATTAGCACCTCAACTCCTGGTGACTCTTGACCTCCTGAAGAATTTTCCCAATTGATCTCTATTACACGCCGTTTCTCACTAGTCTTATATTTAACACAAATATGTCTTAGCTTTGACCTCCCTGTGCCTTGTCGGTCCTGTGTATAGCAATGACTTCGACGATTGCTGTTCGGTCATCTTTTTCACGTGGTCTAATCATCTTCCTCTTCCTATTTTAAGAAAGCTCGAGACACTTATCTCATTAAACAAAATATAGAGCTCAATATTGTAACTCATAGTTACGCCTTAAAATTTTCCTTTCAAAAACATTGCACGCACGTTATTTTTTGTCAGTATTCATGTCTCAGACACGTAAATATATAACCGTATACGTGTATATAAATTTTAGGACCTTGTGTAATAAAAATGATGTATCTTTTACATAAATATATTCACCCTAGCGGGCAAACACCTGTCATAAGACAGATTTATTAAGCGATTAATAAGAGTATCAAGCCGAGCCGTCAGGCGTATTAAAGAGAAAATGAGAATATACTTTTGCATATTATACAAAATGAGTTTGAGATTGTTTGAAAGAGGTAGAGAAATTATAATACTTCCTCGAATGTGAGTGGGCGCACAGGATGTATTCAACCCCCGGGAGAGGATCCATCCAATTACGTTCACCCAACCCTCGTCTTATTCAGTGCAGATTCTGGTACTTGGCGGTAATTGCGCGCGTATTTTGATCAACACTTGGAAAGTAATGAGCGTTAAATTATTTGACTGACAACTAGCTTCTAGCCATGCGCCGTTGTCGGTGTATTTCATTAATACAGACAATCTGAAGAAAGACTTTTCGTGGGAAAAGAAGAAGAAAGAAGAGAGATATAATTGTTTATGAATGCTGCAAATTTTGAGCCGATTATGTTTAATCAAAAAATATTTCGTATAATAAAAATCGTGTTATGTGTGTGAACTGACAATACCTTCATCCACAGTCAAATTGATGTTCTTTACAGTCAAATTTGTAATCTTGAGATTGAGCTCTTATATGTTTATGTTTTTTACTACTGTAAATGAAGTATTTATTAATATTTTTACAGCTACAGTGTAGGTCGTTTTAATTGATCATTTATGATGTAGAATAATATATCTCAATGAGGCTGAACAAACTGTGTATATTAATATAATATTTTATATTTATATCAATCCAAAAACAATTCATCAAGGTCAGCGACCTCTATTTTTTCCTACTTTTTAATACAATTTTCTTCTCTTACAGTTTTTACGCGTTGTATTAATTTTTAGTTAACAAACTTAGCTCCTTTTAATGTAAATTGGATATCAGTTGCTTTTGCTCTCTGCCATTTATATTACAATTCCGTTTTTCCAATTTATTTTTGAAGAAAGGTATTGCATTTGATTTGTGTTTTAATCTAGACTATTACGATTATCATTCACAAGAATAAATACGTATTGTTCTTCAAGCTACAGAACATCAATTTTACAATTTTACATGTTACATTATTAGTAAGACATTTATTTTTCTTTGTTTTAAAATCGTGACATCACGATAAATTCATTTAATAATTCTGCCATTCAATAATAAAAATCTCAAGTATATACATGTTTATCTTTTTAATAATAATTCCCACCTACCAGCATGATTAGGCAAATTATACTGCAGATCACTCCGAGATGGTCGATGTTATGAGGAAACATATTCCAGCGGGGGGGTTGACGCCGGCGCCGTCTCGGGTCGCGACGCCTCCTCAAGCGTCGCGCTCGTCTGCGACGGATATCCGACGCAGGCAGCCAATGAGCAGCTTCCTATTTATACCAGCTTTTTGCGTCTTTATACGGAGTAAACCTACGCTCCGGGACGTCATATCTAGACTCTGAAAATAACTTCCTCGAAATTTGTCATGCAGTTGACACTCGAGGCTGCCATTCTTAATGTTGAGTACATTTTTTATGTAAATATTTCTCCAACTCGTTGGTTATAAAAAGATGACTTTTTCACATTTTAGTATATAGCTTCTTGATTATCTATTAAACATTAAATCAATATTATTACTTGTTGGCATCTTTAAGTTTTAACCAAGTTTTCGGTCATGCTCTTTTCACTCTGAATGATGATAACACAGACCTCGTATCAAATATTTTAATAATAATTTATGATAAATGATTTAAATTTTTTTACCTATTTTTTCTTAGTTTTGGTTGATTTCAATAGAAATACTTAGTATTGGAAAAAGTCAAATGACACGATAACTTATATAGTTCTTACCAGATTCCAGTCAAACTTGTCTGAAAAACTTTTTTTATAGATATCTAAGGTAAGTTGCAAAATGGCAGCTGTTCAAAAACTTGAAAATTTATTAACTCTGTTAATATTGAACCCAGAGTAGACAGACGAAAACTACCAGATTTTTACGTAAAGAGATTTTTTAAGGAAAAAAATATACTTAATTACAAATAGATATAAGTTACCGCCACGGAGTACAGTTCAATGGCATCGTAAACTGAACAAGAACAGCCACTCGATGAGGTGAGGATCCATTGATAGAATAGAAGAGTGAACGTGTCCATTTATCTTCTCGTGCGAACAAAAATTTGTGAAGAAAACGAGGTAGTAACAAAGTATTAAATTATTTAAAATTATACTCTGTCCGTTGGGTGAATTTAAATCTCCCCCGATGGATTTGAAACAGAATAAATTAACATTTTAGAATAAATAGTTGTTCGTCCCCGATGCCACAGACAAAATCTTGACCAAAAAACAAAGAACCATAATTCGCAATAAATATGTATATCCATCTTCAACAGACAACAATAATGAGCAATGGTGTAGAATATTATATGTCAACCAACTTTTAAATAAAGTAAGAAAAAATTTACTTGATTCCATTAGACCCAATAATATCCGAGGTAAATTCATTTTTAAAGTGAAATCATTCCTGTATATATAAATTCTATTGCAATGACTGTTCATTAATAAACGGCACCTGGTTTTAATATTAGAATAAAAGAACATTTAAGATTAATGTATGTATTAAGTATTAATGATAATTATTTGTCAGAATTCGCTAACCATATTTTAAAAACAGGCCATACGTTTAAAAAAGAAAACGGCATTGAAATTGTACATATTAACAATAGAGGCCTACGGTTAGATTAAATGTAGTTATGTTAGAAATTTAAAAACCTCTTAATAATAAATCTAATATTATCAATAACCAATTAAATTTAACAAATAACCCGCTATTCAATGTATTCACCACATTTCAATGTCATCCTGCCATTCTTCCTCCCACCCTCCCACCATAACCGCAGTCACACCCCCGCCCGTATTTATGGACCAGTTGATCCGTCCTTACTAAGATACAGTGGTACCGAAACCGGTCGACGTTAAATTACTCGGTGTGTCATGTACAAGTTTGTTAGTTTATAAACATTAATAATTATGTTCAACCAGTTCAAACATCAAAAATAATCAGGCCTATTCTCAAAATTGCAATATTGAAATGAAGGTGATTGTTACACCAACCCTCAAAAATAGTGTTATATTTGAATGAGAGAGAGGGAGAGAGAGTGAGGGAGATAAACGTAACATAATCTGTCAAAACTATCTGTCTATTTTTGAGGGTTGGTGTAACAATCACCTTCATTTCAATATTGCAATTTTGAGAATAGGCCTGAATATTTGGTCAATGTTGAGATAGGTATTATTAACTTTACGTTAAAAGCATAAGATATTTAAGGAAGAGAGTTTTTAAGGAAAAACTATCTATAAATTATTTTAATATTTTTTAGTTGATATCCAAGTGTTCACCTATATATTAGGAAGTGAAACATAATGTTATCATTTCCAGGCAATTTGAACAACGTTTCAAATTCCCTATTATTACGTTATTGTGTACTATTCACTTTGTACCTTCGAAATGCCTTTGTTATTGCCACCTACCGCCGTAATAAAACATCCACGAAGTGATGGATGGTTTACGATTTCATTCATTAAATAAAAGCTTTTGAATTTAACCGCTAGTTAAATAAACTATTAATAAATGGAAATTTACTCTAATAACCCAGAAACGACAAAACCTGTAAAAATGTCTGCAATAGTACTTAACAACACGCAAGGGAAAATTCCAACATTAGAATCATATTAGCAACAACTTTCATATTATATAGACTCACTGAAAAACACCCCTGTATACAATTGAATAAATATCCTAACTCAAGAGAAAAATTGCCAGTCTGAAGATGTTCGTGAAGGGCTAAAACCGATAATGGTCGTTAAATAATGAATAGTTAAAAAGTGTTTTAATAAATCATTAAAATGGCATTTCACCGTGAATTAATAGTAGCGAAATTAGAAATAATAAAAAGTGTAAACACATTACATTTACTTCTAAACCAATGATGATGAAAAAGAATAGTTAAGAAGAGTTGGAAATAATAATATAATAAGGCCATTATTATGTGTGTATGTGTGCCGCACCGCCGGTGCGGGTATGTGCGGCCATAAAGAGGCGCGCAAGAGTGCGCGCGTCTCTTTTATCTGCGGTTCATCGGCTCAATAGTTTGACCTATACTAGTTATATACCTTGTACTAAATTGTAGCTTATTGTAATAAAAGATTAATTGTTACAAAGTCTATTTCTTGGACCTTCACATTACGAGGTGTACAGTAGTGATGAGAAAAAATGCTACTTTTTACTCATAGGTGCGATTGTGATTGATATTCGATAATATCAGTGATTGAAAACTGTGACTGTGATCTTAGTTTTTTTATTAATGTGATTGTGATTGATATTCGATAATATCAGTGATTGAAAACTGTGACTGTGATCTTAGTTTTTTTATTAATGTGCATGCGCCGCACGATAATACACGAAATAAAAAAATTGCGTATTTTTTTCTATTATTATAACTTAATTTGCGTAAAAAACATATTCTAGCTTAAATATTAATATAAATCTAATTGAATATAATTGCAAAGAGAATGAAAACTATTTTATATAAAATTTATTTTTCGTTAAAATTCTCACCGTGCGTAAAATGTTTTGACAGAATGTACTAGATGGCGCTGATCACGAGTTATACTCCATTCTTTTATAAATATTTTCGCCTTAAATGCGCATGCGTCAAATCACGATTCACATTCAAATATGAACAATTAATATTATGACTGATCACTGTTTATTTACGTATGCGCAGAATCACGGCTAAGAATCACTGGCGTTAGTTAGCGTTAGTCGTGAATGTGATCACAATTTACAAAACCGATCTCGATCACGGATAGAATCACTGATATATCAAATATTAACGACAATATATAATACTATTATATATAAACTAATAAATAACTTATACAGACATATAAATGATTTTTATAAATAAATAAAAACTTATAAAAAAATTATGAAAAACTTATAATAAAAAATAATAACAAAAAAGTCTAAGGAAACTTAAATACTTATAACAAATAACCTATAAATTGCTTGTTTAATAATGACATGACTCAGATAACAACAGAAAGTATGGCTTCATAAAGAAGGCTTTAACTTAATTATTATTATAATAATTATCTAATAAAAAATTAAAAACAAAAGTATTTTAAAAAATTTTGGGGGTAGAAAATTGCTCCTACAAAATGGGAAATGAAAATATGAACCAAATAAAATTAAGTTTTCAGCAAGTTAGCAAAAACATTATCAACAACAGATTACAATAGATGGCGCTGATTCAAGTGATAATCGATTTGGACAGCGGCGTCAGAAAATCAGTTAAATATTTAACAAAAAAAAATTAATCACGTCTCACGATATTACCAAATATCACTGATAGTGAGTGTGACTCAAAAATATCAGTGATTGACTCACAGTTCGTGATTTTAAACTCATCGCTAGTGTACAATAAAGACGTACTAAGAAGTCAAGTACGTAACACTAATTTAAACTAATTACGACATAGTTGTTGAGTTGAACAATGCCGAGAAAGATAATCCATTATTTGAAAGTAATTGCTGTCTCGTCTATTGATCGGATACTGAATTGACCAAATTAAGCCCAGCGGGAAATGAGAAGAAACTATCGACTCTAACCGCGGGCTAACCGATCATAATTGATAGTTACACGAAGAGTTCTGAAAATATTTCAATAGCTATTTATTTCGAAGCTTTCACTCTTATACCGCTACTGTTTTATCGATACTTTACAAAATCATGTTATGGAAGGTTAAAACTTTAAAATGAACAAATTATACGAAAACTTTTACTAACAATTATTCAATAAGATATATAAACGACGGGTGTTTCGAAAAGTTTTGAACGTGAATTTTAAAATAGTATTTTAGATATTACATTGGTATCGTGTCACTATAAAATTGATGACCCACAATGAATAAATTTGTAGTATTTTTCATTTTTACAGAGCTTTTAAAGATGAATGCTTTAATATATAATTCTAGCTGGTAGAAAATGTTAACTTCAAAAACTATTCAAATCAATCATATGATTTCATGAAACTTCTAGAAACTCCTTCTAAAACTGTATATTTTCAATAACTTCTAACGCCGCGTACCTCTAACCCTTCCCCAAATTCCACTCGCCGACGAACTCCGCTCCCCACGGAACCATCCAGCAGCAATTTTTTTAATAGTGGGACTAACGTTCAGACGAAGTCTACAAAATCTCATTGTCATAAATCCTCGCTAACGGCCAAAACCTGTATGCAATCTCGTATTTCTAAGACTAGCAAAGATTTTTTTATTTTGATAAACCTATTTTATCCGCCATTAAAAATAATGTAGTAAACCCTTTACTCTTCCCTTAGAACATTTCATTCTCCCAGTGTGTAAGAATAGTGGCAATGCTCTCTGTGGCTGTCGAATACCTGTCGAAAGGTCATCCGTCACCACCCTAGTACATGATGCCCTGCACCACTTCTTTCAGAAGACCCTTGCTTCGGTTGTTGATCCATCGAAGGTATTTTATATCTTTCCTCCCCTTCGGGCGTGGTGTCTGATGGGCATTTCCTAATCCTTCACCTATCGGGGTATATTTATGTAGATATATGAATTTTAAATACGGGTAGACCAGGTATCGGTGCACTCACCCAAAGAAATTAATTAATAGATATAACAATATTATTAACAATAAATAATAAAGTTGTATCAATGTGTCCAAAATTTAATAAAAATGAATTGATAATTCTGGCGTCTACTATCAGATTTACTTAAAGGTATTTTTAGATTCTGTAAAAATAAGGTAGATGGCTCTGTCAAATGATGGAACGATTAAATGTATTGATTTCAAAAAAGGTAACATATAAGGTCGAAAAATTGTCGCTAAAAATAATGCCGCTGTAGCTTAGTTGGATAAAGCACCTCCCCCGGTTAGGGAAGAGATCCAGGTTCGAATCCTGGTAGCGCAACAACAATATTTTTCGATAAAATTGATTTTATATGTATATCTTTATAATTAATATATTTAATTCATATTTAAAATAACAATATTAGTTTACCGACATTTTTGACGTCTGTATCAACAGTATTGTTTCCTTGTGTAATGATTATTGTCCGACCGAAGGTCAGTAAGTCACACCGACTAAAAAGTATACATAACAATGCAAATTCTGCACTGTTACTTAGTTTTCAGCATTATGGTGTTGATAATCATTGTACATACATATATATTCATTCAAAAGATAAACTGAATACAAAGCTTCGGCTTCGGCTCAAATGTGCCGAAGGTTTGGCCGAAGCCGAAGCGTCGCTCAGACTTTAGTAATGATATTAACCCTACGACCCCCGAGGAATTTTCTTCATCCTTCCTTCACACCAGTGGCCTCAGTCAGATGAGACACGGCTCGTAATGCACCTCCACAAGACTCGGTCCTGGGTCGGCAACTAGATACGACGGACGCATCCATTCAACGTTATGGCACTCATTCCGGTCGGCTATCATATTGACGCATAAAGTGGCCGAAAAATCGTAAAAACCTTTCACCATGGATGGAGCTTGCCGTAGTTGTTACGGGATTCAGGTATTCGTACATCGTGCTGTCCACGGGATAAGTAACATTCTTCTCTAACAATACATTTCTAAACCTTCTACTTTTCTTTTGTCCGCTTGAATATTGTAAAGACAAGTGTGCCAACATTCTCGTTGTTTGTTTGATATCTTTGTCTTTGCTTACTCTCGTATGGTGATCCATGGCAACTTGAGCCAACTGGAGGCGTCTTTCTGCCCACTGTCAACAGTGTTCCTGATTGCCTCTTGAAATGCCACGCTATTTTTGAAGATCGATCTTCAATCAATATTTTTTAAAAGTAAATAGAATAACCATATACATTGATATCAGTAAATATTCTTTTACCAAATAATATCTTTAAAAACATACTATTATAATGAAAGGTGTCCCAAAAAAATGTATACACATTTTGAAGAGTTGTAAATTAAATATTGATTAAGCTAAATTTATGTTTTTTTATTTCAAATCAATGAAGATAAGTGTAGATTTTTTAATTATCACAAACATTCAAACTTGTTCATTGTGGACTAGACATTTTTGATAACCCAAATTACAAACATTTTGTATTTGGGTGCTTTTTACCTTAACAGCTACCTTTAATGATTCAATTTATGTCAGTTTTGCACTATCAACACATTATCACGTATCTCTATAAATAAAGTGCAATGGCAAATAGTGGGGATGTGCTGGAAATAAAACTTCTTATTAACAAGTAAAACTTTTCCAATAGGCTCTCTTTAAAATGCAACAGACGCTCGATTTTCGAACTCCTGTCTCGTGTGTATACATTTTATTGAAACATCTATTTACATTAATTTAATTATTCTTCGATGCTAGATTTTTCTTCTTTATTTATCTTACTATTTTTTTATTTTATACTTGATTAAATTGAACAACAACTTTGTAAAGTTTGCTTATCTCAATATAGACAGATTGGTCTAGCGAGACAGGCAGGCAGATAGTCTGTGAGTCTTTATAAGTGATTTATCTAATTAGTTTAACTTTCATTACATATTGATAAATATATATAGAGATGTTTTAGTATTGCTTTTAAGGCGCCACTTTCAATGATAATTCAAAGTTTAGCGTTTTTTTACGAAAATGTGAGTTTGTATTATTTATTTATATCAAAAGTTATAGACTACATTAGACTTTTTTTAAGCTATTACTTAAATAAAACCTTTGTACATATTTAAAACTAATAAACTGAAAGTTATTTACCATAATGAAGACAATACAAGCATTATAAGAAAGACTGTAACTATTAGATGCATTTTCCGCGAGCTACAAAATTATCTTAATGTGGTAAATTACTGCATAAACTAAATATATTTTCTTATAATCTTAAAGCCAAGAATACGGAGACAAATTTCAATTAAGACTAATTAACAAAATGTTAAAAATTAATAGTGTTATAAACCATTATATTTGCAGGACATATTACCAATTTTCGATATTTTTTAAATACTTTGTTTTAGTAAAAACATACGTTTTTAAATAATATATTCTATTTAATCGCTAGCTTTGAGGCTTTAGCTACTATTTAAAACTAAATTTTATATCAAAAACATAATAATCAGTTTTTAAATAATATTTTTTCAGTCTTATAAAAGACGATAATTTTAACTGTCCATCGAACTTCAATACGCTAGTCTATCCGGTTATGATGGACGTCGAATCTGCGCTGTCATTATTTTCGGTGAAAAATGCCGAAAACATATGTTTTTATGCATATTTATCCACAACATGAATTAATATTAAACTTATTCATAACATTAGTAGAAAATTTCATAAATTAGATGTTTTTTTACTGATTTAACTGTTTCCTTGAACGTTATGTACGTTATTTTTATGTAAGCCGCTATTCAATATTTCTGCTGTATAATGTGCAATAAAACTGTTGTATTTTAAACACTATCTGTCTGTTTCATAAACAGTATTTAATTACGAAACAGACATATCACCAAAACGGCAATATGGCGTTTAAAATCGATAATATTAAACAAAATAATAAATTGAAGCTGTCATAAAATTTATAAATTTAAAACATTGATTTAAGCGACCATCTAAATATATGTTGGTATTTTGTCTGATTTCAAAACATATTCATAGATATGAATTAGGTACTCTAATAAATTATTTAATTTTCGTTGGATTAATTCAAATTACAACACTCATTCCATATTATTAACATGAGAAACTTGGATAAGGCTCTAGAAATGAGTAATTTTTGACACTTATATCGAATGCGAGAAAATCAACAATTTTATTGTCGTCTCTTTCTGTTCAAACCTTTCTCTCTCGCGTGATTTACATAACAAATAACGTCATTAATTATTTCTCTGATACTTATAAGGATTTAACTATTAACCTCCTCTCGAAAGCATTATAAAAAGTGTAGAATTTCTCGAATTTCAAACTGGAAAAATAAAAGCTCACCCTTAACATTATTCTTTTTTTAAGCAACGTATCAATCTATTATTTCAAAGTAAGAACTTTTATTTTCGCAGACGCAAATTGCTTTTATCTAAAAAAAAAGAAGAGAAAATGGCTTAGAAATACGATTAAAAGCAACAGCCTTCACATTTCTCATTCCTCTCGGATGCCTGGGGAGGTTTCATCCCCTAAATACTTGTAACTTTGTATATTCAACTGAATTTATCCCCCATTTCACAACCTACGTGATGGCTGTCTCGTATCTCATAAATAAATAAGAACTCGCATACTTCGAACACGACACGGATCTCTCAAGTTAAGGAATAAAATTGAATAACATGTTATATATGTTGCTCGGAAGACAATACGCTACTTCTAAAAAAAATTTGAGATATTTCCTTTCACTGCACGCCACTATTTTCTGGGTTCTGATTAGCAAAGACATTTTTTTGCCATTTAAATTTTTTTATTTTTTTTAAACATACAAACTTAAGCTGGACTATATGAGTACATAAACAATAAATTATTCGTATTAAAACGGAAACAAAAGATAACAGTATAAACTGAGTCAGTACATAGTAGCGGGGAGATAACAACAAAGCAGCGTGCAGAAAATAGTACAGATCCCTTTTTTGAAAGATTATGTGTCATACTGAAAAATGTTGGGGTACTGAATTCTAATCCATTTTTTCGCAACCTTCATTGGAATTTTTTGGAAAGTTTGTAGAGCATTATTGAAAGTATAGAAAAAAAAAATTAATTAAACATGTTTTCTGCATTTTTCAATATTTTATTTTAACAATTTAATATTAACACACGGTCGTTTTCTTATGTCGGTGAAGCTGCCTATCTTGTTTTTTTTTCTAGCATGAGGTTTCTGAAATTTTGCGATATACTCGTAGCATCCAGCAGCAGTCTCTCATCGTGTTGACGTTCAACCAGATACCAATCCTGGTATCTTTTGTCCATCTCCGTAATACCTTGATGGAAAAAATCTAGGTGCTCATTCAAAAAGTTAATTTTTGTGGTATCTAACCCATTCTGAAAACATTCATTTCTGCGAAGTCCGACCGGCACCATGGATCAAAATACGTAATGTATTAGGCATAAAATTCTTCCTAGATTTACATACCCATCTAAAAAAGTGCCAAAAAAACATAAATTATTACATCCATTCGTCAGCCGGATACGGCCTTTAATCATTACCTGGTCGGGATTGTAGCGCCATCTACATGCTGTGATAAGAAATAAACAATTGTTGAATTTGGTGAGGAATTGTGTCCAAACTGTTTCTATGCGCTTGTTGCTGCTTTAATAAAATACATTACAGAATGTCACATTTCAATTTTATATCTCAAAAAATTGAAAAATAAATGTACAGGTACCTACTTTGATTAACCTTTTTTGAGGAAAAGCTTTCCTGCAAACTCTGATGTAGATGACGTTTGTTAGAAAAGATTCGCTACAAAATTGCAAAATTGGGTCATATTATCAAAATTATAAATTCAGTTCATTCACATAGAATATTAAGAGTTAACTCTTAAACTAGATTACAGAAACACTTTCGATACATTTGCAGGAGAAGAATTCTTACGTACTTTAAACGCGTTGTCAAAAGAGTCTCGAGAGGCTCGTGATCCCGGGCACAATTGAGGGAATGGGACGGACTCCCGCAAGATGGATAGACTAAATAAAAGAGTTGACAGGGTCCTCTTCAAACGCTGCTACCGTCATGACTCAAGGCTGAGAGGAATGGAGACGTATTGTGAACTTTGCAGTTCCAGTATTTCAAGGGACCACGATGCAAAGACACTAACTTTTAAACATTGAAAAATATGTCGAACAATGAATTTAAATGTTATCTACTGTATTTTATACATAACGAAGATTAAGTAGTAATCGTTATTGGATCGCTATAAGTAGGGAACAATACTTTTGACAGTTGTGGTGCATAAGTGCTTTTGAAAAATATTGTTTTGAAGTGTAAATATTGAATAGCAAATGCCAAACTAACAGAAAGTGTAATAAGAAACCATAATCTACATGGAAAATATATAAAACATACAAAAACTCTGGATTGGAAAGTGTTTCACATCATTTATTTCTGAGCTATTGCTTTAACAGAGCGTGTCTTGAAACAATATCCAAGTCTAATAAAGGTGTAAAATAGTGGAAGAAACAGAAAAGTACGTATTGATAATTGAATATCCTCAAATTATTCCATTCCAATCAATGCGACTAATAAATAAAAATTTATTAAAGTGACATGTGTGTTGTAATACACATATGATGTGTATTACAATAAGTTAGTTAGTAAAAGTGTCAAAGCGAATAGCGCTGATGCACTTGTAGAGGTAGATTTGGCGGTCTAGCCGCATGTAGAGTATTCAGAGTATCGTAGACTCTAAGGAATTGAAAAAAAAAAATTGGAATTGGTTCATTTTCAAACCGTCGCCAGAGCTGTCAAACTAAAATATAGTCGTGTGGAATTTACTCTACTTAGATGGTAAGTATTTTTTTATTGTTCAATGACTAGTGCATAATTTAATGTTAACTTGGTAATCTAATCAAATGGTAAATGATCTTTACAGGAAACAAGACGTTTCCCTCTGGAATTTAACCTCTGGTTTTTTCCTCTGATTTATTCCACTGGTGCATACTGGTGTTTTTTTAACTTCAATTTCTACTTTGGATTTATTTTGGAGTTGGTCGCCACACTGAAGGCAACAATTTTTATCATGATGATCTACAACAAATCTGATCGCGTCGGCTTGGATGCTGCGGGTCAAAACGTGATGTAATGTCAAGACGTCTGGTGTCCCATACCAGAAAGACATCGAACTCGCGCCAAACCCGACGAGATGACGATTTGTCATCTGGATTTTGTTTTATTTTTGTAGTCTTGTGCTTTTCTTCAAGCATCTTTTATTTATCACCCAGATACCTAATAAATTTTTATAAATTTTTCCCAGTTCTGGATAAAGGCAGAATATGACAAAAATGAGGTGGTGTGTTCAAGGTACACATACCCACCTCATTTTTTAGAATCCGCGGATTTCATGTTCTACACTATCTAGTCGGTGAAAGGGAAGAACGTAAGTCTTTTACCCCACAATATATATATATATATATATATATATAACCAATCTCAATAGTAGTATCTTATGAAAGGCTCCTTAAGAGGCGGCAGGACACGATCCACGTGTTTTTAAGTCGGCACCTATTTATGTTATGGCGATTGTCAAAATTCTAGCAATTATTTTTAATATATGCGCCTCATAATTCATAATCTATAATAATATTACATTTTCCCCTCTATTTTCGATGACTTTTTGAACGTCTAGGACGCAATGTATATTGCTTATCTATGAGTAGGGCAAAAACGAACGTGCTTTTAATATCTTTAGTTTAAGATTACTTCAATGTTTTCTCTTTAATACATTCAATAACAGTCAATTTGAAATAAAGTGTACATTGTCTTTATTTCGAGTAAGAAAAAACATACATACTTGACATCTGTCATATTTTCTTATCTGTAGTGTCTATGGCATACCATAGAATTAAGCTCTTTCCGAAATGTCAACATACATGACATCTGTCATCTTTGCTTATCTACAGGTGTCTATGGTATAGCACAGAATTAAGCACTTTCTGAAATGTCAAAATAACGATTTTTGGTTATGTTTTTTTGTGTTTATTATTGTCTATCCACGAACAAAGGTGGAGTATGGTTTGTTTTGGGGAAAACTCTATCATTGAGATTTAGATCTACGGGAATAATTTTAATTACATCGAGATTTTATTTACGTGTGGTTTGTTTTGGGTAGAGCTCTATCATTGAAATATAGATTCTATTGAGATCCTATTGTGGCCACTATTGGCTGCGAAGCAGACATAATAGCCGCCCGCAGGGCCTAGTAGTAAGCACTCGGCTTACGTTTCGCCGATTGCTTATCTGCTAGTTTATTTTAAATACAGGGTTATTCAGAACAATGGTCTCGGTATGCTGGAAAATTGGCTTATTCAGCAATTAAATGAAGATTCAGAAGACTTCATCTTTCAACAGGACGAAGCTCCACCTCATTGGCACCGGAATGTTAGAGGTTTTCTAAATGAATCTCTACCACATCGATGGATAGATCGCATTGGGAATGAAGATCTAGCTGTTCAATTCTGGCCCCCGAGATCTCCCGATCTCACGCCCTGTGACTTTTACTTGTGGGGGCTCGTAAAAGAACCAGTTTATGTTCCACCTCTTCCAACAACTCTACCGATCCGCGGAACCGTATCACAGCTGCGGTGAACTCAATAACATACTTCATCGAGTGTGGAACGAGTTCAGCTACCGATTGGATATTTGCCGTGCAGCTAAAGGGGGTCGCATTGAACATTTATAAACTGCATATGTAAACATTATTGTGAGTATTATCAAATGTAATTTAAATAAAGAGTTACGATATTTTTAATAACCCTGTACTATAAAATTCTCTAGGTATCTTTATAAATTTTAATTAAATAATTCAGTGTTTTCATATTTTTTTGGATATTGCAATATAAGAGACCGAACGTGAATTTTGACTTTTTTGAGAACGATATATTTAATAACCAATACTAAAATATTTATTTGTGAAAGGCAATAATTTCTGTTTGAACCTTTTATAAACAAAATATATGGTCCTTGTATGGAAATATTTCGAAATTCGGTGTACCAAAGATAATTCTATTGCGAAAAAGATTATATTTTTTGATAATAACTCAATATATTTAGACTTTATTTTTTAAAGAAATGCTTTAAGATTGAATGGATCTGTCATAATAAAATTTTTGTAGTTTTTGCAAAAGATTTTAAAACTTTGCATTTAATTGATTCCAAAAAAAACGCGTGGATCGTGTCCAGCCGCCTTTAAGGGCACCGCAGACAAGAAAACATTTATTTTATAAAGTCCAGCAATAGAAATATACAGTTTTTGTCGTACGATTGTCAGCTTAGTAAGAGAAACACAGATATTATAACGAAACACATTTATTGTATAGAAAATGCAGTTTTCAAAAATGCTTATTATTTTTAAGTTGCGTTAGATAAATGTGATCCTTCTTGCCTTTCGCATTCTTGTTGCCGGCTGCGAACAGATTACATAACACAGCGCCAAACATCTGAGCCGATCGCTCAAATTTAATTGGCAAGTTTAACTCCTGTAATGACTAACACTTTGTACTTCAGATATCCCCAAATTCGGAGATCTTGCCGACCAATTAACATCACCATTATTTCGAGATACCGCTGAACCCCGTTCGAAAGACACAAAAAGTTCGTTACTACTTTTCAATTATTTCAAACATTTATAATTCCACGTACAGAAAATAAAAAGAAGCACCCAACTCAAACGACGCTAGTAATAATTAACCTAACCTTAACTTCCGAGCGCTTGAAGAATAAATCTTGTCTTCACCTACCTACCTCGTACCTTTTCCTTTGTAATAAAATTTACATTACTCTTAGTGAGTTTTATATATTTTTCTCGAAATGGTTGATACTTATTTCACGAAAGTTTATCGTAAATTGAAACATGACTATATATATCTTGATTTAGGTGTATTTTGAAAAAGTATGTAGGTATATATATATAGAGAAGAGAACGTATTAAAAAGCTTAGTAAGCAGATGCTATGTATTATCTAAGGATTTTAATACTCGTATATGGAAAATTATCTGATTCTTTAAAGACTCATTTCATTCAATCTCTTACAATCGAAGAAGTAGAAATAAGTGAAGGAGTAAGGTAGTGATGACTATATATAAAGGTTATCTTTGAAATAGACGAAGGCTTAGTAATAAATAAGAAAAAAGACTACACAAAAAATACCGTAAATCTTGCAGACTACATGGAAAGCCTCCAAATACCAAAACCATCTACTCATATTACGAATCCAAGTTTTATTTTCAGTTTCATGTTATTGAGACAATTCAATTGTGTTACATCTTTCAGCATCCTATTAAATAATTTAGGTCCAAAATATTTGTAGTTCCTTTAGCCATATGTTGTATGTGCTCTCGGGGCTTGTAGGTTATGTGTATCTGTCCGTGTGGTAATTATATTTTGAGTTGTTTCAAAATGTGTCTGCTTGTGTTATATTAGCATATATTTGTCTTATATCAAAAACATCGTCAGTGCTCGTTGTGATTGGGGTTTTGATGACAACTTTTGAAATAATTTTCTGAGCTGCTATTATTGGATTAATTGGAGATATAGTCACTCCACCCCCAAGTAATTATAATGAATTGATAATTCTGACGTCTGCTATCAGATTGATATTTGAGATTCTGTAAAAATAATCTCTTTCAAATAATGGAACGATTAAATGTATTAATATCAAAAATGTAACATATAGGTTCGAAAATTGTCGCTGTGGCATAGTTGGATAATGCACCTTCCCCGGTTAGGAAAGAGATCCAGGTTCGAATCCCGGTGGCGTAATTGATTTTATATGTATATCTTTATAATTAATATATTTAATTCATATTTTCAATTATAATGCGATTGTGATAGCGATTGGTTGACAAAGAAGTTTTATATTAAGGAACTTCTTAATATTTCTAAAATAGGATGTGTTTTATTTTATTTGTAATGAGTTGTGTATGATGGCTTTTTACGAAAAACGCTATAACGTTTCAAGTTCGAATCTATGTATATAAAATTATTTTTTCTCAACTTGCATGAAATCATCAATTACAGGTATGTGTATGACCGTGTCCAATGGTATTATAAATATATATCTAGAGTCAAATACGCAGGTAAAAGAGCCAGCTAGCTACTTACCACCTTACTACCTGTATACTCACGTAACTTCGTGAAAAATGGAGCCTGAACTTAAATTTACGAATGATAATAATACAATGATATGTGTTCTCTGTACTTCTATGTGGAATGGAATCATGGATACTCACTGAAACAATACTAAAGCGACTTGAAGCGTTTATGATGTGGATCACAGGCGCCATTAAAAATAAGCTGGATTTATTGTACCACAAATGACATGTGATGATCCAGATATGGAAAGAAAAATAAATAAAAATACAACAATAAAAACCCAAAATTGTTATATTTTAATACAAATTAAATTAATCAACTTGAAAGATGTACAGAAAAAACCTATCTATAGAAAAAATATTTAGTTGCTACCGGGAATCGAACTTGGACCTCTTCCTGTCCGGGGAAGTAATGTAAAAATAAGTAAGTAGTGATGGATATAAGTTGTAATATTTTGGCCATGCCTTGAGACATCCAAAAAGGTACCAGATTCTGCATCTCATAATTCAAGGCAAAAAGCAGAATAGGTCCCGAAAGACAGAGAACATCTCGACAGCACAATTTAATGGCGTCTTATAAAATATATTATAAACGCATAACCAAAGAAGTTTACACATATAAAATCTATGTATAAGCCTTGTATCATATTACATTATAAAGCTCTTTACCTAAACCTTCGATATTAAAATCAAGTTTTATATATTGTTTTACGTGGAAGAGTAAAAAAACGCAAAAATAAATCAGGGATTTGCGATATTTGAATCACTGTGTGATTGCTTTTTGTGAACATAGGTTTTGTTGTATGAAAATATTTATTTAGGTTTTTATTACTTTATCACATTTTTTTAATTACAAAGGGATTTAATTTATTGATTACCACTAATGTAAACTTTTAATATAATTATAAAGCTGCAAAAATAATGTTTTTTTATTATCAAAAATTTACGATTTTTTGTTAACTAAAGAATAATTGAATGTAGGTCATTCCATGTGAAACGGCCCAATACTGGTTGTTTGACCATTTTTAAATATTCTGTTTTTTTGCAAGTTCAAAATGACCATTATTTTAATTTCATTGTTTTTGGTTTTTGCGTGGCGGCCATATTTGTTTTATGAGGCGTAGCATATTTTGCGATGTAAAAGGTTTGCGGAAATTGAAATATCTCTATTCCTATTTGTCCTATCAAGATGAGGTTAAAATCAATTTGTTCAGAAAGAAACAGGCTATAAGATATTTTTGAACATTTTCACCTACATGCATTCCCATGCTCTGAAATTTCAGCCTTAATTCTTAGCTTTCGTTTTAAAAAAGTCCCATCATCACATCACGGGGATGTTTTTGCAAGAAGGGTCAGAATCGATATGTCAAAAGTTTATTTTTACAAAGAGGTGAGAACTAGTTGTATTCACACACCAAATTTGAATCCCGATACTTAAACCATTTTTGTTGTAAAAATTCTCAAAGTTTAGGAATTTGTAAAAAATTTTAAAATGGCACTCTGCCTCTCAGCTGCATCCGTACGTCTCGTGACAGTTGTGTTGTGGGGTGAAGATAAATGTTATTTAAAATTCACATCTTCAACACCACATCTCTAATAATAATCAGATACATTTAAATGTTAAATAAATTAATGCCATTACCTGATCTACCTAGACCTAGAGAAAAAAGTCAAAAATACACATTCACACAAATTATTTAGATTAGTGATTATTTTAATTTTTTTAATAAAACATAATGTTGATTTTAATCAAATTGTCTTATAATTTTTAATAATTTGAAAATTCTACAATGTTTCTGATTTCCAACACAGGCGGAGCTCACACGTAACAGGAGCCTTCATAAAATATATTTGACGTGATATTAATCTTTGTCTACAACATTGATTGATTATCATAACACCTAATAAAGGGTGTCCAGCGGAAAATTTTCAAGTTTAATATTAAATAATAAAGAAAACTACAATTCTATTCTCATATTTTATTTATACAAAATGGAGTTTAACGATGCGGATTTTACGTTTTATAAACAATATCGTTTAAATGCCGTCGGTTCAATGGCAGCAACTTCACGGCGGATATTTTCTTGTAGGGCCTAAATTGATCGAGGATTGTTGCTGTAAACTCTCGACAAGGTCCGGTGACCGAGGTGCCCAGGGTATGTCTTCGTACTTGCTGATTAATTTATTGGGAAAAATTCATCTCAGCTTCTCCATTGAAACTTTAGCTGTATGTATAGTGGCTCCGTCTTGCTAAAATTGTGTTGTGTTGTTGAACTCGAGAAACAGCTGCAGTTGTGGTATCAAAAACTCGTCGATCATACGGCAATACACGTCAGCAGTGACCGTCTTTCGCTGGTTAAAAAAATAAGGGACAATTATCCCTCGGGCAGAAATTGCACACCACACTGTCGTTTTTGGACAATGCAAACGTTTTTGATGGCATTCTCTTGGGTTGTCGGGGCACCAGTATCTCATATTTCTGTTTATTAAAATGTGCTTCGTCAATAAACAATATATTTCCAAACGTTCGTACTGTTCTAAAACGTTCCAGCATCGTTCTCGCTAAGGTTTCACGTAAAGAATAGTTATTTTCATTGAGAAACTGCACGAGTTGCAGTTGGTATGGGTGAAACTGTAGTTTCTTTTTCAAAATAATGTGCACTGTTGATTTTTTTATTCCAGTACAGGCTGCAATCTTTCTTGTCGATTTACGCGGATTGCGCATAATTTCACGTCGAACATGAGCCACATGTTCTGGCGTCGCTGCTGACATTGATAGTCCCGGAGGAGTTTGGTTAACCATTATCCCTTTATGTCTGAACTTTTCCCGTCGAATATTAAAGTGAGTACAAAAATCACGACGCGCACGAACCAATGAATCACCGCACTTTAAATATTGCTCAACCGCGAACGCCCGGCGCGCTCCCGACCAGTAACTCATTGTGAATGGCAAATCAGCAAATCTCGCGCGTCGAACAATACCCCTCCCACTTACCTCACCCTGATGTTTTACGAGTAATTACATTTTAATCTTGAAATTTTTCCGCTGGACACCCTATATATGTAAGCGTTTATTTTTAGTTTTATTATTAGCTCTAATTTTCGTAATGGTTATTTCGCTTTTTGATCACACAAAAACGTGTCACTCATATCTGATGTATTTTTATTATTATTTGATATCAATCATATACATACCTAATCCACAATAACAGAGTAGAAAGTGTTCAAACTGCATATGAAAAATCTCTACCGTATCAGAAATATAAGAATTTTATGAAACTCAAGCCGCTCGGTTGATTGAAACATATCATTAATGCGAATTGTCACTTTATCTTCATCATTATTATCAACCGTTTTATGCTGGATGAAAACCTCCCCAAATGTCTCCCACTTTTTTCTGTCTATTGTCATTCGCCGCTTTGTGTAACTCTAACATCTATTTTGTTGAGACTCCATGCTACGCAGCCACACGTGAATGGAAAATATATTTATTGAATATCTTCTGTTTTAGACCCCGTGGAAGATCATATTTGAAAATAGGATATTTCTCAGATATAATTATCGACTTGTTAAAGCTAGATTTCATTAACGTGAACGACTATCGAGTCAAATCAAATAGTTCATCATTTTTTTTATATCTTCAATCCTACTCTGCCATTGACTTCTTATAAATCCTGCATTCTGTTTTGAAGGTCGCCTAGATTATTATAATATATAGTAGAATATTCTCGTTTATCTCAATAGCTATTCAGAATTTTCGCACACAGCTTCAACATTTCGGACTCTAACTTTACCCATATAATTGCAACTTAATATATTACATAATTCATAATTTTGTACGTCCGTTTTTCTTACTAAAATATTTCTCAAATTCATAGAAATATTTTTTTTAAAACGCATTAAATGTCTCACACGTCATACCCTCCACTACGGGGAATATATTTTTCAGATATTAAAAAATATTAATAAATTCAATTAAATTAATAAAATTTAAATAAATATCATCGATACTTCACTACTGTAGAATACAAATACAACGTGAAATAGCCATTTATTTACCAGTTTAAAATATAATTAATTATTGGTATTAAAATATGATATTGAGTACAAATTGACGCGTCAAATTCCAACACAAAAAAAATCAACTTGTTATACTTATATGACAATTTGACACCACAGTCTTATGGAGAATATTTAAGATATAGCACTCGCTCAGCATGTGGGAGGTAACGAGTTCGATACTCGCCAAATCTTTTCGATTTCAAAAAAATATTGGAGGCAAATGTGTCGATTCTGGCTATTTCTAACGCAGTTTTCGTGACACATTTAACTGAATAAACATGTCAATAGTAACTTTATTAATATTATATTTTAATTAAGTATGACCGGTAGGCATCAACGGGTTAACATTTTAATGCGGATTGTCAAAAGGATGCAAATATTTTTTGCATTTTATAAAACCTATATATTTCATATAGCGGTGTACAATATACACGCAAATGCCTCTCTGTATACATGAACACGCATAGCATATATTTGCTATTCCAGCACGGGCTTGCAGCATTTTCTCGATACAAAATAAAATAAAGCACCAGCCGATGTATTTATATTTGGTCGAGCCTCCGCAGCGCGCATGCTCCCGAGTCCTACGTCTTTATCGATTCGCCCGCGGTGCGCGCGCAGCCAGGGCGGCCATATTGCTCGGCGGATTGCAGACCTCAAATCTGTAGGCGCCATTCGGTGAAACGCTAATGGGAAAAACGAAAAGTCCGCGGACCGAACTCATCCAATGCGCGACCAAGATGTGCCTGACGGAGTGTTAATGTGATTATCAGTGACTCTACCGACATATCTGGGAGTTTTAGTCGGCTGACGCCTAACAGAGACACAGCTGAAACGGTGAAAACAGGTCAGTGCTGAGAAAGTATCCGAGAACTTAATGATTTTGGTGCCACCCGATACGACAGAACTACCTCGCATAATTTCGGTCGATATATTAATCATTTCTTTCATGTATGATGTATGTATGTCATTTTTGTTTAATTCTATCCAAACAATTTATGCGGAAAATAAAGTGTACAAGCCATGCGCACCGTACGGTACTCATCTATCGCCCGAGCCATTCATACTCTCGTTAAAAAATTATATTTATTATCTTAAAAATACGGTGGTCCTAGTTCACGACGATTTGCAAACCTTTAAGTTTCTAGACTAAATGAAAATATGAGAATCGTTTGTAAACACTCGGTAGTTTTTACGCCTGTTTTGTGAACCCAAGTTTTTACGATTGAGTTTGTAGGACAATCACGTAACCAGCTATTCAAAGTGGCTGGTCAAGTATTAGTGCACAATGTACCATTAATGGATTATTTACAAACTCACATTATTCAGTACTCCATTGATATGACGTGATGAATTTGATAGTGTTTCAGTTTATAAAAACACTATTGATAAAATGTTCCCTGCGTTGCCGATGAATTAAACTACTTTTTTTTTACCAGATTTTAATTATATTGTTTCACTTTTCTCGCTTTTAAGTATTGTAAACATTAAGGTGATTCATTTATTTCCCACATTTGCAATCGAATCTTAAATCTTGGGAGAATTTTTATGTAACCTTCTCACGCCTTATAATATTAAGCCTTTGTCATTTAGATAGATTGATCATTTATCTCAATTTTTACTTGTTTTAATCACTTATTTCGTTTGTGTTATATAAACATTATTAGACATTGATATCGATAAAAAGGGAAAATGTAAAACTTTTTAACATCAATATTTGTACACGGTGTACGTAGGCAAATGATATTAGTTTTATATATACAAAATATTGATAATTACGTTGTATATAACTGTATATACTGTTCATGTATATTTAATAAAAGCCCTTATTACGGTTCCGAAGCAAAACCGCCACTATTCAAATTGACGAAAATAGAGGGTGTCATGTTTGAAAATTATTATCTGGCCAATAGTAATAGCGGTAGCTTTACATCTTTGTATATTTTATAACAAATTTATCATAATTTTGGATCAACAAATTTGGATGTATTTGTACATTTACCAATTGGGCGAAACTTATTTGAGCTTCTCATATGGGCGTTGATAAATACATAAATGAGTAAATGATTAATGGTGCAAACTTTCCCACTGTTCCAAAAGTCGAGGGTGTAATTCCAGGATCGGGCAGTTGTACGTTAATTCTATTTTTTAAATGTAAGACTTATAATATGATATGATACGACATTTTTGTTATGTTAACATATTGAAGCGTGAAAAGCATACAATTTTAAGAGCAGCACTTTTAAAATATTACGATACTTCTTTCAATAATGAAGTTTACAAAACATCCAAAAATTGTATGTTCCAAATTGCATTATTAAATTGTATTATTGCGATGTTTATATATATATAAATATAGCTAACACTCTCAATAATGTCACTTACCATCACCACGATTGACTTTAGAATCCATCAACCTTAAGAATTCTTGAAATTTAGCCTAAATTTTTGACAGGAGTTTTATATTTGGTCTTTGTGAAATACTGAGTGCTTTATTAGTTTGAAAGCTCTTTCAAAATACCCTATTCTTCTGTGGGTAGTATATTAAGTTAGCTTAAAGATATTTTTAGAGAGTAGATAGAATAAAATATAAAAAGGAATAAGGGAGTGTCATGTCTACGATTTTAGATTTGGATAAGATAGCTAGAGTTAAAAATAATACCATTTAAAAAAATCGTATTTTATCTTTATCTGTGTCTTTGCCTATTGGTACAAACGTTATCTTGAAGAGTATAAAGGAAATTCTGTTGATATTTGATAATTTTGGATCAAGTAATTGATACAACTGTCTTCTGATAGATGCAAACAACCCCATAGCTAAATAATTATCAAAAACTTTCTTCCATCACCGGCCACAAGAATCAGATAGATTTCAAATGAGTTGCGAATTTTTTTAATGTTTTGTTATTCGCCGTTTTAAAACATGATGGCGGATCAGACTGACTAACGCATTTACCAGAGATATTTACAGGAAATCTGATAAGGACTACTGAGTCCACAAAATACGTTATTTCTTTATATGATATATATTGTTATTCAAAACTATCTTCTCGTTTATTATATCTACTGTATAATAAGTATTTCTAAATTAAGATACGTCTATATTTAATGGAAACAAATGCAATTAAATGACTTAGCTACTCCGATAATTGCGTCATGAGATCCTGGTAGTGTTTCTATGGATCTACCTAAAAAATATACAATTGCGTACATTACGTAATTTTATTGCAACTTATTTTGCCGTTTAAAGAAGAAAACTAAACGCGCGCAGAATCCTTTAGAAATTCTCAGCGCCGTCTCGGATACGCCTCCCGCAAGCCTCCCGGTGAGAAACCACCCCGTGGACTGTGAATGAATGACGTCAATGGGGGATGTAATGTAATGCCCATAATTTCGAGTCGCGTCGGTCGAGCTTGTGTGGGTGGATAAGTGCTGGCAGCTGCTGGATATTTGTCCCGTAACGACGAACGACGCGAGAACAATTATTAAATGCCGGCTCATGGTGACAATACTTGTACACACAATTTAATGACACGCCTTCCGATAAAATAATTATTATATTTTCTGACATAATTAGCCTTCTTGTTCAAAGCAACGTGAGAATCGTCGTTCAACACACGCGGTGGGTACCCAAATCATTTCCTCGGTGAGTTCGCTTGTCAATAAGATTCTGAACTGACAGATGAGACGTCAATAAAGTAAAAATATAACAGAAAGAATGAAGACACGCGTTATGTACAGAACAAAGGCTGTACTTCTGTGTTATCATTTTAATTTACTGGTTATCTTTTAATATTTCAGGTTGTACTCCATCAATAAAAACTCGGGTTGTTACACGTTAGATTTATTCTAGAGAACTGCTCCTAAAATATTCACCGTTTCCTTACATAGGCAGATCCACAGCTCACGTGCTATTTACTCTTGTGGTGGACTTGACATAAATAGGTCGTTATACAGTACCTAAGAACACGTGTGCTTAGGTATGGTTAATTCGCTCGAGACAACATATTTGCGGTTTCGAAACCATATTTGGCCAGACCTCCAAACTGAAGGGAGAGACTCCACAGGCTGGTTTCTCAGTCTGGTCTACCTGACAGCAGGACTGCTTAGCGTATTTCCAGTAAACGTAAAGCCTAAGGTTCTTATCACTTGGTAGGGGATGATGGCCTATTTTTTCTAAATCTTCAATCGTATTCTCTCTCACGTCTCACAAAATCTCTCAAGACCAAAGGATCTGTCTCCGTCATTTACCTATACATACCTCACTACATTGTATTGTTATGTAAACTGTACTGTAACGTATTAATAGAAGTCGAACCCACCTTAAAAGAACAGTGAACGGCAAATAAATATAGATTCGTAATTTATAATCGGGATGTTTTGCTGAGAGGAACTAATATGAGAACACCGGCTCCTAAAACAGTTTTAAGGAAGTGGTAAAGCCATTTATTTCATTCGTCTCTATGGTTGATGATTATGACTTTGACTATGCATTGTGATCTTTTAGATTTTTGATTCTACAGCACAAACTGCTTGTCTCCACTCTCCACGATCCTAGACATAGTTCAGTGCTCTGTGTAGCGTGACTCCATGTCTAGAACTTGGTCTATCCATTTTATTAGAGATCGACTTTTCGCCCTTCGTACCCTCTCAGTAATCATCTATTGTCTTCATATCTTCTAATAGTGTGCACAAAGTATTAAAGAATTATTTTCCGCTCCTAAAGAATAGAGACAAAAATTTCAGAATAAATATTCATTCTTCTACGAAGGCGTTTTTGGGATTTTCTGCCATCTCTCTGTCATATATTATCAAGGCTGATAACCTCACGATGGGATCCAAAACGTCGGCCAGAGAGATCGGAAACACACGGTAGTATTCTATTGCACAGCCTCTAAACGGACAATTCTGAACAGCCAAAAAAATTGAAAACATTTTTAGTATACGATCGCTCTAGTATGAATATTTTTCAATAGATTCACTTCCAGCTTATATTATATTATGTCAACCGCTCGCAGTTTTTGTCGATGAAATATTTTTCAACGGCTAACAGTTCCTGGTAAGAAGCCAAGTTTGTAATTCTCATTATTTGGTAGATGTACTTCTGTCTCCTCCGTCTTTTCCTTCTGTAATGTTCTTTGAGTGTTCTATGTATTAGATCCAATTTCCTCTTCTGTTTTTCGTGATATTGATTATTGTCTTTTGTTGAAAGCCAGGAGGAGCTAACACCTTAGAGATTAACCCCTACAATGTGCGAGGACGAAGAGCATAATACGTCATTGTTTGCGAATTAACTAACGGGGCTTATGTACGGATAAGTCCGATGACTTCATCTCGAGACAATCTCCCGTGAGATTCTTACGTAGTCCACAACAAGTCTCAGAGATTCAAGTACCGCTATTTATCTCGCACTTCACTTCACGATTGTCACACATCAAACAGAATTAATGTTTGTAATTGAATACTTCTATTTGTCTAACTTTCCAGAATAAATAGTTATGGGTTTATCTCCAGAGCAACATATATATACACGATACTAAGATTTATCTCAACTAAATTTAATAATATCATCGTGTCTTATTTGGTGGATACGGGTTAACAGTTAAGTCGATACAAATCAGTTGGTCGGCCTGCTCTCCATACAAAGAGCAATGACATCATTAAATCACAAATCATTAAATAAAAGACCGCTGGTGAAATATGGCTGTATTGACGTATGCTATACTTTGATCATAATTCACATTCTAGTGAAGAGGTAATAAAGCATAATAATAATGAGGTAAACTGGTGGCAACCATCAAACAATGGAAGGCTGCGAACTTTGGACACATTCTCTGCAATGAGAAATATGATCTTCAGCAGAAGCCTAGATAGAAAGAAATTCTCTTGGCTACGTAATCTCGGAAAGTAGTTCAATGTTCAGAATATCGATGATCTTATACATCTTATACCAATGAATACCAAACTTTATTGTTTTGTGCACCGCGTATATTTAACAAATTGCCACTAGACCTAAAAGGGTCTAAAGTGATTAACGATTTTAAAGCAAAAATAACAAAGTGGTTACTAGATGTGGGTAGAACGAAAAATGAAACTAATTTGTCATATGTGCTACCTACACATTTTTGTCTCCAACTATATTACAGACAAAAATATTTTTATAACTTTTTATACATAACTTTTTATAACTTACTTTACTTACTTACCTTACTTTATAACGATTGTGCCTTAAGAATTACAACTTTTAAAAACTATACAAGTAATTGCTTTAGAACAGACCCGTAATTACCTAATAGTAATTACCTTTATTTTCATTTGTACTATTTATGCTACAAAAAATAAAATACAAAATAAATCAGAACTACAACATGCTCGCCAACCTTCCATAGGAGACATCACAAGAAGATTAAGTTATTACTGAGATATTACAGATGTATTAATCTTTCCCGCTATTCTGCTCGAGATTCTAAACCAAATTACATCCGTAGACACGCACCATAACAACACGACACATTCTCAAAGTAACTTTGCAATATTAAATGATCGTTGCACATATTTCCCTGTGCGTACAAGACATATCATGTTAATCTACGTGTATTGTCTGTACATTTCAACCACAGTAAAACATAATTTACATTCTTCATATAAAAACACGATAATATTATTTAAATTCAGCATTGTCACTAGCGAAATGGATCGCAAAAAATACATACTAAACGCGAACATTTTCTGCCAATTCAAACTGTACCCGAGCGACTTGCGCTGGAAATATCCACATCCGAGTTTATTACTGCTGGTGATCGAGTTGCCGATCTCCGGGGCAAATACCTACTGCTTTTTATTACCGACATGGGCATTCAAGGGACAAACATGAACGTTTTTGAAAAAAAGTAAATTAACTTTGTGTAGTGCGTATTGACGGAAAAAATCATATTTTCACGTTTACTCAGAATGGCGGGTAAGCACTTACGTAAGTAAGCGCAGATTACAAACAAAATATGGGAAAAAAAACTAATATCAGATATCTCACATAGACAAAGCTATTTTTTTATTATGTTTAATGGAAAATATATGGAAGTATGGGGTAATTACACGGCTTACGACCTGTCTTCGGCTGGCTTAAGTGATCACTTTATATAAATATAACGTTCACCAATTCTCACCCCTCCGTCTTCACATATATCAAATTTTTGAAAGTTGTATATATGTCAATATGTGGACTCGCTTCGAGTACCACTACACCATCGCCATCTATGGACCAAATTTGATCATTCAGTTTTCCCTTTTTTTAAACAGTATATATGTCATCACTATGAGAATCTGATTTTTTTAAATTATTTTCAAACAATATTCCTTATCTGTAAAATGTTTTTTAACATATTATACTAGAATACGCCTGAAAAATCAATATTTTTCAATTTTTTATATATTTTCTTATTTTGACCTGTATATTATATAAACAATATTTGAATATGTCCAAGAACACACAATTACTGTATTTTTACCTTCAAAGGCACTGTTATTAAAGAAATATCAGATGTCTCATAGAGACAAAGCTATTTTTTTATTACATTTAAATATATTAAAAAAATAGCTTTGTCTCTATAAGATATCTGATATTTCTTTAATAACAGCGCCTTTGTAGGTAAAAATCCAGTAATTGTGTGTTCTTGTATAAATTCAAATATTGCTAAAATATGGAAAGACCACGGTACATACTCGTATATCCAAAATAACGAAGGTCCGACTTGTACAGCCTCTGGTGCATTCTATATTTTTATATGGTGAGAAATCGAGAAGATGGACGCCTTGGAGATGTGTTACTGGAGACACATTGTATACCATAGATAGCGAGACGCACGAATGTCTCAATTTTGCATGAACAGACTCACAACAAATTGATATTTCTAAAATCATAAATTATTTATTATATGTTTTAGTTAGTTATGACATCCTGAAGAAGAAAATGGTATTTTTCGAAACCGGTAGATGTATTTAAACTCAATTTAGTGGTTAATAAAACAAAGATAATAAATAAAAATATGAATCTTAACCACAAAGATAATATTGCTGATTTTAAAAGTATAAATTATTTCCACTCTCTCCACCTACAGTTCCACATTACTTCAATTCTGTTCCATATTCCTTCAATTTTGTTCCACATTCCTTCAATTCTGTCCCACATTCCTTCAAAATGTTGTCTTAAAATCCAACTTCCGATCATAAAACATCATTTGTTGTGTCTTTTCCACAACAATATAATTTTTGATGTCTGCGTCCCTCAAAATATTCCAGATTGGTTGATTGCAAATATAGTATCATTTTTCAATTCGATAAAATTCAACATTCCTTTAAAAAAAATGTCATCTTGTTGAAGCATTCGAGAATTAGTAATTATTATAACATACATTGGTAAATGGCAAATAATTTACTTTGTTTGTCGCGATAACCACACACCTTCGCGTAATAGAATTGACAGCAAATCTTATTTGTTTTGTGTTGCTATGCGAAACGAATACCTGTCGATTTGTTATATATTACTGTGCGACGGACATAAGAAAATTATTTACATTACTTCGATAGTGCTGAGAAACAAATAAACCTTAATTTATTTAAAAAATCAACGGAATATGGGATATCAAAATTATTTTCATATTTTAAAAATATATATATGTTCACATTATTGTTTATCAATATCTCTATATTTTACACATTTTTTCTTCTATGTACAAATTTGGATAGTTAAAAAGTCGGCAAGTATCTGTATTATATTATAATTCACGTTAAATGTATTAATTAGATAGATATACATATAAAATCAACTTATCGAAAAAATACTGTTGTCGCTACAGGGATTCGATCCTGGATCTCTTCCTATCCGGGGAAATGCATTAACCGATTATGCCACACCAACACAGTGAGTTGACGACAAATTTTCGAACTTACATATTGCACTTTCTAATTGATACATCTGTCGTTCCATTATTTGAAAGTGCAACATATATAAGTTCGAAAATTTGTCGTTTGTATTAAAAATATCACAGACCTGTGTTTTGAAAAATTGCAACTTCACAATAAGAATGTGTTCTCGTTAAAAATGATATAATATTATGCAGGATAAATATTGTTTTTCCATATTTCATAAAATGAAATCAAAATGGCGAGTCTGCTGTAAGTGCGTGATCCGACTGTTGACACTTTTGGCTCTCACTACCGCCTGTGTGGCGCCGGAAAATGTTTGCATTTGTGAGTTATATCGCGATATGGCATTGTGTCCAGTGGAAGAGAAATTCTCCTTACTTTTCACCAGCCGTACATCAAATGGGCTCCTTGCCAATTCTTTATATAAAATAAAACCTGATCCTTAGTGCTTCGGTGAGTAATGAAATCGAATAAAATAAATGACAAGGAAATCGCCAACCTCATTTCACACCAAGTTTTACAATACCAATATATAATAGAATACGTTTCTTTAAAAAACAACAGTGTTCCTAACTTTTCAACCGCAAAAAATATTTTTTGTTCTCCTAATTGTCGTAACAAGTTTTCACATTGTAATTTAATAACTCTGTAGGACTATCTATCAGGATCAATAAAGACCCTCATAAATAGTTTAACAAAAGAATTGAGAATGTATTTAAAAAAGAGAGAGAAGACGGATTGATGCCTTTGAGATGTGATGCTGGAGACACGTATTGCGCATACCATGGACCATTCTGCATAAACTGAACATCAATGTTAGACTCTCAACCATTTGCCTGAGACGAATCCTTCAATGTTATGGGCATCTTGCAAGAAAGGAAGATAGCTTGAAGAAGCATTTTGTGGTGGGTCACATCAAAAGACAAAGAGAAAGAGGAAGATCCCCCACCCGTTGGCCCTAAGATCTGCAGAATACCGAAAAAAGTATAAGGGCATAGTAAATATGGCTGGAGTTCATACTAGGGTTCATATTCATATAGGGAAAAGTATACGGATGAAACATTAGTGCCAAAACACGCATAAAGGACTGTATAAAATTAATTCAGAGCAAGCACGGTGCATTGTATTTTGTACGCACGACAGAATGGCCAATTGATGGTTGTGCCAAATTTCAGAATCGCGAGAGTAATGTTTTATCCGTATATACGCACCCTTACGGCATTGGCTTCTCTTTTAGAACCCAGCAATTCCTTTTACATTGTATTACTAAAGAACTTAAGCCTAAAAAAAGAAATCAAATATCTCGGTGTAATTATTGATCAACATTTAAAATGGCACAGTCATATTAGCGAATTAGTGAAAAGAATAAGAAAATGTATTTATATATTCATTATATTAAGAAACGTTTTTAGTATAAATAATTTTAAAAAGGTATATTTTGCTATTGTTCACTCACTACTCCAGTATGGAATAATTGTATAGGGAGGAGCATACAATAATATAATGAACTCAGTAAAAATAATACATAGAACAATCATCAAAGTAATATTTTTTAAAATATCAACTTTTTCAACACAAACACTTTTTGTAAAATTCCAAGTTCCCAAAATAGAAAACATTTACATAAAAATCTCAATTAATCAATTAATTAAAGAAAATAACACACAGTCAAATTTGAAACAAGCACATCATTAAGGTTTAAAAATAATTTTAAAATCCTATCATTATCATCAAATACCAAACACTATCAGCAAAATTTTATATATTTAGAGATAAAAAATTTCAATAGCCTCCCTACACAAATTAAAGATATAAAAGGGTTTAGAAAGAAATTAAATGAACACTTCAGAAACACATAATTAGAAAATGAACAATATTATAAAACACTTCAGAATCACACAAATAGACAATAAATAAAAAATATAAAATATTATATAAAATTATTATTGTGTAACTCCCTATCCAATCAGAAGAGCTAGTCTCTTTAATAATGTTTGAAATACTTTGAAATGTTTGAAATGCTTAATTCATGTTTGAAAAAATTGTAAAAATATATATTATTTTCTCTTGTACTTACATCATAGTAAACTACAATATATTCTAAGTCAAATTATTATTAATCCTAAACAGATCCAATTGGTATATATTGCGGTAGAAATTCGAGTTAGGTATCAAGATAAACTAACTATTTTTAAAGCTGTGTTCAGGCACACTTTAATACACAAATGGTCACCAAATACAAATTCTAACTGTAAGAGTTATATCAAGAATTAGGGGCGCGTGAATAGGTGACAAGTACTGCTATACGGTTAGGTTGTTTTTCTACATGTACCCATAAAGATCTCAATTAAGGTGGCTTCAAGACGTATCTTTCTGGCAACTCCGAAGGGAATACGGCCCAGGCGGGTGGGAGGTGGGTCACCTTACTCTTGAGTTGAGATAAACAGCAACAAAGGCTTTATGGAGACAGAGTGGACATTTTGGACCTAGGATAAGAAAATTGTGATACGGTGTGCGTACTTTTTGAAGAACGGGTAAAACGAATATAAGTGCAGTCAATTGGATAAAGAACAAGAGAAAGAGACGCAGGCGAAGATGGAGAGATAATATTTAGATGGACCAGTAAGAAGAGAACTGATTGGACAACTACGACGATATTAAAGGATAGATGGCACTCGAAGTGACTGCGATCATGAACTTCTGAATTTCATACGGCTACAAAGATGTGTACATATATTGGGTCGTCTAATAAGTCTATGCGTTTTTTTGAAATGCTATTTTGTGACAAAAATGACGTACTATTCGATAGCATTTTTTCTGCTTTAAAACATCAATGTCGCCGTATCCTTATATCTTTTAATTTTTAGACTTAAATAGTGTCAAATTGAGAAAAACAAACATTTTCGACATATACTTTTTTTCACCTTTAATCAAGGTTAAAATGGTCATCCATGAGTTCAACTGGATTTCCCATTTCCATTTCCCGGAACCGTTCCAGAAGTTAAACGTTGTCAGTTCCATTCAACAATGCTAATTTAAGAAACATTTGAGACACAAAGAAATAGAAGCAAAAATTAAGTAGACAAAAATATCGGAAAAGCATAATTATACCTATGAGAAACCTTCTAAATACTGTATATTCTAAATTATAATAATCAGATACAAATGAAAATCAGAATTGAATATGTACTAAACAAATTAATAACAAAATACAGAATTATACATACGTAGCATGGAGTATTATGTGGGTGAGAGAGCAGTTACTGCTCGCTGGCACGATAATCTAACTCACAGTACTTGCTTCCTTCTCTTACAATAATTAACAAAAATAGTACAAATTTATTTAATATATAGTACAAATAAGTTTGAAAATGGTTTAAGGCAGCCATTAAAAGAGCTTTGCTATCACAAACACTCCCAAAGTAGGAAGAAGATAATAATAATGATGGATAATTTGTATAGCGCCATTTTTGTAAAAACTTTCACCTCAAGGGCGCTTTACACATAAACTGTTTATAGTTCTACAATTATCTATGTTTTAAAATTAAAAAATCGTTATTTTCACTTATGGAAATGATTTTTTGAAAAAGTGCGTTTTTAGTTTCTTCTTAAATAAAGTCTCTGATGCACTGTTTCTAATAACGCTTTTGGGCCTGCCGCTGCGAATGCCCGTTCACTAAATTTAGACCTCTGGTAACGGCTGATCGGTTCTACAACCCTTCCTGACCTGAGAGTTTGACGTCTACCATTCAAACTGTCTGGGATATAAAGTTCTTGAAGATATAAAGGCGCTATGTTGTGTGTCGCCTTGTACATCAACCGGCACAATTTAAATTCAACTCTTTCAGGGAATCGGAGCCAATGTAGCTGATGTAAAAGGGATGTTACATGAGAGAGTGAGATGAGATGAGATACAATAATACCCCGACCCTACCCCGCTCCGTCAGATTATAATAATTATTATATAATATCACCGTTTCGATCGTTCACGATGGATGATCTCAGAAATTGGCTCGATAAAAGAAAAGATATTATATGTTTAATTTAAGGTTTCCGCGAGCACTAGTGTATGCAACTGGCGTCTCTTCTGGATTAATCTGGATTAGATCGCGCTTTTTGTATATGATTTATATCTCCTGTGAAAAAGTACGGTTGTGCCGTAATTTTTTGAGGCAACGCCTTGACGATGGTACATGTTACCGTGTCGAAACTTTGGCCTATTTTCCCCAACGAAACAATGTAAAATACACAGTTGTCTAATAAGTCTTTGCAGTTTTGTTCAATTATTTATTATAAAATCAATTTTTTTACATAAAATTCCAACATTTGAATCAATGGTGTATTCTGACAATGACAATAACGAAATATTTTAATATATCCACGTCATATTTGTATAACTAGTGTTTTAGTGCGTATTTATGCTCTGAATTCCAATGGCGATTATTTTCATTTGGTTTTTTTAAGTATATTTATGAAAAATAAATTGTTTAAATAATTCAAATACCTAGGCGCCTACCAAGTTTTTACCTTGACAGTAAAATGTATTTCAAAATTAGAATACCTGCGCAGTAGATTTACTCTTTGTTTTTTGCTTTATTTTGGCATTAAGTATTACTAAATTATCTATAGGGAGGTAGCATCTGTCTTTTCAGCAAATAGACTCCTCATAACTTTTTGAGTGCTGTTCCAACAATCAACAAATGTTGTGAAATAAAAATACCGCCCTTAAAAACCTTTATAGTTAATGAGATATCATTTCTAAAAATTTTTCATATTTCATTCATAGTATGATACACATATAACATTTTTACAGAATTTTGTTGTCTTATATCGGGATTCGGAGTGAACTGGAGTAAAGAAGCGAAGCGTTCCATAAGATTCTCTCAAATACAGCTCCGGTTCATGGGATTCTCACAAACATAGCCGTGACTCGTGATATCCTGTCAATTTTAATTAGAATTCATATTCGTTATTTTGCATTCAATAAAAAAAAGTTCTAAAATCTGTTTTGCAGTAAAATGTATATATCGTTATTCAGAGTTAATTTTAGTTACCATTTGAGACACAAATCAATCTTCCTAGAACCGATAAACGTCTACATGATGTAACAGACCTAGTCCACAGTATTACGAGTTAAAAATCTTCAAGGAATATGTACAAATTCTGTTCCGTTACAGAAAATATAATTGTAAGAAATTTTTACAAAATCATGTTAAGTTTTAAGTCGACGCACATTGATGTGAACGTATTTGCAAAATTAAGCCATCATTATTCTATATCTTTGCTTCAGACCCTAAATCATCTGTCTGGCCGCTCAGATTTAGATGACCTTTTATTGTTTGTATAATGTATCATTTGAAATAAATAAAATATTTTAATGAATTGAAATAATCGCAAAAATGCGACTTTTTCTAAATGATTATATATCTGATACGTTTGATATTAGAAACGTGAAGCTCATATTTTTAATATGTATTTATCCCTATAATATAGAGCACTAGGTATGTTACGATACATTATGTATTGTAGTACATTATGTATGTAAGTGTATATTTTTTGTTCAAAAATATATGTAAAAAGTCGGATACCGTAAAATTTTCCAATTCAAACCCTGTCTAATCTAATTTACGTAATCAAATTTAATATATCAGTGAATAAAAATCACCCTTGCCTTTAATTCCATTAGTTTAATATTTTGGGGTAATTTTTTAACAAACATCAAAACAACTTCAACCCTCACAAAGAAGCCTTTAAAGAACTGCAAAACTTGGTGAAGGTTATATTATTGTATTTTTCTGCGTACGCTACAGTCGCCTCCCAAGGTCACTTTTACATACTTCACGCTAGTGATGGTAAACCGTTACGTGACTGCGATTGTGTCACTGATTGGTAACTGAGATTTAACGATGATTGGTAACTAAGATTTGACTGTCGTTGCTTGAAAAATTACGTTAATCAATTCTCATTACAATCGAACACAATCACAGTCACAATAACGGTTGAAATACCGGTTTAAATATCGATTTTACCATCACTACTTCACGCTCAGCGCTCCTGACCTAGGACCTAATATTCTCACCCTTTCTCACATACGAGTGATAAACTGATGAATCTTGAACAAATGAAGATGAAGAACATGGAAAAAATTAACTAGAAAGATCAACCAGGTGTTAAAAATGTAATGTACAAACGTCATGATTGGAGGAGGCCTTCAATTATGACCTTAATTATCTGCGATTTACCTTGTGATTTGCTAATCACAAGGTAAATCACAGATAATTGTTTAAATTAGAATGCATTTTTATTACTATTTTTCTCGTTTATTATGTCTAGCTTAAATAAAGCTAGACATAATAAATTATTTCCCATATCTAAGAGCCAGATAGACCCATAAAGCCTCTATCTGGATGCTTCTCAGCAGTTCATAAATACACTTAACACTATGTATTTTATTTAAAACAAACAAACGTTTACTTGCGTTATTTCTTGCTCTAAGCTATTTGTACACGATTTGCTAACATAATGCACACGATTTTTAAAAAGGCACTAACTTCTTATGAGAAATTATTAGTGAAGTTTATTATGAGAGATTATTAGTGTACTATATTATGAGAGATTATTAGTGAAGTAATATTTTCCTTCTTACTCTCCTGGCGCACAAACTATAGCATCGAGCCTTCAAATTGCACGAAAGATTTTTTTGGATACAGTGATATTCGAGTTAAAGGGAATAATAACTCGATGTATTAATAAAGCATTCAACTAAATGTACAAATATGTCATATTATTTAATGTAATCCTTTTTCAATTTTATATTCAAAGTCAGGAGGTGACTCGCAAGTGCTTAGAAACACTAGTACTTTATTGTTCAACGTGGGAACAATAAATTACAGTTTCCTCAATCCATACTTGGTGGTTTTGGGAATTTAGAATCCTCCATTGGCAGATTACATTTTGTGTGAACCTAATCCTCATGCATTAACAATTTTATTCATGATAAACGTACAAATTATAAAATTCAATGTCCAAAAAAAAATTTATTGTTTTTTCTTATCTGGTGTGTTTTTTTTTTTATTTTTCTATTTTTTATGATAAGTTGGAAACGTGAAACCGTTGAACCCAACTGGGATATACAACAAATTTATTTAAAAAAACAGATCGGAGATAGCAACTATTCGACCAGTTGAACGAAATGTCTTGGGACAAGGTATTTGGGCGTCCAAAAAATAACCAGATAACAGACATTGCTTTTATCCGACGGTTATCCCAGTCGCTCTTTACATCGAAGAGACAAAAAATCAAATGGTTTGCGGCGAATTTTCTCAGTTCTCAGGCTAAAATTACTTTTATTTGATCATTATATAAGATTGGCCACCCCACTGTAGCAGACTTCCACCCCAGTATGGTTCCATACTTTCCAAGTAAAATATTGTTGCCTCCTCACACGACAAAACTTGTTTATAGAGATGAAAATCGTCCACCTTTGTACCAATCTACATTGTTATAATCCATTTAAAGTTATTCTAAATCATTTAAATAATTATAATAGATTGTTTCGACAATAAAGACCGATTTTAACCACAAAATTCAATTAAATGCAACCTTAGAGTAAATAAAACTATATAAACCAAAGCAATGTCATTTGATTCTATGTACTTTGCCGACGAATTATAAACTGATTTTTATGCCTGTAGAATTAAACTCAAGTCGATTAGATTCCAAGATTTTTTACTGTTTCCGAAGTAAATTTATAGATCTCCATAATCACATTAAAGAATATAAAACCCCTGTTTTTTTTTTATTGATTCAATGTCCTTAAAGGGAGAAACGCCTCTCAAGTAAATTAAAGGAGTAGAATAAAAAAACAAGTGTATTATTTCCACATTTCTAAGAATTGTTTAGGGGCATTTTCTCCGACTTTCTGTTTTTGATTTTTTTACCGTAACTAATTATTAGGTGCTTGGGAAAGTGAAAAGCCCGATAAGCAAGATGGGTCCTCTTTGCTGGTTGTTAGTTACGTTATTTTTCCAGTAAAACATGCGACTCTCTTTATTTGTAAAACTTACGTCCTCTTTCCTAAATCGTCGTACTGTTAATTCAGAAGTGGTTCTCTCGCCTCATGCTCGGTTAAAATTGCGTGCTGTTTGAGATGCAAGATGCCCTCATTTAAATTAATGTAAAAAATATACGTAATTCTTTTTATTTCAATCCCATTTCATGTAATAACATGCCTGACTCAATAAACCTATATAGCAGATTTCTAACTGTCAAACATAAAAAAATGAACAATCTTATCATAATATATTTTAAGCTGTTCAAAAAAAAAAGTTATATGTCGTATCTTACCATCTCCGCAACGAATATATATATTTCCCGTTTAAAATGGTTAATTGGGGTTCTCCAATTTCTTCCTTAATCTGTAATATCGCGTGTACCACAGACCAGTAAAGGAATAGACATGAAATAAAGTGTACATATAGGAGAGGGGTTCGGAACATTAGTTGCGGGACGAGGGGCATTCTACACGCATTATTTATGAAAATATAAATCCGATAGTTTATGACACATTTATGCAACAGAAAAAGTATTTATTCTTCGAAAATTAAATCTTTATGTAAACAAGACGCATTTTTTACATTAATGCATATTATATTGTCAACGTTTAAATTTTCGTTCCAATCAAGTCATATATTTAAAAAAAGTTTCGGAGCTATTTAATTGCGTATATTGAAACAAGGAATTTCCATTAGTTCATGTCTATATGTTTGGTAGTCTATGGCGTGTACCTCTCGAACATATTTCTTCTTCTTAAGTATTTACAAAGATACTAAATACCCAGGACAATATTACACATAAAATGTTACGCACTTTTTAACATACTTTTTTAACGCAGTCACATTATAAACACGTATATAGTTTATTTATTTTTTTCATATGTACGATGCGCATCCACTGGTTCTCGAGACAAGTAAAAGTTGAAATAAAAATAGATATATATAAATTAATAAATTTACAAATTAAAAAAATAAATTCATACATTTCCTGAAGACGCGTCGTGCACAGCTGACGTTACTTACAAAAGAACGAATCGTTCTTCTAATCAAATCACATCACTTATTAACTTAAACCTTTACATCATTTTAATGTTACAACTCTTGTTTTTCAGAAAATGGCGCCGTCTGTCATTTCTCCGGCGAGATTCCGGCGGGACAGCCCGCCGGAGGAGGAAGCGGTGGAAGTGGCGGGGAGCTCCACCATGGGCCCCACCTCACCCTCCCCCACGCCCACCCTCACCCTGCACAACTTCAACAAGCACCACCGCCACAAGTCCACCACCACAGAGACTGCTGATCTGGGTAGATCCATCTCTTCATCCACTATATCATAAGATAATTAATATATTAGTGATGTCCAAAGTTCATGACTATTCGAAACATGGTTCTGTTAGTACTTGTGGACTGAATTATTATATGAGCTGCTCTAATCGAAACGGGCATTACTTTGAATATGGATATAACTTAAAATTCTTCATTAATGCTCCATTCTCGAGATTAACATCCTGAACTCCATTTATATATTATATGTATTATATTAGAATATTAGCACAAAAAGTATGGAGTTTGCAGAATAGGAAGGAAAGCAGACTGAATGCAGAAATGAGATCACTTAGACGTATATGTATTAAATCCATTTATGACGAAGAAATTAATGAAGAAAATTATTTATTTATTGGTAACTATATAATATGATGTAAAAATATATTTGGACTGTACCCGTCTCACTAGAGAAATTCTGTGTCAAGACGGGCATTACAAGAGAATCTAGAGCTGATCTTAGCATAGTGAATACAATTTAAAAAAGATCGCTTAGGTGGTTTGGTAAGAAAGATATATGATGCAAGTATTTATGGCACCAGAAATATGGGACATTTGCGAAAGACTTGGCACGACCAGGTAAACCAGATACTGGAAGATGGTCCTGTTAGAAACCTCAATAATCAACGAGCTTGTATGAGAAAATGTATAATTGTGGATGAGGCAAGAATTGTGTGTCAGGACAGGAAACTGTGCTCTCTATCCTCTCTGCATATCACCGTGTCGAAATGGCACGATGGTAAGTTAGTTAACTTTGCATAAAAAATACTCTTCTTTTATGTAAATCTATCAATCACTTACGTATTGTGTTTCATATTTTTAAATAATATAAATAAATAGTGAAAAAAATTATTAATCACGTTTTTTAACAGATGATCTGTCGTCAACTGGCCCAACTGCAGCGCCGACCAAGTCTGATGTGGAGAAGGCCAGCGAGATGGTCACTAAAATCGCAACTGGGATGGGCATACCCACGTGGGGCCTGGTGGCCATCATCATAGGTACTCGATAAATACATTAATCACTCATATGGTGAATATTTCATACAAAGCATTTCAAAAAATTATGCAATTGTCAGAAGAAACTCGTTAAACACATATTTCATAGGTTTAACGTAACCTAAATGATAAAAGTTTGAAAATGTAGTTTATTCTGAACTCGAAAATCTTATCTCTCTTTCTCAATGTTTACATCAACATCTCAATTATTAATGCTGTCTTCAATTGCAATGTATGTATGTTCTTTTACAACTTTCTGAGATTACGCAGCACGGTAACTTATTTCTGCCTACACCTTAACTGCCTTCTATCTTCCCCTGCATAATGAGTTTCAAGAGATCATATTTTTCACTGCAGAGAATGTGGCAGAAGTAACATTCTTTTGTTTTCTTGACTTATTTGTGCATCTTAATACCTCTTTATTTGTAATATGAGGAATATATTACAGCCATATTACAAAAGACCGACAGAAAATTGAATGAAAATGTTATTATAATTTATCCTTCATCATCACTGTTTTTTTTTAAATAGAGATGTGAACATGGAATACGTGTTACGTCAATATTTTTACTATTTTCATACATATGCTATGAAAATAGGACTAATTTGATGGCCTCCTGGAACACGGCTCGAACCCCCGACCACAAGATCACTAGACAAGTATCGTAACCACTAGACCACAAACACGTTATTTATGTATATGTCTGAACAAAGTATGTAATTAACAATTGTATCATTTTTATCACTCAATCCATTTTATTGTAAAATATATAATACTCCATCTGTTTCCTCTCCCTGTACAAGGGTGTATAATATGTGTATTAAATTGATATGTCATCTGAATGTAGGTGTTTCTATCGTGGTACTCGGAATATGCTTTTGCTGCATTCGGAGATGTTTCCGCAAGCGAAGATCCAAGGACGGGAAAAAGGGGATGAAAGGTGTGGATCTCAAGTCCGTACAGCTTTTAGGATCTGCTTACAAGGAAAAGGTACGTTTCTGGAGCCTGTTTCATTAGTATACCCTGGGGCTAACATTATTTCTGATACACAGTCAATGCAGCTGGAAATTTTGATCAAATTTAGAACTATTATGATTATTTTTCTCTAGCTGTCAGAATGACAAGCACAAATAGTATTTTAAAATTATTTTGTTTATTAGAAAGATGGCTGAGGTAAAAATATTATATAATAAATTATGTTAAAATTTCATTTTATTATTTTTAAAACGCCTACAAAATCACAATTCACAGGTAAAATTGACTAATGTTTATCAGTATAATCCATGTGCCCTAATTATGCAATGTTTTCTGGATATTTATTGTCAATCATTTCAATTTTTTATTCTAGTAGTCTTGATTTATTAATCCACGAAATCTGAATGCACAAATTTTTAATATGTTCTTGGTAAAGTACCTTGAATATAAAATCCTTTAACAGTTTTTAGATACCTATTAAAAATAGATACAAAAATTCCTTCTATAATAAGATATACTACTTTTTAAGCATTTTATATTCAGTATTGTTTCATGGTTCTTATTGCATTACAGACAAATAAAAACCATGTATTATATCATCCCTGCATAGATTATGTTTAATAGCTGACCCTCTGACCTTTTTTATTTTATAAAAAAATTTAACGATAATCATTTTGTTGATTTGCACTTCATTTCTTATTTCATACCTTATATACTAGCAAGAGCACATAATCTCTTACGGTATCATGCATAATGTTTGATTTTTTTCTACATTGTGAATGTAGAATCAAATCCAATATTATGATGAAAAATTATGAAAATTGATGAAAAATGAAACGCATGCACGTAACTGATATCCTCAGGATGCCAACCATTAAACATATCCTACATGATATTCTAAAAGTAGCCAAACCGATTATTGATTTTATAAAACCATCGGCGGTGGGTACCTACCCACAAATTCATGATTGTTCTAGATCAGTCATTATATTTTAAATTATGATTTTATGGCTACTTGCACATATTCCCTTTGGAGATTTAAACTGTTAGCGTTTAACCGAAAAATAAATTGGTCATTACGGAAATGACTTAAGTCTCTTATTTGCAAACCGAGTTAAAATTATTTCATGCTTAAAGTATGTCATATCACATTTCAGAACATAAAATTAAATATGTATTAGATTAGATTTTTTCCAATTTTACACAATTTTTCAAAGAATACAAGAATTCATTTAATTTATGTAATTAATTTGATTTAGAAATTCCGATAAATAATTTATGTTTTATCATTATTATTATTACTTATTTAATACTATTGTATGTAACATCCATTTTTCTAACTCTTAAAACGTGATATTTTTTAAAGTCACTTGATTTGTAAATTTCAATAGAGAAACATATTTCCCATTTGCTGTATAACATAATAAAAACCCGTTAATAGAACATTTGCATTTTCCTTTACACTGCACTCTCAATTTCTCATTCATTTTGTTTTTTAATTTCAAGATACTACCACATATATAACAAAACACCTGATTCATGTAACTAGTCTTGAGTTACTGAAATTCATTTGCATGAGAATTCAAATCATTCAGAAATTAATTAAAACCATAAGTAAAAAAAATATATTTAATTTTCATCTAATAAATAAATTTACTTCTTGATAATTGCAGTACACAAGGAGAAAATTATAATAACTTACAATTTA